>OX463851.1:37750951-38191277 GCA_949825065.1 Odontocerum albicorne
TTTGGAATGGTGTATTGTCACATGACAAGAACACGCCAGATTGTACTCTATACAGTGAATGTTTAATACAGTATAATATATTTATTTATTCTTTTTAACATCGAACTATTCGAAACGCCACTGACCTCAAACCAAATAGGAAATTATTCGCTAGAAGAAAGCATTCTATTGCGTGTGTATGTATAGGTATATACGACTCGATATCATCCACGAGATGTTGCCTTCAACTGGTTTGTTAGATAAGACCACGACAGTCGCAGATATTCATATGCGGCAGTAGGTGAAAGTAAGACGAATTCCCATACTGTTTAAGCAGAGAAGATCGGATGTCACGGGGCACAATCTGCGTGATACCAAACACAGGGTCGGCACTTCCTTATGGTGAATACGCGCGATACATGCATGCGATTGATACTTATCATATAAAATAGTCACACCCTTAAATCCCAAGATATCACGTTCACAATTCAACCTCCAATATCGTTTCAACAAACACATCAAAATTATGTGTAACCCTTCCTGTCATGTGATGTGTAACCAGTACGCATTGCTTCTAAAAACTTTAATATCTCTATAAATGTAATAAATACTGGGTTCAGATTTTAGGTATTCCTCCGTAATACATTTACGCATTGAATGAAAAAAATAATATTAATTATAATTAGCATTTATCGGCCACATTAGAGATATTTTGTGAAAATCGAGAATAAATTCACCAATACAATCAAATGTGTGCCAGTGTGTGACGTACGTACATTCATTTCTAAAATTCCGTATGGGTGAGGAAGCAACGCTATTCACGTATCACTCTCACTATACGTCGGTATATGGGAACGCAAAAAATAGAATCTCAGTTCGGTCGCTTCTCTCGTTTAGTAGCCAGCCGGCTTTCGTTCGAAGTGGTTGCTTCACCCGTTTTGTGAGCGTTGTCGATAGAAGACGAGCAAGAAAAAGTTGTCATATGCGATGTATAGATATAATAAAAGAGCTGACAGGATATTCTTTATGCGCTGCATTTAACATGGTCCAAGATTGGAAAATATAGATACAGGTAGTGCGCTGAGTTTAAAGCATATCAGAGGAAGGATGGACGGAGGATGGAGGTTATAATAAAGTGTAGTGAATGAAAATAATTTGGGTGACAGCAAATTTACAATTATAAAACCGGAAGACTAAAGTCAAATAAAAAGGTACTAAATTTTAATATTTGAAAAAAATGGATAACTTTATGTTTGAAGCCTTAAAATCTAAACGAGAATTCAATCTATCCTGGACTTCTTTATACGAGAACATCGGTTCATATGGTATATCTAGCTGTGCTACTTTACTCGAGCAGCAGTCAGCCTGAGTTTCAGGAAAATGAAGAAATATTTTTTCTTAATTTCGTAAATCGTTGTTACTCTTGCAGGCAGCGTTTCCCTTAGAGTCGACTCTGACATCCAATCTGCTCTCTATGGCAGGTCAGGATTGCAGCTTCGTGAGTTCTACCGATAAAGATGTCACAACTGTCAGAGTGGCTCCGAGTGGAGCTTCATTTCTATTGGGGATATACATAATGTGTACCTACTATTTTGTTTAACAATGCGGAAGAAAATTTTCAACTGTATTTCGAGTATCAAATCTTATGTTATGAACGCAAAGCCCACAAACTAACAACTTTATGTATATTATTTGGTTAATTCTAGGAAACTTCTAGTTTTTCTCTCATTGGTGTTGGTTCTCAATATTCAATCTTAAACAAGTATTTATTTCTATAGATGAACTATTTTCTCAAATTCTTTCTCCAGGAGTCTATGTTATTTGTCTTTCAACATGGTATTTTTCCTATAAAGTATTTTTCCTCTAAAAAGATTTGTAATTTTTCATTTCTATTTATTTCTTATTAAGTCACCGGAATTTTCAAGTTAAGTTTTCGTTTTGGATAATAATAATAAAGGGAGAATTTAAATAACGCCATTGAGAGAGAATACTCTCCTCAAGGGCGCCCTTACTCAGGATTTGAATCTAATATTTAGTACTTTATTTTCTTTTTCATTAATTTCAGTACGTCTTCAATATGCATTTTAACTACAAAAAAGATCTTTAATGTTATATTGCACTCTAGTATACATTCGTTGTATACAGTATAACCTGACATTGTACGAATGTTGTCTTTCCACTGCAGGGTGAATATATAAACGACGTCAATTGCTCTTTTGGTACTGAACCAGCCAGATTGGTAATAAGTACACACAGTTGTACAATTTCACTGTAATACAAAACAGTGAAGGCCTCCCAACATTATTTATTTTTTCCTACCATGTCTTACCATTATCTGCTAACATATACTTAGAATTTCAAGACTTCATAGAGTTTTGGGTGTTTTTTTGGTCGTTTGTTTTTGAAAATATACTCGTACCATTAGATGAAAGTGCTTATTCATAATTCATCCCTTATTCTTGTAATTTTCATTAATGTTTCGTTCGAATAATTGAGAGTAATAACGAGATTTTTTGGCTCTCCACCATCCCTTTATTTTCCCTTTGATTGATAATATCTCACTTTTATTTTTATTACATACAATTTTTATGAAATTAACTAAAAACAGTATTTTTTTTTATTTGCGACCAAGTTCACCTGGCAATAAGTCCGCCAAATTGTCATATAAAAAAGCAATAAAGTGAATACATGAACACACACGTTAAGCGTACGCAATTTTTTTTCCTGACAAACTATTTTTATTAAGACTTAGTTTGTGCTCCCCTGATAATGAGGTGAGGTCTTGTTTATGCTCCCCTGATGATGAGGTGAAACCCTTGAAACCGGTAGGATTATACCGTTACAAAAAATGGAATAAACAGTGTTTGATAAAACAAATTACAATATACTTAAACCTCCACAATGTTGACGCCTTAACTATAAATCTGTGGCGTTACGGCAAGGGTTGATATGTCCGTTTTACCTTAGTTTCCAGGAGAAGCCATATTAAGTTTGATAAGCTGTTAAAATCAGTACAAATAAGCATTTTTTAAAGTTTTTCCAAATAATATATCTTTTGTTTGGATAATGACTGAGACACCAAGTTTTGCCACAACATGCTGAGAAATATTTTCTATAAATTGGGAGAATAAACACAAAATGACAAAAACGGACATATTAACTTCTGCCATAACGAAATAATCTATTTTACTCTTTTTTTATTTTTTTCGACTCCCATCGGCAATCAAACACGGCGGAAGTCTAGCGTCTTACCAACTACACCATGGTACTTATGGTATTAAATAAAATTCCCTGATTAAACACTTTCCCCTTGAGACAGACCGTAAGGTCATAATTAAGTCAGTCGTGATCTCATTTGATCACAGCGCTTTAGAATAGCAATTTCATTTGACATTTATCTGACTGTTGATTCTATAAAAAAAATGTTTATTAATTCCCCATCAATTGAGTTATCATTTACACTCTATACGTTATATCAGAGACAAAGGAAAATCATTAATGGCCTCAACTAAGGTCGGTCTTTAGCCTGGCACTTCATGTCTAACAATGTACGAGTAGAATAGACTTACAATAATACTGCTTAAGTGTGGCTCAAATTTTGTCGCTTATTCGCAAACTTCTCGAAGTATTATTTGACAACAAAAGTTTTTCGAATCTTGTCACTGAATATAGGAAAAAACGAACGTTTTTGTTTCCATGCCATTTGTTATTTTAAGAAACTTGACATTTTTATTTTGCATACAAATATAAAATTAATTACAACATATATTATTTATAGAGGCATTAACATTGTGGAGGTTTAAAGGCATTGCAATTTGTTTTATCAAACACCGTTTATTCCACTTTTTGTAACGGTATAACCCAATCGGTTTCAAGACTTTCACCTCATCATCAGGAGAGCACAAATAAGAAAAAAGTTCATGGGGGAGAGTCTTGTTTGTGCTCCCCTGATGATAAGGCGAAGGCCTTGAAACCGGCAGGGTTATACTGTTACAAAAAATGTAAAAAGTTGTTAACATATTATTAATACTACCATCTATATGTTAGTTTAAGATAAAGTTTTGTAATTGTATCAACAATCTTAAATGCTTGTTTTATCTTGTCGTGTGTGGATTAGTTTGTAAAAGACACTTTTTTGTGTAATAAACTAAATAAACAAACATTAATCAAAATATTTGAGAAATTCGAAGGGTTTATCGGGGCATCTCAGTGCTGGTGATGAGAGTCTGTTTCACCCTAATGACGACCTCCATGGCCTAGTAAATAAGACGTCCGTGTTTCTACCTGGAGGTTGCGGGTTACATTCCCGCTGGAACCCAGATATTTAAAAAAATGATTTTAAGTTAGAATTTCCCTTTAGAGCTAATTAATATATTTCTAATTCGTTGGAATAGATTGCCATGTGGTAATGATTCCACAAGGTCGCACTGTACTCAATGAAAATGTTATACATTATTTGCTCGGGCACTGTTATAGATGCCTGACATGTTTTGTTTAAAAATAGTGGGTTTTAAACAAAACATATCTGGCAGCTATAAAGGTACTTTATAAAATTGTCCTTTGAAAAAATGGATAAAACTTACGTACATTAAACACATGCCAACCTACTTACTCATTGTATACGGTACAACTTGTCGGATTTATTGCTATGTGACAATCCCTTCCAACAAACCAGAAATTTTATTATTATTATTAAAGACCTTAAGTAATAACCAGGCTGAAACCTTTTTTCAAATAAAGTGGGCCCCAACGAAACGACGGTCATCAGTTTGGTTTTATGAAACAAAAAAGATATTAATCTGGGTTTTTTATTTTCCGTATCTATTTTTATTCTAAGAAAAACACAGGTATACGAAAACATTTGACTAACCGTTTTCAATATTTTAGCAAAAAATATTTGACACAGACAATATTTTATTAGCTATCTTTAATAAATCTTCAAGTCCGTTGGTCTATAACTCTTAAAAGCGCCATTTGTTATCTTTGGCAAATGATAAATATATTATTTGTAAACCAAACAATACTTGATACCAAGAGCGTTGCCTTATTAACGTATGTGCCCTTTGAAGAGATAAGGTCATTGCAAAAATTTACATTATTTTCGATTCAAGAATTTTTCGGGTAAATAAGTCGGATATTGAACCCCTATAAAAACAACGTTTAAGTTAAATTGATATAAAATTCCAACAAAGTTATTTCTAATTTAAGTGAGTTTAAACATGTTTTAAGGCTTTCCGGGCTGTTTGTATTTATTATTTATTTATTTATTATTACACATGACAAGAAATATACACAATTTGAGAAAAACAACAGATAATTTGATTTCGACATACAATTTTAATGGATCTGGGTTTGTTGCCTTTCATTTGTCGTGTCCCCAGTAAACTAGGCTTTTGCCTGTATCTCACTGAGGATATTTAGCATGAAAAAAATAAATCGATACTTCTTTCCGATTTTTGATTACTTACACAGAAACAAAACCCCGCTGCACGCTCTCATCAACCTGACAGTGACACTCAACTACAACTGGAAACATCTTGCGAAATTCAACTGTATAAATTATACAAAGTCTTTTGGAGTGTTATACCGCGTGGTTTGACTTATGATATATTAAAGCCATAAGCCACGCGATACAACGCTCCAAAAGAACTTATATAATCTAAGTTAGTTAAGTTTAAGGAATAGAGAACTTGGTCTTGTATTAAAGTGAAGTTTGAACTTGGAAGTATTACAAATTATTTATATGTTTTTTTATGTAATTTATCAATTTAATGCCTTTTGTTTTTTTTTTCCTAAAAAATGTATTAAATTAAAAAAAATTGTAAAGGCTGCGGTCACTAATTGATAATATATTTATTTATTAACACTTCATTGCAAAAACAATCTGATGGGCTTATTGTCAGGCGGCAATCAGGCGACCAACCAGACATAATACATAAAGCTCGTTACATAATCGTGAAAAAATATTCGAATGATTATTCATCTTGATAAGAATTATAAACATACACAAAAACTAAAGTAAAAGTGAGATATTATTAATCAAAGGAAAATGAGGGATGGTGGAGAGGAAAGGAAAATCAGGAATGAAACACGTTTATTAATGACTAAAAAAAAATTTCAGTCGCTTCCTAAAGCATGCCAAGGACGGAGCGAGTCATACATCGGTTTGTAACAGGTTCCAGAGTTTCACTGCATGTATAGTAAAGGACGACGTAAAAAAGTAAGAGCGGTGAACTGGGAAGGCCAATAAACAATTTCTGTTTGAGCATAGCGCAAGTCCATGATCAGAAAGATGTTGAAACTTTTCGGCGAAATAAGAGGGGGTAACGGGACAGTAAAGGATATTACACGATGAAGATAGTATTTGAATTTAGCGTCTATTTCTCACGTTCCTACAGTTCTGCGTTAACTTTTTTAGGTTAAAAATAACATTCTTAAAACGTTGTCCAGCTGTTGCTCCGTAATTTTCAAATAACATACGTCCGCATAGTCCAAAATTAGAAAGAGCAGAGATAGCATGAGTAAAATTTTGACTTAAGTAGGCAGGAATCTTTCCAACACTTCAAGGGAATGAAGGCTGGAGAAGAGCCTTTGGCATCTCCAACGAAGAACCTTTGGCATCTCCAAGATCTCCAACGCCCCTTATGCGAGTCCAATCACGTATATTGCGGAGCCAGGAGATTTGCCTCCTGCCAACACCTTTTCGGCCTTCTATTTTGCCTTGAATGATCAGGTGCAGTAATTTGTACTTTGCTCCTCTAAGTACATGACTCAAGTAGGACACCTTTCGGAGTTTAATATTAGTCAGCAACTCTCTATCAAATTTGGCTCTTTGAAGAACCCTTGTGTTGCTGACCATATCCCTTCCTGATTATCCGTAGCATTCTCTAGTGCATCCACATTTCGAAATATATGAAGAAATTTTATTGATATTCCGATATAAACATAAAATATAAATTTATATTTTCTTAAGCCATAAAATATTGTTGTATCGGAACGCCTTGCCTAGTGTGTGCGCACCTAAGTTCAATGGAATGTTGCAAAAGGTTGCAAAAAGCGTAGATCACGGATCATTGAACCTTGAAATATCGTGGTATTTTTTTTATTCTTGGTACATAAAGCGCATACGCCCGGAACAACAGCGGGCGTGTTGACTGAACTCTTAAAATACATAACTCTAGAGCATTCCAACCTGTGTGCTGCAAGATATTGTTGAAATGTAGAAATAGACGCCAATTTCACATATTCTCTCTTTTGTATAATATTTTTAACTGTTCTCCTCTTATCTGTCCGAAAAGTTTCAGCGTCTTTTCGATCATGGATTTACGATACGCTTAAACAGAGATTGTTTATTGGCCTTCCCAGTTCACTGCTCTTCTTTTTTTACGTTGTCCGTTACTGTCCATGCAGTGAAACTCTGGAACCAGTTACAAACCAATATTACACTCGCTCCGTCCTTGGTATGCTTTAAGAAATGACTGAAAAAATTCTTAATTTCTAGTCAGTCATATAACGTGTTTCATTCCTGATTTTTCTTTCTTCTCCACCATCCCTTCCTTTTCCTTTCATTGATGATATCTCACTTTCGCTTTATTGTGTATATGTTTATGAATTTCATAAGATAATATTTTTTTGCGACAACTTGCTTTATTTACTTTTCAGTTTGGTTGGAAGAGATTGCCGCCTGGCAATTTGTCCGCTAGATGGTTTTTGCAGTGGAGTGTTAATATATAAATAAATAAGATATGTAAAAGGAAAAAATAAGTAAAATAAAAAACTTATTTTATATTTTGTGTTCACCACAGGTTTAATTTAGGTTCATAACTAGTTTCGAAGACCACCGTCTTCTTCGTCAGGTTTCACATCCACTTTCTCCAAAGATTCTCATCCACTTTCACATATTTTTTCCCCGCCCCATTCACCATTGTATTACATCTCTCCTCACTTTACTCCCCCAACCTCACCTCTTTTATATTAGGTTGTTTACGTACAGAATATATTTTAGCAACTTAATTATATTCACCTGAGGAAGAAGACGGTGGTCTTCGAAACTAGTTGTGAACCTAAATTAAACCTGTGGTGAACACAAAATATAAAATAAGTTTTTTTTATTTTACTTATTTTTTCCTTTTATGGAAAAAATGGCATCACCAAGTGAAACTATAGTCTTTTCGAAGATTCATGAAATAAGATATGGTTTTAGATAGGAAGGTCGTCATCGGTGGCCCACAGGGTGATATAGTGGGTCCTTTGCTCTGGATTATCCTCATGGACGACCAATTAAAAACATTTTTTAATTGCAAACAATCTGATTTAAATCAGAACCAACACCATAGCCACGATCGAGAGCGTCTCAACGATCTACTTAAGACCGGATTGTGATCGAAAAATGAGGTAAACTTCGCATTATAAAAAAAAAACATACTTTCCTTGGTGTTTTACTATCGCGCTTTCCATTCAAATTTGCTCTGAATAATTGTTTAGTTGATATTTCTTCATTCATTCGTTGCACGTTCTTACATCATCTCAGAGTATTCTTCATCTTGTTATATATCGGTGCTGTTACGAAAAATCTTAATAAGACAACATTGCATCTGTTTATATTTATAGAACGAACATGAAAATTTAAGAGTTTGAAAAAAAAATTATATGTTCCAAATATTTATTGTTTAGTGTGTCATGACGCGAAAAAGGTTGTGAAGCACTGCATTACTCAATTCGAAAAAAAGTATGTTTTCTTGCAAAGTAAGAAATAAAACTGCCAGTCTACTTAATCGTGACAAGTTATCTTTTATATTACGAATCCGATAAAAGTTCGCTGTTGAACAAATATACGATTTACTTACATACAATTTATTATTTTACATGACAAGTTGGTGTATGCATACACAGTATGAAAAACAAAGAAAAACAGGTCATTTGAAGTGGTCACTCAATTTGTATGGCTCCGGGTTTATTGCCTTTCATCTGTCATGTTGCCAGTAAATAAGGCTTTTGTCTGTGTCTTACGGAGGATATATAAACATCATTAAATGGATGACACTTTTTTACCGATTCTTGATTATATCTCTCATAAATTGTAATCAACTTGATAAGCTGCGAGACCTTATTATAAGTGCAATATATCATCACCATCATCATCACCATCAGCCTGTATCTATCCACTGCAGGATGTAGGCCTCTCCAAGTTGTCTCCACAAAATCCTGTCCTTTGCACATTGCTGCCACATAATACCTGCATGCTTACGTATTTCGTCCACCCAGCGCGCCTTAGGTCTTCTTACAGGCCTTTTTATACCTATTGGGTACCACTGGATTACTTCATACGTCCAACGATGGTCTGTTGCTCGGGCGATATGTCCAGCCCACTTCCACTTGAGTCTTTTTGCAACCTCTATAACATCTTCAACCTTTGTTTGGGCTCGTATCCACTCCTTACGTTTTCGGTCTCTTCTGGTATAACCTAGCATGCACCTTTCCATGCTGCGTTGTGTTGTTTGGAGCTTTTGTAACATTCGTACCGATAAAGTCCAAGTCTCACATCCATATGTTATTACTGGCAAGATGCATTGGTTAAATACCTTCCGTTTGAGGCAGATTGGGAGCTTGCTCTTGAAGATGTAGTTTAGTCGTCCAAAGGAACTCCAAGCTAGTTTTGATCTTCTATTTATTTCATTTAAAGTACAGTCTTCAAACGTAATACTTTGTCCTAAGTAGATATATTGTTGGACTTGTTCCAGCTGTGTACCGTCAACCTGGATAGTTGTGGCATCAGCAAAGCGGTTTAACGGTTTAGTGTAATATATACTACGTGAGTAAACTCTTGGTGTACTTCAAAATTTTAAAACCCATTTTACAATATTTTTCATATACACGTCAAAAACACACTCAATTTTAGAATTCAGACAAGTTTTCACTCAAATTAATTCCTCCTGCAAGTACTTACCATAAACTCTCTTCGCAACAACATCACTATTAACTCTAATACATTTTTACAGATCTTTCAATAAGCTTATTTATACCCACGAAAAAAAAAAATTTACTTTCCCCCTCAGATTATGCCAAATTTACACTTTTAACTGCTAAATCGTCCGTATTTTTTTCCTTCGTTGTTCTTTTTTAATATTTGGAAATAAATACTAGTCAAATGGAGTCAAGTCTGGGCTGTAGTGAGAGAGATTTAATATTTGAAAGCCACAGTTGTGAAGACCAGCCACTGACGATGTTTAAAGAAGTTGCTTCAACAGGCCGTCCTGGTCGGAGGTTGTCTTCAATCAATTATCTCTATTGCTTTAAAAGTCTATGCCACTTGTGAACCATCGTTTTTCTAGGGCAATAGTCCCCGTAAACTGTTACCATTTCTTTCAAAATGATTTGTGTTGTTTTCCTTTGTATCGTGAGAGTTTAATGACGGCTCGATATTAAATTGTTTCCATACTTGGGATGTTATTAAAGTTTGGAATACTCTCCCAACGATATCTTAAACAATTATGTCAAAATTAGACTAAAACTTAGTGAATATACTTAGAGTATTTGGTAAGAAAACCGCAGAAAACTAACCAAGGGATGACGAACTACGAAGACACCTATTAGATTATCAAACATGTGATATTAATATATTCGGCTTTAGGTGACTTTCATATATAACAATAATTTTTAATAAGACCTTCCAAAAAAGTCTTTAAGTACTTCAGTTTACTTCAAACGTCACCCATATTTCTAGCACTTTGAGGCAGACAAGAAAACGAATGTTAACCAAAAATATAGATCGTCAATTCATTAATATGTAATACGGGTAAACTCGAAACTAATTTCAACGTATAGATCGTTCAGCCAGAAGAGTAATTTTCCAATAGTGTGAATAACACTGTCTGTATTACACAACTTATGTTGTGGTATAGGTTTTAGAATGCCACACGATTGGTTCGCGCAGAGCGCACGTTTGTATTGTTGTTAAAATACTCGGTGATTAGAAAAACACTACCATGTCGAAATTAGGAGTGCGATTTTTGTCTAATCTAATGTATAATTCAAAAATTTTCGAAAGCTTAGAATGTATTTTGTTAATACTTAAAGTTTCCTAGAATTTAGTATCACTCCATCCACCATTATTTTAAAACTTTATTATTTGCCATTGTAATTATGATACATTAATATGTTAAATAATCTTAAATTCATTTTATTTTTATGTGCAATCTACTTAAAGTTGACGAATATTTTTACTTTATAATACTTGTACTTATATTTGTTTTTAATCTCGAAAAATTTCGTTCTTGTTATTTAATTTTTCTTAGAATCTGCCATGCCTAAACAATTAATATATTAAATAAACTTACTTTCATTTTATTTTTATGATTATTACAATTTAAGCTGACAGCATTTTTAATTTACAAAACGTGTGCTTCATTTCAATGTTTGAATATAAAATATTATTTTTATATATTTTTTTTCAATTCATTAAAAAAATAAAGTGACAAAGTTTTTGTAAATGCACTGTTACTCACACTATTGCAAAATAATTCTTCTGTCTGAATGATCTATACTACGTCTTCCAGCTGCAAAGTATCTAACATGTAATGATTGAATTGTGTAATGCAATACAAATACCGTTTAAGACTGAACACCAAGTTGTCGCTTCTTCTGCCTACTCTTGGAACCATTACTAGGTACACTAAGATGCAGGTTGATGATAAAATAATGATGACACGACACTAAATCAAAAATGTTTTACATCGTCGTGAATAAGTTAAATCACTGTCCGATTTCAACATTTTCTGTCATCCTGAATTACATTTCTTCAAGTGAAGTTCACTATGAATTCTTCCCCTTTATTTTTTTTTCATACAATTAACTTATATTCAGCAGATTATCTCCATTCTCCGATGACACTATCATGTCATCAGCATAAAGTGTTCTGCATACATGATGACGTGTAAGTAGTTTGATTTCACGTGATGTGTTATGGTCTTTTGCAACGAAAACACTTTTAGAATTTCAACTGTGTAATTTTATTTGTATAATCGTTGAATTACATTGAAGTATAATATTAACAGTATTGTGGAAGTAATAATAACGATGATGTTAACATCGTAGTAGTTTTAAGAATAATGATTGCTGCCTCTCATATGACGTCCTATTTAAAGCAAAGATAATCACACGCGCGACCCCTCAACAGATTAGAAAGGAATGTCGGGTATGTTATCTTTGCCCTTAAGGTCAAATCGATATCAGGCGATTTATTTCGTTCGCAGTTTCTTCCATTTAGTGATACTAAATCTTTATTGAATTAGGATAGATAACCAACAACGAGATCATAAATTTAAACATAATACATCGAGTTAGGTTGACATACATGTGATAACACTAATATTGATAGGTTCTAGAGATTACATAGTACAGATATATGGTTGACATCGATAAGCTTGACATTGGTTTGCACGATAACTTATAATAATTAATGGAAGTGGATAAGAGTATATAATAAGATAACATTGGTAGGGATACATTACGACGTCGATAATCTTAACATTGGTTTTGGTGATTACTTAATATTTATTGTATACGATAAGATAGTAGAGATACATTACAAATGTATGCATATGTAATTGAGTGTCACTGTTTGTCAGGTTGATGAGAATGTGCAAAGGGGTTTTATATATGTAATAAAAAATTGGAAAGAAGTATCGATTTATTTTTTCATGCTATATGTCCTCAGTGAGATACAGGCAAAATCCTAGTTTACTGGGGATACGACAAATAAAAGGCAACAAACCCAGTTTCTTGAAAATTGTGTCCAAATTAAATTACTTGTTGTTTTTTCGCAAATTATGTATATTTCTTGTCATATGTAAAATAAAATAGAAATAAAAAAAATCTTATTCGGGTTTAATGTAATGAAAATGAACAAGATGGAAGTATCAGACACTTGTCGCTTGTAGAAAAGCCACTGCTTAGTGACTGTCACCTTTACAGAATGAGTATTTTGAAAGATCTCGGTTACGAGTGTGGTCTGGATGATGAAAGTATGGATTGTTAATTATTCGATATTCCTATGCGTGACACATTTGATTTATTAAACGCTATATTTTTGCCATGTCCAATTAATGTTGCATACCTTCCTTCTTCAGAGAACTTTTCCACTAATAGATCAATTGTTAATTTTAAATTAAAGTTTTATGGTCGAAGCTTTCTCCTCTTCAGACCTAAATTAATTCTCAAGTTTAAAAAAAAATGTGCTTGTCAGTGTATTATTTACACTAAATGCCACATTACATCGTATTAGTTAAGATAGATGGCGCCCAAAACGTTCAAAGTTGATAATACAGTATCCTATACTCAATTTATTATCATTGGGAACAATCTTCTTATCCCTGGCTCCATCCCAACTCACTGTCTGCGAATACTGTTGGGGTCAGCTCTCCTCGTCCTCAGGTTGTATGCTCTTCTGTCCCGGACTACGTCCCCCAGGCCGTGCCTCTGCATCAGGTTATCTTTTTGCACCACCCATTAATTATTTGGTCTTCCTCTGGTTGTTATTCGAGGAAGATCCATGGAGATTGCCTGATTCACAATGTGATCGGGTGCTCTACGTCTAACGTGCCCATACCATCTCAATCGCCTCTCTTCCATCATGCTGTTGATGTATGTAACACCTAGGCTTCCACGAATGCGTGAGCTTTTTATTTTGTCTCTTAAGGACACACCAGCTGACCATATTAGCATGCGCATTTCAGCAGGTTCTAGTCGCCTAGAGTAAGAGTTATACATCGTCCAGCATTCGGAGCCATAGAGGAGTGCGGCTCCGAATGCTGGACGATGTATAACTCTTACTCTAGGCGTTCATTGGGAAAACAAATATACCATAAAGTAGTTTACAAAATACATTTGAACCATGTGTATATTATAGTGGACACCAGGTCTAGAAAGGTTAATTTGTCTAAATTGGTTATAATTAAAAAAAAGTAATTTTATATTAACTCTTATGATTTCATTTTTAGCTTCGACGTGGTGTCGCAAATCATCCCAGTTTGGATGGATTGCCTATTAAAAAAATAAACACATTGATGTAAGAAGTCTTAACCCTTTCTATGTTTACGCTCGTAATGTGGTTAAATCGACTAGAAGCCAAGCATTGATTCATTGCAAATTAATTCTTTATAAAACCTTATATGTCTTTGAGAAAACGAAAGTGGACTCACCTGAGTGTTTCTCGGGTTATTTATATTGTGTTTTCTATTTTATAACGGGAAAACGTAGAAAGTGTAGGTATGTTCATTAACTCTCTATCTACGAGTATATATGATATGTTCATTGATTGTTAAGTAAAGACTTATTTAATATCTTAACAAAGAATATTTATTTATTTTTATTTATTTAACACTTTTATTGCAATACAATCTGGCGGGTTTATTGCCAAGTGGCAATCTCTTCCAACCAACCGGACAAAAGTAAATAAAGCAAGTTACGTGGTCGCATAAATCATTCAAATGACTATCCATCCCCACGAAATCCATAAACAAGAATACTACGAGTATAACAAGGGCTTCGATGAATAAAGTATTTTTTTATTAACCCTTCTTTCCCTGTGACGTGTAACTAGACGCCAAATTAAAATAGACGCCAAATTCACATACTGTCTATATTGTATAACATCCTTAACTGTCCCGCCGCACCCTCTTATCTCGCCGAAAATTTTCAGCTTCTTTCCAATCATGAATTAGCGCTACGCTCAAACAGAGATTGTTTATTGGCCTTTCCAGTTCACCGCTCCTCTTTCTTTACGTCGTTCTTTACTGTCCATGCAGTAAGACTCTGGAATCAGTTACAAACCAATATAAGACTCGCTCCGTCCTTGGCATGCTTTAAGAAGCGACTGAAAAAAGTTTTAATTTCTAGTCCGTAAAATAACGTGTTTCATTCCTGATTTTTCTTTTCCTTTCCTCTCCACCATCCCTTCCTTTCCTTTTGATTGATGATATCTCACTTTATGATACCTCACGTCCGGGTGATTGTCCGTCTTTGTGGGGTTCATGGGCATGGGCATGCTCACGTGTGTGTTTATGGATTTCGTAGGGATGGATAGTCATTTGAATGATTTATGCGACCATGTAACTTGTTTCATTTCCTTTTGTCTGGTTGGTTGGAAGAGATTGCCACCTGGCAATAATCCCGCCAGATTGTATTGCAATAAAAGTGTTAAATAAATAAATAAATAACTAGTACACATTGCTTGAATATCTCTATAAATATAATAAATACTGGGTTTAGATTTTAGGTATTCCTCCGTAATACATTTACGCATTGAATGAAAAAATAATACTATATTAATAATAATTAGCACTTATCGGCCACATCAGAGATATTTTGTGAAAATCGGGAATAAATTCCCCAATACAATCAAACGTGTGCCAGTGTGTGACGTAGGTATATTCATTCTAAAAAACCGCTATATGTGAGGAAGCGACGCTATTCACGTCTCACTCTATTTCGGCATATGGGATCGCAAAAAATTGAATCTCAGTTCACTCGCTTCTCTCGCTTCAGTAGCTTTCGGGCATCCATTTGAGGTGGTCGCTTCGCCCGTTTTGTGAACGTAGGCCGATGTTTATTTTCATGTTTTCAGCAATTATATTTCAATTATTATCAATTTAATTAATTTAAGCGATTGGCTATGAATATTCCTATTTTTCCGATTTATATAGCTCATTCTTAGATGTACATTGAATACACAGCACCGGAACGCGCGGTTTTTTTAGCACATGAAGGGAAAGGTTAAAGTGCAATCTATACATTAATCTATTGAAAAAAGCTAATATGACAATTTTCTTTCAGAGCTCGTTTTTCATTTTGAACCTTGTATTCCGCTCCATTTATCGAGCCATCGAGTTTTTAAAACCACTATTATGTGCATCTTATTTATTTATTTAACACTTTATTGTAAAAATAATCTGGTGGGCTTATTTCCGGGCGGCAATCTCTTCCAAATGACCAGAAAAAATTGATAATTAAAGTTACATGGTTACAAAAATATTCAAGTGATAATTCACCTTAATGAAATTTATGAACAGTATACATAATACGTAAAAGTGAGATAGCATCAATAAAAGGAAATTGAAGGGATGGTGGAGAGGATATAAAAATCAGTAGTGAAATATGTTATATTTAGGCTAGAAATTTAGAGTTTTTTTCAGTCGTTTCTTAAAGCATGCCAAGGATGGAGCATCGTATACACCGTTCGTCGACGAACGTGTCGGTAATACCCCCACGCGTAGAAAGGCAATGACCCCTTTTTTTGTTAAGATCATTCGATTTTTGCAAAGAGTTACACTATAAGGGCTTCTTTTTAATTATTTATCGGGTGCGATCGGATGGACAAAATCGAAACCTCCGGGTGATAGACAAAATCTGAGCAACTACGCCACAGAGTTCGCCCAAAATATTTATTGAGAAACATTAATATTGCAAAATAGTTTCGTTATATACAAACAACCTGGTAGGATTATTGCCATGTGGCAATTTCTTCCAACCAACCAACCACAAGAATGTGAAAGAAGCTTTAAGTGAATCGGATTTTTTTTCCGAGCGTTTTTCTATTGGGGTATGTAAAGAGGACAGAGCGCTAGATTTTTTTATCTCGACACATATATTCCACCTCTTTTTAACCCATACGCCTTCTCATACAGCTCCAATGGTTTTCCTTTCTTCTAAAATTTCTTTACTTTTAACTTTCCCTCCTTTCTTAATATAATGAATTTAATCCAACTATACCTTCCTCGGTCTCACTCCACCACGCTTTTTTTTCACGATTATTTATATTTCTTAATGCATTCATTTCATGTGCCCAAACAATTTCAGAGTGCCCTTCTTCATCTTTCTGAACAAATCAGTCTTAAGTTTACATTCATTCCTTATTCCTTCAATCTTTGAGATTTTATAGTCATGTTTTTATTAAATTCCTTATGAGACCTCAAAAGATTGAATAAAAACATTCCTTATCCACCTATGTTTTCTTCTAAGTTCAATTTTTACTTGTCTTTAGTCCAACTTCTAAGTTCAATGTTTACTTGTCTTTAGTCCAACTTCTAAGTTCAATGTTTACTTGTCTTTAGTCCAACTTCTAAGTTCAATGTTTACTTGTCTTTAGTCCAACTTCTAAGTTCAATGTTTACTTGTTTTTATTCAATAATGATAAACCTCAAACGTTTATTTAGTTTGACACATCTTATATGTTTGCTTTGTTGTCATATTAATAAAAATATCTCCGACGTAAAAATGTATTACTTGTGAGACCTCAAAAGATGGAATTACAAAAAAACATGGCATATCCGTTATGCACTTTATGGAATAAAATAAATTCTAATTAACTGTAGATGATAATCCAAGGTTCATTGTACTCGTGCATTTTTCCAATAGCCGCGATGGACAATCGGCTTGATTACAATGAGCACGGTCAATTTACATACAATAGTTACACAATTAACGCACAGATGAATACAGTACTTCACGTAACATGAATAATCTTCATTTTCGCAACATCTGTCGTTACATCTACAAAGATAAAACGATTTACCTTCTGTCACGCACTTTATCCGGCGTTATTTATCTTCCGTTACGTACTTCACCTTAATGCTCTGAGAATATGACGTTCTTCTTGCATCATCCAGAAGATCTCTCCTAACATACATTACCATTTATTAACCTCATCATACAAACCATTGTTGTAACAAAAGAGAGTGAAAATTGTAGGTTATTGTCCGTAGAACAAAATTAAGGGGCTCTGACAAATTGAAAAAGAAAATAAAAGGTCGATAGTTTTATCAAAGGTTTCGACTTCGTATTACATTATTCATTAACAAATTGCTTTGTTATTCCACTTATTACGTTAATCCTCGCTACACATGTTTCTACCTCCTATCTCAAGGCTCTCTTCAGGGACAATGTAGAGCAGTGTTTATATTAGACTGGTGTCATGGTACAATGGCTATTCTGCGTCCATATACCTTCACACACTCCTACGATTTCTGTCTTTAAATATTTCTTCCTTTTAAAATATCATTCACTTGATCCAACCATATTTTCTTTGGTGTTCCACTTACAGTTGTACTGTAGATTTATTCGTTCTGCATGCCCGTACCATTACAGAGCGTAGTTATTTTCATCAGTGTGAATTGCCTAAACAAAAAAATAGTAAAATAAAGACAAACTGTGTTTTTTTCACATTAAATTTGTTACACCAAACCCATGCTAGGTAACCAATATGGAGATTGTGTGGATCCTTTATAATCTATATTCAGTTAACCTAAGCGGAATGGTATAGGAACACTTGATAATCTATCTGGCAATTTACAGCTCGATTCCACATTTAGATGAAACAAAATATTTGTTTGTTTTTTATACCAACCCTGCCTGTTGAAAATTATGAATAAGCAAGCAGCCAGAAGGAAGTATTATTATTTTCCTTTATTGTTATATAGTTGTATAACAGTTACCTTGTATACTGTACAACTTGACGGGCTTATTGCCATGTGAAAATCTTTTTCAACTAACTAGAAAGATTTTAAAGATGCCTTTAAGTGAAAACTTTCAGATTCGACTCTGTAATCTCCGGGTTTGAAGACAGACGTCTTTCCTACTACGTTACTGAGGAAGTCTTTTTACTAGTAGATCTTGTGAAAGAAATAAATTAAACAACGTATGTTATTTCACACAACTGAGTATGCGTTTAGTATAAATACTATTATTATTTTACTGTCACTAATAAAAAAATACATTTAACTATAATAGTCAGCAACACAAGGGTTATTCAAAGAGCCAAAGCTGATAGAGAGTTGCTGACTAATATTAAAATCCGAAAGGTGTCCTATTTGGGTCATGTACTTAGAAGAGCAAAGTACAAATGACTGTACCTGATCATCCAAGGCAAAATAGAGGGTCGAAGAGGTGTTGGCAGGAGGCCAATCTCCTGGCTCCGTAATATACGTGATTGGACTGTCATAAGGGGCGTTGGAGATCTTTTTCGGGCTGCCGGGGACAAAGATGCCTACTCTCAGGTGATATTCAACGTTGGGGGACCTGACATGACTGACACTGACAAGAAGAAGGTCTTAATACCATAAATAAAACAAAATATTTATCTATACAATAAAACATAGTCAACACACTGTACCCACAGTTAATGCATTATTTTTTTAATCAAATTGTATCGAATAACCATAAAAGTTATTACAGTTATAAATAATATTTTTATTAAAGAGAGGTACATGGCCACGTAGTAACGCACTGAACTTCCGTGCGGAAAGTCGTCGGTTCGAGCCCCGAGTGCTACTCCCCTCAAATGACACAGTCACTTTTTCCATCTTGTTTTCGAGGACATAAGGATACCTATGACTTCGGTCATATATATTCTTTTAAAAAAAATAAGAAAGAAATACTAACAAAAGAAAAGGGTTCTACTTATACTTAATTAAATACACGTATATTTTTTAAAGTAACAAAAGAGAAAATTGCATGCAATTAAGCCAATTAAATTTAAATGCATAAATACTTACCATCCCGCCATTGGCCTGTCGGGGTAGGCAGATGATGGAGCGCCAGACTTTCTCATCTTGAGACTCATCATTCGCCTCTTTTACACCCATACACCTTCTCATACCACTCCTACGTTTTCTCTTACTTTCTAGTTTCTTTTAAAATATCATTAATTTTATTCATTCATATTTTCATCAGTACTTTTTTTTCATATTTCACGCCTTTCACTCATATTTCCACCACATAAATTTTGCATCAGTCTTTCTTCATTTATTTGTTCATTTATTTCTGCATCTCCGAATGCACTTATTTTTCATACTTAATACATTAATCTTAAATTCATATTCTTTCCGTATTTATACATTGTCATCCCACGTATTTTTCTCAATGTACGCATTTTCACAGCATTTCTTCGGCCTCTTTAATATATTTCTACCCCCATGGTTAACTACCATGTATCAACGTTAGTACTAAAATACTTTTGTGGACTATCGTCGTAAGATATTTTGATACTGTCTGTTTAAAGTATAAATGTTTCATTAACCCATTGACTTTCTTTCCTATCGGTACACGCCTTTTGATATACTTCGTTGTTTTTCCATCACATGAGAAAATATTACCCAAATGGCAGAATTCCTCAACTCAATCTTTATCAATTATTCAATCAATTAGTTTATTTAACCTTTCCCTTCCTGTGCTAAAAAAAATCCGCGCGTTCCGGTGCTATGCATTTAAAACACATGTAAAAATGAGCTATTTAAAATTGAAAATATAAGAATATTCATAGCCAATCGCTTAAATTATTTAAATTTGAAGTCAAAAGTGATAATAATTGAAATTTAATTGCTGAAAACATGAAAAAAACATCGGCCGACGTTCACAAAACGGGCAAAGAGACCACCTCAAATGGATGCCCGAGAGCTACTGAGACCTGAGACGGGACTCTGAACACTAACACTGTGTTTTTTATACCTCGAAGGAACAAACACAACTGCGAACTGAGATTCTATTCTTACGTTCCCATATACCGAAGCAGAGTGAGAATGAGACTTGAATAACGTCGCTTCCTCACCTATAGCGGTTTTTTAGAATTAATATACCTACGTCACACACTAGCAGACATTTAATTGTATTGATGAATTTATTCCCGACTTTCACAAAATATATTTGATGTGGCCGATAAGTGCTAATTATTATTATTTTTTCTAACACTGCGTAAATGTATAACGGAGGAATACCTAAAATCTGAACCCAATATTTATTATATTTATAGAGATATTAAAGTTTTTAGAAGAAATGTGTACTAGTTACACATCACAGGGAAGGAAGCGTTAACAACATCTTACTTTTTTGCTCGCATTCTCTTATAACTTAACTACTATATGTTGTATGAAGCGAATCGTTAAAAGGTATACGATAATTCTATAATAATCTGACAAGGAATTGTAAGAGTCAACAAGTCGGGGCTAGCACCTAGGTTCAACAGAGTTCAAGTGTCTAACTTAACGATCCCATCACTTATGGACAAGTGATTTAACATTCCATGCATGACTATGCAATATATTATAATTATTGTAATTATTATCCAAATTGATAAAAAATGGTCTGCGATTCGTTCAAAATAAAATAAATTACAAAATCCAAAAACAGATGTCGTGTAAATTGCACATTATTGTAGATAATATTTAAGGTAGTTCTGGTTGGTAATAACAGATGTCGCACATATTTTTTAAACTTTTGTTAATAAAATGAGACGTGCGCTGTATTAATTCTTATTTTTTTCTCTTAATGATTGACATCTGAAGAAGTGTTGAGTAAATAATCGTCACGAGTGAAAGTTTTGACATACAGCTGTCAGGTGATGTGTAGGGGTGGTATTTTTGTGTTTAATGCAGTCTTTCAATTGGGAAATAAAAAAAAAGTATTTGTAGTGAATAATATTTTATATGGAAGTGAATATTTTATATGGAACAACCGTATTACCATTCGGAAATGAAACTAAATAAAAAAATCGTTTTATTAAGATTTAACAATAAAACTTACTCTTTTTGGCATTTGAGAGAAATGAACGTTTGATTAAGGCTACAGTGAATTCATTCGAATCACCCTTCGAAAAAGACAAAAAAACAGTAATTTTTCAGGATGTACCCTTAACATCGATCATATTTAGAATAGAAAAAAATAAAATGTTGTATGTTGATTGGACATGTTGAACGTATGGCTGATGAAAGACAGACTTTTCAAATGTATAGAATATTATTATATAAGAGGGAAGTATGGACGTAGAAAAATAATCTAATCACCCGAGTAACGCGGTGAAAAGAATGTGTATATTATGTTGGCGTATGATAAAATAAGAAATGTGATAAACTAGAATGAATGTAAGCCATGTACGTTGATGTGTTAAGTAGGGTGAGAAAAGAATGACGAGGTAGTTTTGATATGTGGAACGAATGGGTGATGAAAGTCTGTCTAAATAAATTTATAGTACATATATGAATGGTATTTGCAGTAGAGAACAACGGATAAAAGACTATGGTTGAACTAAATGAAATATATTTTGGAAAATGGAAAGGCAAAGTAGACGAGAAACAGATGGAACTGTATGAGAAGTAGGAAAGTTTTGAACTCCAGGAAAGGTGATACTTTTTCTGTTGGTTGTTACGTTAATTTCGGGTCATTCGAGTTAGTTATTAAACTACTCGATAGAATAAGTTTATTTCTTTCGAGTTGATAAGATTTGTAACGTTCGTAGAAGTCTACACTGAGTAAATAGGCTTTAAATCAGGTTTCATATTGCTATATCAAGTACATCAAGTCTGACTAGGTTTCTGCAAATGTCAATGCAAGCAGTTAAGAGATTTTGATAAATCTCAACAAGACGAAATTTATATTTCTTATTTACGAGAAACCATGCGATTATCATATAAACCAAAGTACCATACAATACTAAAGCAAAGTGTACATTGACCTTAAGACAAATATGCTCTGAAGTTTTCTGTTTTGATGATAAAAAAAGTTTTTACAGTCTATGGCAGACGTGGGAAAATGCGGCTCCCAATGTCTCTTATAAAAATATAGATACTTTCTTACCCCATTCTACTTGTATTTTCGCGAGTTTCCTTTCTAAATGTTGTAAGTGACAAGATGTGCATGCATTGGTGTATGCGTGCGCATCTCCTGCCTCTTTATGTGCGCAAACCACGCCAACCGCATTCTGTGTTATTTTTTATATTTTCTTATATGTGTATTTTTTATACTTTATATAGCAAAAAATTGTAATTTATTTTTATCAAACACTGTTTATTCCACTTTTTTGTGACGGTATAACCCTATCGGTTTCAAAACTTTCACCTCATCTTCAGGGGAACGCAAACAAGACTAAATGCTGTTCGAACTGGTACCGATATACACGCTTCAACGGTTGGGGGCGAGGAAGGCACGGGACAATTTCGGCCAAGAGCGGAGAGATTTTTGGGAAATAACTGTTCAACAGATTTTCGAATCGGTGTACTGACTTAGAAATTTCTAGGGCCTCTAATCTGTCCAATTTATTTTCGTTACTACTGATATGTAAGAATTTGGCATCATCGATAGAAAAAGTATGGTTTTCACGGTGACAATGATTAGCCATTTCAGAATAAATTAGAGGATTTGTTAAGGTGGATTTGTGTTCACGAAATCTCTTTTCAAAGGATCTTCCTGTCTTTCTTATATAAAAATTATCACGGTCAGCACATAAAAGTATATATACACCACTGTTGCTAAGTATTCCATTTTTGCCTTTCCCATTAAATACTAGTTTCCGGAGATTAAAATTAGTGTAAAAAGCTGGCTTTATGTGACTTGGAATATTTTTGGTTATTTCATATGATATGTTTTTTTATAAATAGGACTTTGCTCTATTTATAGTTTTGCTTATAGGTGTCGTTAAATATATAATCTTTTATAAGTTTCTTAAAAAAAAGTGTAATAAACAGTGTTTGATAAAATAAATTACAATGTCTTTAAACATCCACAACGTTCATGCCTTAACTATAAACAACATATAGCAATTAAGATTTGTGTAGAATATGTAATAAATTTGAATTAATGATTTAATACTACGTGAGAACGTGACTATGGTGTGGCTCTTTATATATATGAAAATCCAGAATGTGACTCTCGTTGACGTCATGTATGCCCACCCCTGGTCTATGGACTTCTACTTCACTACATGTGTGTGTTTTTTATTTATTTGAAAGAATAGTCCATGTCGTCATGTAGCTCATGACTAAATATCGTTACTTCCATGTTAGCCTCTGACAACTCTTTTCCACCCATCCTTGCACTCTGCGGCTCGAAGGACAGTTGTTTACCTAAAGTAGTCCAGTTGCGTATCTCATTTTGCAAGTCCAACGCATTGGGAGTCTTCCTCTTGTGCGTCGTTTTTTCACGCCTCCAGTAGTCATCAACCTCTCCATACTCAGGCAGTGGTTTTTTTTATTTTTCTGGTTGGCTGGAAGAGATTACAAATAATAAAAACTACGAAGTGTAATAATATCTGAAATTAACTTTACGTTTTAGTTGTTATTGATAATGATTAACAATTTTAATATAAAGTTTTTTTTTAAATTATAGTTAACATGTCCTCAGTAAGATACAAGAAAACCTTAGTTTACTGGGAACACGACAAATGAAAGGCAACGAACACAGAATCATGTAAATTGAATGTCCACTTTAAATTATCTGTTTTTATTGAGTTGTTTGTTTTGTTTTTTATAAACTACGTTTTTATAGAATTATTTGTCATGAAAATAAATAAATTAAATTAAATGAAATCATGAAACGTCAGAAGGAAATGCAAATTAAATCAATTCCATTTATTTTTTCTTAGGTTAAAATTATGCAAATTTGTTAAGAAATAAATAACTTCCATCCCAAAATTGTTTTTACTTGTTATAAACTGTGTATAAATAACATTATATTTTTTCTTTGTTTTCAGGTAAATACAAGTTGCCAAATGGACGTTGAAAAAAAGACAGAGGTAACTTATTCGATATTGTTTAGTCGTATTACACAAATTCTAAAGTTCAGGGATAGCTAATCATAAAAAAATCATTTTTAAAATCTTTCTGGATGGTTGTAAGAAATTATCAAATGGCTATAAGTTTGCCCGGTTGTATTGTTTACAACGAGAACGTAATAAAATAAAACAATTAAAATATTAAAAAAAAAGTCTTAAGTTATTATATGGGTAATAGTTATCCGGTAGTTTATAATTAATTCAGGAAATAAACATTATTTTTAGTAACTTAGCTATTGAGTATTTATATGTTCATAGCTTGTGTTCATAACTGGAAACGCATATTAAACTGTGTAAGAATCAAGAAAAAATCCAGACGTTGTCCATACTTATACCCATATAATGTAATTTCGCAATTGATTAGCTAGACGTTCATATATTAGGTCCTTACATATGAAATTGGCGTTTTGTTTGGGAGGAACATAAAGTTGATTTTTTTTTAATATAATATATTTATTTAATCAAAGTATGTACCATTGCTATCTATGCACTTTTGCCATCTCATAGGTAGTTCATCGATCCCTTTAGTAAAAAAACCATTCGGACGGGAATCAATAAAATTTTTGAAGTCGGTTTGGACTGCCCCATCGGAGTTGAATTTTTTCCCTTGCAAGAAGTTATCCAAATTTCGAAAAAAATAGTAATATGTTGGGGCAAGGTCCGGAGAGTACGGTGGATGTCTTAGACATTCCAATTGAAGCTCTCCTAATTTGGTAGCCGTCTGTTGTGCAGTGTGTGGTCTAGCGTTATCATGAAGCAGCAGTGGCCTAGAGCGATTAACCAGCCTCGGTTGTTTAGCAGCTAGCTTTTCCATCATGATTTGCAGTTGCTGATAATAGACATCTGCCGTAATCGTCTGGCCAGATTTAAGAAAGCTGTAGTGAACGACACCAGCACTAGTCCACCAAACGCTCACAAGTAACTTTTTTGGAGTCAATTTTCGCTTGGGGCATGGTTTGGCTGGTTCGGCAGGGTTCAGCCATTGCGATGAGCGCTTCCGATTATCATACAGGATACACTTTTCATCACAGGTAATAATTCGATTCAAAATCCCTTCATTATTGTGCCGGTTGAGTAATGCAACGCAGCAGTCAACGCGCGTTTGTTGATTTGCTTCACTCAATTCGTGAGGTACCCACCTTTCAAGCTTTTTCACCTTCCCAATTTGCTTCAAGTGGATTAAAACAGTTTTATCACTAACACCGCAGCCTGCAGCTAACTCGGACGTGGTTTGCGATGGATCCGCTTCCACAATAGCCTTCAATTCTTCATTATCAACTTTGGTCTCCGGCCGTCCACGGGGCTTGTTCTGCAGGTCGAAATTTCCAGAACGAAAACGTTGGAACCAAAAACGCACTGTGTTTTCTTTTGCGGCACCGTCGCCATACACATCATTAATCCTTCGAGCCGTTTCTGCAGCACTGGTGCCACGGTGGAACTCGTACTCGTAAATAACGCGATATTTCAAGTTTTCCATTTTGTAAACTGAGTGACGCAAAGAAAAAAAACAATTGAGGAAAAAACAAATGAATTATAATTTTCGAAACACAAATACTTGAGTAAATAGCTGTATAAATTTGAATTTGGAATTCCTAACCAAAGAGAAGATATTTGAGATCAAAGTTGCCAGTACGGCAAAACGCCAATTTCATATGTAAGGACCTAATATTACGTTCACTACTAAATTCATGCACTAAAATATGTAAATATCTACTTACTTAAGATGACCACACATGTAGAAATTTAGCCTCCCGCACGACTTTTCTTCATGCTTGTGGGATATTCGTTCTCTTCTCCCAGTCTCCTTTCTCTAGAAGCCTCCTAATATCCTGCAACTCCGTATCTAAAAGCCTTTGTCTTCGTCTAGCAAGTAGAATTGTTCTTTTTAGGCTTGCATAATGATATTTGTTATTGTTTTAACTGATATGTCATAAATAATAATAATTTAAGGGCAATTAATATGCCGTTTAAAGAGCACTCTCTCACTAACGGAGATTTAATAAGGAATTTGAACCTACTATTATTCACAGATATACTCGTATAAATTAAGGGTAAGGATAGGAAAGTACTTTTCCGCGTATGCATTTGTTTAGAAAACCGCAGGAAGACGAACTACAAAGAATTTTTTGTAGACCTTCAGATATGTGATAGCAACACATAAAACCTTAGGTGGAGTACTCGTGTAATCAATGTGTGTAGTGTTCATATAAAATCATATGTGCAGTGTTCATATAAAATATTTAAGAACCGAAAAAAGTCAAAACTAATAAATAAGGGTCAACATTTAGTTTAAAAATGATCCAGGTCCATACTTTTCGCCCATCTTAACAATTAACCCTTTCTTCCCTGTAATGTGTATGGTAACTAGTACATTGCTTCTAAAAACTTTAATATCTCTATAAATATAATAAATACTGGGTTCAGATTTTAGGTATTCCTCCGCAATACATTTACGCATTGAATGAAAGAAAAATATTAATAATAATTAGCACTTAACGGCCACATTAGAGATATTTTGTGAAAATAGGGAATAAATTCACCAATACAATCAAACGTGTGCCAGTGTGTGACGTACGTATATTCATTCTAAAAACCACTATTGGTGAGGAAGCAACGCTATTCACGTCTCACTCTACTTCGGTATATGGGAACGCAAGAAATAGAATCTCAGTTCGCAGTTGTTTCTTTCTTCGAGGTATAATATACAGTGTTAGTGTTCCGAGTCACGACTCAGTAGCTCGCGGGTATTCATACGAGGTGGCATTTGTGCCCGTTTTGTGAACGTCGGCCGATGTTTTTTCATGTTTTCAGCAATTAAATGTCCATTATTATCACTTTTATCTTCAAATTTAAGCGATTAGCTATGAATATCGTTATTTTTTCGATTGTAAATCGCTCATTTTTATATATGTATTGATGTGTATTAAATACACAGCACCGGAACGCGCGATTTTTTAGCACCGGAAGGGAAAAGTTAATAATTTGTACGTCCATAACTTGATAAAACAAGTTTAAAAGTTTGTGTTAACGCGTCACTCTGGAAAGAGAACGCAGGTCATCAGGTTTATATCGATGCGTCACCCTGGAAGGAGAACGCAGGTCAATCAATTCTTATTTTAACAAGTTACATAATTAATTATTTGAATAGCTTTTTTCATCTACTACACAGAATGATCCGCTTTTTTAGTGTTAAGTTAAATGTATTAAACAGCTGCTATCGATTCACCACAAAACACCTTTAATCAATGATTACGGTGATTGTTAATTTATCTATGGTCAGTACAAGTACCAAGGCTCCATTCTCCAATTAACCAATAAATATTGCCTGATTTTGCAACATACTTAACAATATTTACGTTGCAATTTCAAATATTTACATTTTGTTTTCTACATTAAGTCATTTAACAACATTCTAATGGGAAATATGTAGCCTCCTTGATATATTGCTCATCTAGACAGTTTGGTGAGACTTGTTGTGGAAGGAATACGCACAAAAGAAAGAGTCAAATAAGATATTTATTTATATATTCATATAAGTGAACGGTACAATGAACCTCATAACAAAAGTAAAAAAATATTGTAATTTGTTTTATCAAACACTGTTTATTCCACTTTTTCATAATGGTATAACCTTACCGGTTTCAAGGCTTTCACCTCATCATCAGGGAAGTACAATAATTTTAATCTCCGGAAACTCTTATTTAACGGGAAAGGCAAAAATGGAATACTTAGCAAACGTTGTGTGTATAAAGTTTTATGTGCTGACTGTGATAATTTATATATAGGAAACACAGGAAGATCTTTTGAAAAGAGACTTCGTGAACACAAATCCGCCTTAACAAATCATCTAATTTATTTTGAAATGGCTAATCATTGTCACCGTGAAAACCACACATTTTGTATCGATGATGCCAAATTCTTAAATATCAGTAGTAACGGAAATAAATTGGATAGATTAGAGGCCCTAGAAATTTCTAAGTCAGGGCAACGAGGTGAACATTTGGCAAACACATACTAGGCGTATCCAGAAAGTAAGTGTACTGAGGCTCTCACGACCGGATGGATTTTATTTTCGACATGTTGGCTACACTTCCGTGTAGCCTGACCCTTCCCCTCCGCAACGAGACCGGTTCGAGGTCAGTAAGTTGAGAAGTGTCGACGCGACAACACGTTTCGTGAAAAATGTCAATCCAATCTCCCGCCAAGTGCGAAATAAATAATGCCGGGCAAGAGTTTTTGAGGCGCTGCAAACTCCATGGAGATGAATTTCTCCGCTCCATCGTTACTGGAGATGAAACTTGGGTTGCACACTACACGCCTAAAACCAAAAGGCAGTCTCAACAATGGCGTCACACCTCTTCACCCTCCGCCAAAAAGTTCAAAACCACAATTTCAGCCAAGAAAATCATGGCATCCGTGTTTTGGGACTGTCAAGGCATAATTTTAATTGAATATATGCCTCAAGGGGAGACCATCAACTCTGCGAGATACTGTGAGACCCTAAAAAATTGCGGAGGGCGATTCAAAATAATAGGAGAGGTATGCTGACAAAGGGAGTCTGCCTGCTGCACGAAATGCCAGACCACACACGGCCAACGCCACGAAGGAACTGCTCGCCTCGTTTAAATCGGATGTCCTGAACCATCCCGCGCATTCCCCTGACCTAGCACCTTCAGATTACTATCTCTTTACCTCCCTGAAGCTGCACATGGGTGAAAAAAGGTTTTCAACCCCCGAGGAGGTAAAGGAGGAGGTGGAGAAGGGGACGGAGGGGTTGGCGGGAAACTACTTCGAGGAAGGCATCAAAAAGTTGATACCTCGCTTCACCACCTGCATTGAGACGAATGGCAACTATGTCGAAAAATAGCTTACATATGTACTACGGTAACCACGTAATTTTTTTGTTTAAATAGAAAAATTGTAACCTACAAAAATTCAGTACACTTACTTTCTGGATATGCCTCGTATATACCAAGAATCTCTCCGCTGCTCGCCGAGGTCGTCCCATGCCTCCCCCAGCCGCCAGTCCTCAACTCGAATGTTAACCGTTAGAAGCGTGCATCTCGGTACCAGTTGGAACATAATTCAGTATTGTTTGTTTTCCCCTGATGATGAGGTAGAAAGTGAGTGCTCAGCACATTAATATTGACAGAATGTAAAAAAATTACACAATTACAACAAAAACAACCAGAAAGAAATATGTATTAAATCGAAAAAAATCACTTGTAATCAAAAGAATACGGGGCCGTCCACAGGCGTACAGCTCGCACAGCATAAAAAATACAAACACAAAAGACAAATCATTGAAAAATAAATCAAAATACAAATTGAAAACAAAGTATAAAGACGGTATCAGACAGGTACAACTTCACGAATCCTCTTCAGCACAAATAATATGAGGTGCAATAGAACTAATCTTAACGACTGCTCATTGAACTAAAGAGTATAGAGATGGATGGAGAGTGTTCATCAAGGATTATCATGGAAGTCATGAGCTTCACAATTGAATACAGATGAAATATTGTTTCCTGATTATTTTTGCATCGTCAGTAACACCATATATCCTTCGTAAACTAGTATTTCCAACAAATCTGCGACCTCTGTGTCTACTACCCAAAATGCTCCTAGGAAGTAGAACATTATCCATTATTTAACGTGACATTATCAAATCGCATGAGCTTAACAAATGAAAATATGTCCTGGTCCTGTAATTGGTCAAACAGCTGGTTTAAAAGGATGCACTTACGATTCACCTCTTTGCACTAGTCCATAGAGCCTTAGTGAAGTCCTTTTATTAAATGTTTATAAAGGACTTTGGTCAGTCGTCGTAATAAGTGTCTGTTATTCTGACCCATAGGTGAGCACCTGAAAGGTCGTAACTTTAGATGGGTTTGTAGACCAAATAGTACTAACCATTTGTTATTCTTCGCATTGTTTCTCTTTTTTTATCGATTCCTTAATGCCACAAATAATTAGATGTTAGGTATTGCCAGTCATTTATTGTTTAATACTCGTATTCTAATATGGAGTTCCACGAAATTAAAGCAGAAACTTTTGATTTATAAATTAAGAAAACGTCTTTGAAATGGGAAACGAAGTTAGGCCAGGCAGCTCCAACAGTTCTCTTGAAATTCCGATACACCCATAAATTGTCAGACAGCAAGCCTTCGCCCACGGCATTAAGTAAATCCCATATGTCTTATGGCTGTGTTACTTTCACAGACGACAGTATTAAAATTGAGTTGATACATATCTCTCAGACCGCCTCCGTGAATCGTTGCTCCCGTTTATGCAATTTTCGGTGATGATGCTGTACACTTATGCAACTGAAATCTTAACGTAATCTGCCAGTTTCAAAAGTATTGTGTTACAAGAATAATCGCGTAGAAAATCAATCAAATTCGTTTATAACCGATAAATGCAAACAATGAACTCAAAATATTCCGAGCGCAGTTAATTACTCTTTAGTATTAAACAATCCAAGTTATAAACAGAACCTGCGTGAATTAAAAAAAAATTCTTTCTGAACATCCATTCAATCCGGTGACGACAGAATCCTTCGTATGCTAACGCATCATCTTTTGAAGTTCACTTGGCTTGACCTCTCAGGTTCAAATTTTATTTCTTTATATTTTACTATTACATTATTTATCCACCTAATATTTGGGGGTATACTAGTGTAATGTATCTCTAACAATGTTAATATGCTTATCTTATCGTATACTCTTATCCACTTCCAATATATCATGCAAACCAATATTAAGCTTAGTTAACGATATCTCTGTACTATGTAATCTAGAACCTATAAATATTAGTGTTATCACATGTATGTCAAACTTAACTCAACGTATTATGTTTAAATTTATTATCTGTTGGCGGTTATCTATCTAAATTCAATAAAGATTTGGTATCACTAAATGGAAGAAAACTGCGAACGAGATAAATCGCCTGATATCGATTTGACCTTAAGGGCAAAGATAACATACCCGAAACATTCCGTTTTAATCTATCAAGGGTCGTGCGTATGGTTATCTTTGCTTTAAATAGGACGTCATATCAGACACAGCAATCATTATTCTTAAAACCACTACGATGCTAACATCATCGTTATTATTACTTCTATAATATCTGTTAATATTATACTTCAATGTTATTCAACCATGTTACAAATAAAATTACACAGTTGAATTTCTTAAAGTGTTTTCGTTGCAAAAGGCCATAACACTAGTATACCTATGACTATCATCATATTTATTATTTAAAAAATAGAGAAAAAAAAACAAGTCTGTGTGCTCCGATCGTCTCAATTCGGTGTGCCATAAGATCCAATATAGCTGAGTGGTCGGTGAGTTTGCTGGTGAGCAACGGATCACCCACTTAAAAAAGGAAGGAAAGAAACTTTTCCACTGAATTATCGTTGGAATAGCGAGCGGATCCTCAACTAGGATCCAGAGATGACGACGATTAAAGCATATCGAAATCGATTGGTAGATCGCGATCCTCTGGTTTTGTACCGCTGAACAAATGAAAAACATTTATTTTGGTAACTATACTGAAAAACATTTATTTTGGTAACTATACTGAAAAACATTTATTTTGGTAACTATACTGAAAAACATTTATTTTGGTAACTATACTGAAAAACATTTATTTTGGTAACTATACTGAAAAACATTTATTTTGGTAACTATACTGAAAAACATTTATTTTGGTAACTATACTGAAAACATTTATTTTGGTAACTATACTGAAAAACATTTATTTTGGTACCTATATTGAAAAATATTTACTTAGTAATGGTTTGAAAAGTAAAAACAGAATTATAGTAATGGTTTGAAAAGTAACTAGATATAAAGAAGTGAATAATGAATGTTTGAGAAATGTGTTGAAAAAACATTGCAGTTTCCATCTTCAAAGATTTAGGTGTGTACGCAAAAATACAAATTAACATCACGAACTCGTTACTTGTTCCAACATATTTGTCACACCCAAAAGAAATTCCGTATATGTAGCCTCCTAGCTTTGAATATTAATTAATAAGGCAATAATTAAGCTAATTTTTCAAATCGTTTCCTTTCTGAGAAGGTTAGCTTATTTTTCAATCACAGCGCTTCCGGTTCCGAGAATTGTCGTATGGAAAACGACAACCACTTATAAATATTTGTTAGAATTTTTATACAATATTTAGGCTTGTATATGAACACTATAACACACTTTACCTAACACATCGATCAATAAGTCCCGGGACTAACTACTAAAACAACATTTGTTTGCCAAAATTCTTCTTTATTCATCAACATAGTCTCCTTCAAGAGCGAAACATTCATTCTAACGCTTTCCTAACTTTTCTATGCCAGCCGTGTAGAACGATTTATCTTTGGTTTCAAAATAGGCGTTAGTTTCGGCAATCACATCTTCATTGGAGCCAAATCTCTTTCCCTGGAGCATCTTTTTGAGGTCTGCGAACAGCCAATAGTCGCTGAGGGCCAAATCTGAAGAATTCAAAGTTCAACTCATGCAATTTGGCCATCGACTTGTGACACGGTGCAGCGTCCTGATGAAAAAGAACTTTTTTCTTCTTTGGGGCCGTTTTTTTGCAATTTCTGCCTTCAAACGCTCCAATAACGCTATGTAATATTCGCTATTGATGGTTTTTCCCTTTTCAAGGTGATCGATGAATATTATACCATGCGCATCCCAAAATATGGAGGCCATAACCTTCCCGGCCGACTGTTGAGTTTTTGGTCGATTCGGACGACTTTCACCGGCTGCTCTCCACTCAGTTGACTGACGATTTGATTCCGTAGTATAGTGGTGGATCCAAGTTTCATCCATTGTCACATATCGACGCGTGAAATGTGTAACTATCAGATATCAGAAGATTTAAAAAGGCTTTTTTTTAGTTCATTTTCGTTTGATAAGTTTTCTGTGGTTTTCATACCAAATATATTATTCCAAATATTATATATGCAGATGCAGGGAAGCTACTTAACTAATTACGGCAGCCATAACCTTTGTATTGTTACACTTAACTAATATGTGTTTATTTGTTATTTATAGTTAAGGCATTAACATTGTGGAGGTTTAAAGACATTGTGATTTGTTTTTATCTAACACTGTTTATTTCACTTTATGTAACGTTATAACCCTACCGGTTTCAAGGTTTTAACCTCATCACCAGGGGAGCACAAAATTTTTCAATGAATTGAAATAAATATTAATTGTTTGTGCTCCCTTCATGATGAGGTAAAACCCTTGAAACCGGTAGGGTTATACTCTTACATAATGCCATGTTTACACGAGCTTAGTACTTATCATTAGTACTTTTTTTTAACCTAGCGAGTTTATTGCCATGTGGCAATCTCTTCCAACCAACCAGAAATATGTTTTTATATGTGTTAACTAGACTGGAATCCTATTTAAAAAAATCTGGGTTCATAATACTTATCGTTTGTACTAAGTTGCTTAGTGACAAGTGAGAAGAAATCGTTCACACGTTGGTGTTAGGAAGAGGTATTAGTAACACGATATCCGTCCGGAGTGGACGACCGCCGCCGCCACCTTGTTTTGAGAAATGTGTTCAAACACTATTCAAACATTATTTTATCGCTCATTGTAGCGCTCACTTGCGGTTTCAATTTGTCACTAAACACTTGCCGCGACTGTTTAGACGACTCTGCAAGCGACAAGTGCTTAGTTGAATTATGGTGGGGGTAGCTGATTGTCGCTTAGTAAATAAGTCGGCCTCTTATTCACTTGCACTTGTCAGATTTACTAATGCTTAGTACTAATATGCTTGTTTACACGTGGACACAAGTGCGAGTGAGAAGCACTAATGACAAGTACTAAGCTCGTATAAACATGGCATAAGTGGAATAAACAGTGTTTGATAAAACAAATAACAATATGTTTATTTTGTAATATTTTTAAATCTGTCAATAATAGTGGGTACGAATCTCGAGTTAAAGCACACTAGAGAAAAAAAATGCTCTCTAAACGGCGCTGTATAAATTGTACTTATATTATTCTTATTATTATTTCAGGGTTCTAGTGTAATAACGGGATATGCCTGTACTATTCTCCAAAGAACATAATGTTCTGTCGTCCTTATTTTGTATAATACGTTTAATGTAAACGATACAACCTGTCAAGCTTATTGCCAAGTGTTAATCTCTTCCAAGAGTTGCTGACAAATATTAAAATCTGAAAGGCGTCCTATTTGGGTTATGTACTTAGAGGAGCAAAGTACAAATTACTGCACCTAATCATCCAAGGCAAAATAGAGGGTCGAAGAGGTATTGGCAGGATACAAATCTCCTGGCTCCGCAATATACGTGATTGGACTGGTATAAGGGGCGTTGGAGATCTTTTTCGGGCTGCCGGGGACAAATATGACTACTCTCAGGTGATATTCAACGTTGGGGGGACCTGACATGACACTGGGAAGAAGAAGAAGAATCTCTTGCAAATAAGAAGAAATATGTTAGAGCGGTCTTGAGAGAAAACCAAACTAAGATTTTTAAAATTGAATATCAACGGGAATTGATCTCATGACCCACGGATTGGTAGCTAGACGTCTTATCAACTAGGTTACGGAGATTGTCAATATTAAATTGAAAAATTAGCACACCGGCAGGTCGGTAGGAACTACAGTTTAAAACTAATTTATCAGTTTATGCAAATTGACAAACATGTTCGTGACGCATAAATTGTCGGTTTAGAAATTACAACCTGATAAATTTAAAAGGTAAAAACCATAAACTTAATTGAAAAATACACATTGAGCGAAATAAAAAGAATTTTAGCAAGGCTTAAAATTTTGTTTCCTTATTGTGGATATATTAATCTTAATGAATCCCAAGTAAATGTAAGTTGTTTTTAAAGAAATCGATAAATTTATCTACTGTTTAGGCCGAGGGTGGGAGAGCCTGCGACCTTGTAGGCCGAAATATTACAAAATATATATATAAATGAGTTGAGTGCTATGATAGGAAGGAGATGACTGCGGCTATAAGATAATATACTTCCCCGCATCTGTATATGTATAGAAAAACATATTTCACAAGAAAACCACAGAAAACATAACAAGGGAAGATGAACTGGTTTGTTGGAAGAAATTTATATATAACAATAAACCCGCCACATGTACCATATTTAACCATATACACAAAACAATATGGAAAAAAATGCAATGAACCCTTTGTAGATCTTCGGATATGTGATAAAAAGATTTTATGCTATATGTCCTCAGTGAGATACAGGCAAAAACCTAGTTTACTGGGGACACGACAAATGAAAGGCAACAAACCCAGAGACATTAAAATTGTGTCCAAATTAAATTACCTGTTGTTTTTCCACAAATGATGTATACTTCTTGTCATGTGTAAAATAAATAAATAAATATGTGGAGTGTAATGTATGTGTGTAGTGTTCATATATATTCATAAATATTCGTAAGACCTTAAAAAATTGTGTCTTCAAGTAGGTTGTAAAGCTACACACACCGTTTCTACCTCGAACACAAAGGGCGGACAATTCCAAGCCACACGACCAGCAACGGCCAAAGATCTGTCATAATATCCCGCTCTATTGGAACAATATGAATTTGGAACAATCAATTTATTGGATGAAAAAGAAATCAATCTAACAGTTGTTCTCACCGAAGAAACATTTCTCAAATACATATTCGAAAGACACAATGGATACATTCCATTTAGAGACTTTAATACAAAGATACCAAGTTTGAAACTTGAATCGTTACTCAAGGCAATGTCTTTTTTTTGCATCGCGTGCTCAGTGCTTATCGAGTAAAATTTACCAAAGTACCTTAACTCAAATAAGAATACGTTTTATTTGATAAATAATGAGTGTCAGTACTAATTTCGGTGCAAAAATATCTGAAACTAGTTGCAACCCATGAAATATTCACGGAAGTACAATAAAACAAATTATACATTTTTGAAATACCGAATGGAGCAAAATCAAAATAATTGTTTTTTGGTTCATTAACGTTTAAAGTTTAAAATAAAAAAGGTACATTTTGATTGATGAATTATTTAATTCTCAAAAATCTCTTTATACACGATGTTTTGTGTATAAACATTACTGTTGTTCAAATTAAATCGTGGATAAAGTTTTACTTGAAGACTTGATTCAGATATATTGACTTTAATGTTTTCGCGTTTCTGACATCTTGAAAAAACCACATACAATTTTCTGCATTAAAAAAAAGAGCATAAGATAAATAAACACAAGTAATCATAAGGTTCAATATAATAGGAAATAAATGAATTATTTAATGAATTACAATTCAAAATAAATTGGCATCGTCCCCTTTTACACCGGTTCGTTCAGTATAATTTCAATCAGTTTCGAAGTATTCCTCTCTCGCTCTCTTGTATTCAAAATTCAATTCTCGTATTCTTTCTTTGGCGACAACCGTACGGGTTTTGGCCTATTTATTTTATGATTGAGTCAACTAACGACAGCTACGCCGGGTGGAGGCGAGAGCTATAATTCGAACGGTAGTGTTATATTATTCGAGTGTCGAAACATCTTAATTTGGGATATTATGACAGTTGAAGCGTGTCGTAATTGCGAACCGTCGCAAGTTAAAACGTCTTAAGCCACGGAATGCCTGTTGTCTGTGAAACATGAACATTTAATATTTGAAGTGATTCCATTAATTTAAAATCGGATTCGATTTGTATCAAATTTTCGTTACACACTGTATAGTCTAATTGCTAATTGCAAAGAAGTAATTTATTGACTGCCTTTTAGGAGAGTCTGCTCTCTATATGGCTTTATATAAATTACCCCTTTGTTGTTGTTATTGTTATTATTCCAATCATCTTGAAAAAAAATAAAACAAGATATTATTATTAAGATATTAATTTCAAAACCTGATTGTAATTTCTTTATGCTCATTTCTACTGTTTGGATGATTATCATAGCATCACTAAAAAATATACATCTAGGATTTCTACTGTTTGGATGATTACCATAGCATCACCAAAAAATATACATCTAGCCCTTTGCACTCGAAAGCTTTTTGTGTTGTGCCTATCGCCAACTCGAAGCATTTTTAAAGAGTAAAAAAACCTTTACGTTGAAATACTCGTATAATTAAATTTATAAAAAATAAATTGTTTTGGTAAAATAAGTATGTAAGGAATAGAATGGACATGAAAATAGATTATTTGAAGTTTCTTATAGTATGATACCATATTTTACATAACAATCCCCAACGTGAAGTCCAAGTTTACTTTCGCAATATAATCGTGTTTCTTTTCTTCCACTCGGATTTTTTCTGTTGGAACATACTGCGCAGTCCTCCTTAGTTCCAGAACGTAGAATATGCAATTTATTTACAAGTCGGTCTTCTGTAGGGAGAGTAGCAGAGAGTCGTCGAAATCGAGTATCTTACTTAAAACATCAATTTTGTAAAATAAATGCATGAAACTTCAAATCTATTTAAAACGAAGAAAAAAAATCAAACATAAATACTTGTATTTAAAACATATTTTTAAAATTTTCATTCAACAATAACAAAGGAGTTCTATAGTCTTAACGCTGTTTCTTTAAATAATAACAAAAGAGTACTATAATCTTGACGCTGTTTCTTTAAATAATAACAAAAGAGTGTTATAGTTTTGACGCTGTTTCTTTAAATTATAACAAAATAGTACTATAGTCTTGAAGCTGTTTCTTTAAATAATAACAAAAGAGTTCTATAGTCTTAACGCTGTTTCTTTAAATAATAACAAAAGAGTTATATAGTCTTAACGCTGTTTCTTTAAATAATAACAAAAGAGTTATGTGGTCTTAATGCTGTTTCTTTAAATATTATTAAAAAATAAAAAACTGGGTGTAATGAACTTTTTACTTTTTTCATAAATATTCTGTAAAATGCCATGTTCGTGGAAGTCCATGAAGTAATATAGTGACACTTTTAAGTTTGGACAAATATAAGACTAGTGGAATTTCTACTAAGGTAACACGATATGTGACCACAGTTAACTATGGGTGGCTTATGAAGAATATTTATTTCATATATTTTTCTTTTTAATGCGTTGTTCATGAATGCTCATGAAATGATATACGATAGTTACAGTTTAAAGCATGAAAAGTATACTCGTATATTAGACGAGTAGAATTTCAAATAAAGTGACTCGACACTTGACGAGTCGCTACTTACGAATAATGTTCATAAAATGTATATTTTTAAATGTGATGTTCATGAATGTGCATGGAATAGTATAGTGACACTTTTAAGCACAAACAAGTATATTAGACTGGTGGAATTTCAAATAAAGTGACCCGATACTTAAAAGCCGTTTTACAGCGGGTTTGCTTACGAAAAAATCGTTTAATGTGGGTTTGCATTCTCTAGCATATCTTTTGTATTCTATTTCCTGACAATCATGCTTCTAAACTAGTTTACCAATGATAATGCAAAAGCGTTCTAAAAGCATTTTGTTCTCATTTTATGTCACTATCAATTCACATTTTTAAGTCCATTAATTTTGATTATTTTTCGTGCCAATTCTAAATATTCAATACGAAATAAACATACTGCAAATTATATTGTATTTTTTTTCTAAAGCAATCGTATTTTTAAAAATTGCACTGTTTGCAATGGAGAGCACAAAAATGTCGAATGGGTATGTATACGGATTGCTGCATGCTGATGACATGATATTATTAGCGAAGAATGAAGAAGAATCATAGAGTTTGATAAGTGAATAGTATGATAGATAAAAAAAGAAACATCTGAAAGACTGGAGTAAGTTAAGGATTTTTTTCAGATAGCGTAAGATTTAAGAGAGATAGATATTGAACGGCGTGAAGCGAAAGGAAAAAAAGTGAATGGTTCGCTAAAACGTATATACTCTAACCAAACAGCATAAAATCTTCTAAGAGTTCACAACAGTATTTAAGTATCAACTTTGATGTATGTGAATGAAAAACTACTGAAAGAAGTACAAATAAATGTTGTAGAAATACGAGTTCTGAGAAAAATACACGAGGTGACAATTTATGAAAGAATACGAAATTAAGTGATAAGGGTTGAATGTGACTTAAGGCTAATGTGTTGAGTTAGATGAAGAGGAGCATTTTGAAATGGTTATATAACATAGATATATAACAAATGGGTTAAGAAAGACTAACAAAACAAATGCTGTGTAAAAAGATGACCAAGAAAGTATGGTTGGATCGAGTGATAGAATATTTTGAAAGAAGAAAACGTAGACAGTCAGAGAAAGCGTAGGATTTGTATGAGAAAGTTTATGAATGAGGAAGAGGTGAAGGATGTGTGTTGTAATAAAAAAATGGCGCTCTTTCGTGATATTTATCACCATACGACTCTAGAAAAAAAAACATTCATCTATTTTATCTAAGATTTCTTCCTTGACTTTGTTGAAATCCATATTAAATTATTTATCAATAAATTACTTCGTTTTTCCACTTAACATATCAATCTTCGCTACACGTGTTTCTGTCTTCTATTCTGAGACTTTTCACAGGCGAAATGATTTCGGTTGGTTACAAGGGCAATGCTAAGATTAGACTGGTGTCAAGTTACATCGAAAAAGTGTATGGTCTATCGACCCAAAGGAAACATGTTTAACCCTTCCTTCCCTGTGATGTGTAACTAGTACACATTGCTTCTAAAAACGTAAATATCTCTATAAATATAATTAATACTGGATTACGATTTTAGATGTTCATCCATAATACATTTACGAATTTATGAAAAAATAATATTAATAATAATTAGCACTTATCGGCTACATCAGAGATATTTTGTGAAAATCGGGAATATATTCACTAATACAATCAAACGTGTATCAGTGTGTGACGTAGGTATATTCATTCTAAAAAACCACTATGGGTGAGGACGCGACGCTATTCACGTCTCACTCTCACTCTACTTCGGTATATAGGAACGCAAGAAATATAATCTCAGTTTGCAGTTGTGTTTCTTCCTTCGAGGTATAAGAAACACAGTGTTAGTCCATCTCAGGTCTCAGTAGCTCTCGGGCATCCATTTGACGTGGTATCTTCGCCCGTTTTGCGAACTTTGGCCGATGTTGTTTTCATGTTTTCAGCAATTAAATTTCAATTATTATCATTTTTGACTTCAAATTTAAATAATTTAAGCAATTGGCTATGAATGTTATTTTTCCGATTTTAAATCACTAATTTTTACATGTTTTCTGATGTGTATTGAATACACAGCACCGGAACGCGCGGATTTTTTTTAGTACAGAATGGAAAAGGTTAAGAGGGATAAAATATTTTGTATTTCTTTATTAATTATTCATTTTTTATTATGGTCTTACCATATATATCTCTAAAGTTTCTATATTCACTGTTTTATATATTTTTTGTGACGTAAGTATACTTTTAACTTGCCTTACTTAAAAATTCTTCTTTGTGTCTATAATACAAGTATGTTAAACGAATTTTGAAAAATGGTTTTTCAGTCTAACTTAAGCATTACTCTCCTAACAAACCTGGAACGTCTCGTGCGAAGAAAGTCTCAAGATAGGATGTAGAAACACGTGAAGCGTGGATTAATGTAATAAAATGAATAAATAAGTAATTCATTGTTAAATATTATAATAAATCTATATTAAAAGAGCTCGATTAATGTGATGCTATCAGTATTGAAGTTTCAAGGTCTTTCAGGCAGAATATGAAGAAATACTAACAAAGGTTACTTTGGATATAGGAAGTTAACCTCTTGGAACAACTACTTCTACGAATATATCGCAGTGTCTTGTTATGGTATTTTGAATCGAACCCCATAATTATCATATGTGATTGATTTGAATAACCGACATGCTGACATCATCGCATTTTGTGATCTTGATTTAAATCGGTCTCAGGAGTTGTGAATTTAATATTCCACTGTCAAAAAAGTATATTTTTCCTCATAGAATTACTAAATGAACAGTGTGATATTACTGTTAGAGATGATGGACTATTTTTAAGAGTATGCGTTTAAATGTATTTATTTATCAAAGGTTTTGGGTTTGACTTTAATACTATTAAATATTTATTTATTTAATCCACGAACGATATCGACTACAAAATAATATTCTGATAGTAAATGCAATAAATCAATATACCTTCTCCCTGGCTCCATCCCAGCTCACTGTCTGCGAAGACTGTTGGGGTCAGCTCTCCTCGTCCTCAGGTTGTATGCTTTTCTGTCCCGGACTACGTACCTCAGGCCGTGCCTCTGCATCAGGTTATCTTTTTGCACCACACATGAATTCTTTGGTCTTCTTCTGGTTGTTATTCGAGGAAGATCCATGGAGATTGCCTGGTTCACAATGTGATCGGGTGCTCTGCGTCCAATGTGCCCATACCATCTCAATCGCCTCTCCTCCATCTTGCTGTTGATGTATGGGCTTCCTAGGCTTCCACGAATGCGTGAGCTTTTTATTTTGTCTCTTAGAAACACACCAGCTGACCATCTTAACATGCGCCTTTCAGCAGTTTCTAGTTGCCTAGAGTAACTGTTATACTCGTACATCGTCCAGCATTCGGAGCCATAGAGGAGGCGGGTCTGACAATCGACAACCAAAATTGTTAAATATAAAAGTAACATATTATATAATATAGCATATTTAATTTTTTATTTATACTCAATTGTACAAAAATCTGGCGGATTTTTTACCATGTGACAATCTCGACTAACAGACAAAAGTTAATAAAATAACTTATTTGGTTTTAAAAATTATTAAATTTATTATTTGTACAAAATTCATGAACAATATAAATAACAACAATAAATGTGAGATATAAATCTAAAGAAGAAGGAAGAGATGCTGGAGAGGAAAGAAAAATCGGAAATGAAACACATAACATCACTGACATAACTAATTTATGGTTTATTGTATTCGTTTTTTGAATCATCATGACTTACTATTTTCTTGTCCTTTCCCATCTTCCTTCCCATACTATATATGTAAAATTTTCTGTTTTCTTGTTTCTTCATTTGTTTTTTCATGTTTTTTTGTAATTGGTTTTTTCATGTTTTTTGTAATTTGTTTTTTCATGGATTTTTGTTTTTTTTTATGCTTTTTGTAATTTGTTTTTTCATGTTTTTTGTAAGTTGTGTTTTCATGTTTTTTCGTGGATTTTTGAAATTGTTTTTTTTTTTCATGTTTTTCGTAATTTGTTTTTTCATGTTTTTTGTAAGTTGTGTTTCATGTTTTTTGTAATTTGTTTTTTCGTGGATTTTTGTAATTGTTTTTTCATGTTTTTTGTAATTTGTTTTTTCATGGATTTTTGGTTTTTTTTTATGCTTTTTGTAATTTGTTTTTTCATGTTTTTTGTAAGTTGTGTTTTTATGTTTTTTGTAATTTGTTTTTTCGTGGATTTTTGAAATTGTTTTCTTTCATGTTTTTTGTAATTTGTTTTTTTCATGTTTTTTGTAAGTTGTGTTTCATGTTTTTTGTAATTTGTTTTTTCGTGGATTTTTGTAATTGTTTTTTTTTTCATGTTTTTTGTAATTTGTTTTTACATGTTTTTTGTAATTTGTTTTTTCATGTATTACACTTATTTGCGTAATATAACTCACATTTTGTATGTTTTAACATAAATCACCTAAATAAGCAAACAAATAAACCAATGACGGAGCATTAACATCTGGAACCATAAACATACATGATTATATTAGCAAGTCTAATATTAGCATGTCTAATATTAGCAAGTCTAATATTAGCAAGTCCAATATTAGATATTGATGGTTGCAGAGTCTAAGTATCATGACTTAATGTCTAGAAGGCATAAATATAAATTACTTCCGTGATCTAGTTGATCAGAGATTATCTTCTAATCTCAAGGCAGCGGATTTAATTCCCGTTGGAACCTAAATTAAAAAAAAAAGGGTTTCGCTTGGATTTACAAGCCTTTTTAATATATTGCGGTTTGTTTGAAAGTGGTTGCCACTTTACAACAAATCTGCCACGTTATACAGTATACAACGAAAGTGTAACGCAATGCAATACTAAGTTACCTACATTAGATTTGATAAAGTTATAAGAATCTTAAATACGTAAACTGATATTGTAATTTAAATAATTTTATAACACCTTTTTGGTATCTATAAAACATCCGAATAGTTAAATTATTGGACATTTTGCTATTTTATTCAACCAACTAGAAAAATGTTTTATAAAGCGTCAGTGTGATTGAAAGATTCAGACATTTTTTAGGGTTATACACTATAGCGGAAAGAATACCATGCAAAATATTCAAGATTAGTTTTAATACAATTCTAGAGTATTGGTTGGTAAATAATTTAATTGAGGAAAAAATAATAAAAAAAAGTTTAAAATTAAAAGACGAGCAGTTGTTTAATTATATTATATTATATTTAGCATCTCATTTCTTGCAACAAAACGTTATAAAGTTCATTCATTTATTATTTGACTGTAAATTAAATCATTGATATTCTTCTTAAACTTTCTGTAGACTCTCAAGAGTCTGTTAATGCAGGATTGTCCTGTGATGCTGAGCTCCAGCTATCTCTCCATCGTTTCGGGGGTCTCCCTGGCGGACACCGTCCATCCGGCACCCCATGCAGAGCTATGTATGGAATTCTTGTGGAATTCATTCTCTGTACATGTTGGTACCAGTATCGTCAACGCTGTCGTCCCTATTTGACCACATCTTGGACCTCACAGACCTCTCGGATTGTGGTGTTCCTTACACGATCACGCAAAGTCTTCCCAGCAATAATGCGCAGAGTTCTCATTTCCGTTATCCTTAGCATACTTTTTGTCCTGACAGTGTCCGCCCTCGCTTCGATGGCATATGGGAGGATATGTCGCACACAGGTCTTATAAATGCGTACCTTGCTAACCATTCATTGATATTATGTTCAATAAATTTATTTCCTCTTGTTGGAAGATCTTCGTGGCCTAGTAGGTAAGACGTCTGTCTCCCAATCCGGAGGTTGCGGAGTTAAATCCCGCTGGAACCCGCTGGAAGGTTATTTGGAAGATATTGCCACATGGTAATAAGCCCGCCAGGTTGTACTGCTTGCAACGAAAGTGTAATACAATACAATACATAAACTTAGTGGCTTAACAAGCCGTACTGAACATCCAATCAGCTGATATAAATTTAAATAGAACTGAATATCATAATTTTAAGTTATGTATATAATATAATATTTGAGTTATTTAGTCTTAACGCCGTTTCCTTAAATAATAATAAAATATAATTTATTTTTGCATACATAGGTACCCTTTTCGTTGCATATAGTACAACTTTGTGGGCTTATTGCCATATGCCTTTTATCCATATGTTTACGAGTATCTTTGTCATTTAAATACAATTATTATGGGGGTTTAATATTCTAACACTCCATATAGATAATTAGAAATTGGGTGGTGTTACCAGAAATGATTAAATTAATTTTAATTCAATTAAAATAAAACAAAATTAATATCTGCTTTCGTACCACTGTTTTGTAGCTTTAAATTAAGGATCCTAACCTGAGTTGATAGATTGAGAGTGACCATGACTGTGGAAACTGGTTTGTGAACGGTTTGACGGATAATGATGGCTTTTTGCTCTTGTGTCTTTCTTCCTCACCCTCCTCTTGGTAATATGTAATTATCGCGAGGTCTGCTAACGAGTCTGCATAGTTTTCTTATGACAAACCCCATATAGTCATATAGTCAAGAAAAGTTCTTTGAAACTAAGAACTTAACCATCTTATTTATCGAAGAACCTATACCATATTGTGTTTATTTATATAGCACCAGATTTATTTATTTGTTAAAGTGTCTTATGCAAACCATAGCAATATAAACTAAATAAAAGATAACATATCAAGAACTTCAAAAGCTCAACATAATTAAGAATACATTTATTTTTTATATAAAAGTACTTTTTCTGGAAATAAATAAAGATTTTCACATAAAGCACATCATTTATAAATAATACGAGGGTCGTCCAGAAAGTAAAGAACGTTTTGCCATAACTAAATTAAAACGAAATATATCAACACAAAACTTTATTTACAAAGTCACAGTACCTTACTCTATTTTTCAACGTAGTCGCCATAGCTGTCAAGCTGTAGCACTTATTGTAACGTGGAACCAATTTTTCAATTCCGATGTTATACTCTTCTACCGCCAAACATTTGAGCCAGGATGTCACTTCTTGTTTGATGTCTTCATCGTTTGCGAACTGTTTTCCCCCCAAAAATTCCTTTGGTTTCGGGAATAAGTGAAAATCACTTGGTGCTAAGTCAGGGCTGTAAGGAGGATGTCCAAAAATTTCCCATTTAAGACATTGTGTTCGTGCTGATGCATGAGGCCGCGCATTGTCATGAATCAAAACCACCTTTCCCGATAACATTCCACGTCTCTTGTTTTGGATGGCGCGTCTAAGTCGTTGAAGAGTTTCACAATGGGTCTCTGAGTTTATTGTGTGTCCTCTTGGCATAAACTCCACGTGACTAGTACTAGTACCAAGGATTAAAATTGTAATTCCCTACCAGTGTTAATTACAAGCACATTTCCGTCATGTGAGCGGGTCAGTGAAAATATTACTAACTATATAAAATATATAGAAAAAATAAAACACTCAATAAATTCACCCACCATTCTCCTAAACCAGGGGTCTCCAAACTACGGTCTGCGGGCCAACACCGGCCCGCGAGCACCACCAATATGCCCGGTAGCACCACACATACGCGACACAGCGAGCACCACCAATCCGGTATCCGGCCCGTCATAGTTTATTTTGATTACATTGTAAAATTTACAATGTAAGTAAATCATGCCAAATAATAATCAGATGTTTTCATTTAACGACCAATTAAGAAACACAATAACTGGCATACATAATTTTATTTATTTATTTATTATTACACATGACAATAAATATACACAATTTGAGAAAAAACAACAGGTAATTTGATTTGGACATATAATTTTAATGGATCTGGGTTTGTTGCCTTTCATTTGTCGTATCCCCAGTAAACTAGGCTTTTGCCTGTATCTCACTGAGGATATTTAGCATGAAAAAATAAATCGATACTTCTTTCCGATTTTTGATAACACAAAAAACCCCGTTGCACGCTCTCATCAACCTGACAAACAGTGACACTCAACTACAACTGGAAACATCCTGCGAAACTCAACTCCTCACACATTATCGCTCCAGAAAGACCAAAAATATTCATCCCACAATATACTGCACACAATCATAAGAATAAAAATCAAAACAAATTCAAAACAAAAAAAAGAAAAACACACAGAAACACAAATACAATAACAGCCAAAATTAAAACAATAATAAGAGACCCACACTCACGAGCTCACATAAATCCCTTCCACTCGTCATTCATCCTGAAAGCCCAAGTACTCAAAATCCTGTCGCAATAACAACCACGCTCCGATCGACTGTCTAAATGGTTTTCCTACCTTTACTTTTATTGAAGTCGGCACGCCATTGTATGTAATGGGAGCCAAATAAGCATATTGCCTTTGGGCAAAAGAGGTTTTAACTCTAGGGATGGTGAACATTTCATTAGTTGCCATGCGTGTCATGTGTGTCTGCTGAGTTTGCATCTTCCCCTCCTCTCGATGGTAGTGCCAGAGAATGGATTTGAGATGTAAATTGGCTATGTTCAGGACCTGATACTCTCTGAAAAGCTCCGCCGTGGGATACCGAGCAGGAAGTTTATTGATTATTTTCACAATCAATTTTTGGGAAACCTGTAATATGTGTTTCTGGGTTAAGGTGCATCCCCCCCAAACTGATATACCGTAAGAAAGTGCTGACTGACATAAGGCGAAGTATATACTTTTAAGAATATTTTCACTGAGCACATTTCGAATCATACGGAATATGTATCCTAGTTTTCTGATTTTTGCGCTCAAAGTGTTAATATGGACCTCCCAACGAAGGAACTGGTCAACATAAACTCCAAGGTACTTTATACTATCAACCCTTTCCAAGGAAACACAACTACAGTCAGACATGAATTGAACATTTCAACTGTAATTTATTATATGAGATTTATCCTAAAAACTTGTAATGTGACATACATAGGTAAATCACATAAAGAAATTAAACATTACGGAGCGGAGTAGATATCTCACTCGTCGGCTAGTCCCAATACGAATTAAAACTACAGTATGGTGGTATGATGAGTTAGCTAGGTCTTGACCCTTGGGACTTTGTGGAGGAGTCAGTGTGGCCCTTAGGCTAAAAAGTTTGGAGATGCCTGTCCTAAACTATAACAGTGTTGAACTGAATATGTTCACATTCGAGTCAGCTGCCGCGTTGTATATAGTTTTGACATATTCCTACTACTAGGTTATAAAAGTCGATGTTTCTTTTAAATGTAGCTACGCTGAACATAACAGGTATTTTAAGAGAGCGATATACACTTTAATCAATACGTTTCAGACTCGCAGTTGAGTCCACAAGACTATTCAAGACTTTATAAAGAAATACAACATCGAAAGCACTTCTTCGAGCATCAAGCGATTGAAGATCAAAAAAAGATAATATATCTCTTTACGATCCTATGCCATTGATACGAGTACCTCAAAAATCGACTGCTTTACAACGTATAGTTAGGATTCTATATTACAGAGGTATATTCTAGGTTGATTCTTACCAATGACATTTGGCGCATGAAACACCTTATCCATAATATAAAATATGGAATACCTAATCTATAACAAACACTAAAAAGAAAAAATACTCAAATACTTCTTCTTCTTCCCAGTGTCATGTCAGATCCCCCCAACGTTGAATATCACTTGAGAGTAGACATATTTGTCCCCGGCAGCCCGAAAAAGATCTCCAACGGCCCTTATGCCAGTCCAATCACGTATATTGCGGAGCCAGGAGATTTACCTCCTGCCAACATCTCTTTGGCCCTCTATTTTGTCTTGGATGATCAGGTGCAGTAATTTGTACTTTGCTCCTCTAAGTACATGACCCAAGTAAGACATCTTTCGGATTTTAATATAAGTCAGCAACTCTATCAACTTTGGCTCTTTGAAGAACCCTTGTGTTGCTGACAATATTCGTCCAGGGTATCCGTAGCATTCTCCGGTGCATCCACATTTCGAATGCTTCCAGCTGGTTCATGCTACTTTCTTTCAGGGTCCATGATTCTAAACGTAGCATTTGACTAACCGTTGTGGAAGTTTCAAGTTTAGATTATCATCGCAGAATACGCTTCTCATTTTATTAAAAGTCGCACGAGTAATTACTCTAAAATACAATCAACGAAAATACCGAATTATATAAAACTATAAACAATATTTAAAATAATTATAAGAAAATGAAAATGAAATGACATATTAGAATTGATATAGGTTTCGTGTGTTTCTAGCAGAAGTATGAAATCCAATTTAAGTCAATATATCGGAGCTATCAACGATATTGTGAATAACCTTGTAAAGAAACATCATTTCGAATATAGTTCTTCTTTAAGATAATATTTATTTATTTAATAAACACTTTTATTGCAAATACAATCTGGTAGGCTTATTGCCAGGCAGCAATCTCTTCCAACCAACCAGACAAAAGTAAATGAAGCAAGTTATTCAAATGACTATCCATTCCCACGAAATCCATAAACACATACTCGTATAAGAGCATATGCCCACGAATCCCTCATGGGCATGCTCGGGTATAACTCAATGAGTTATACCCGAGCATGCCCAGCAGAAAATGAGTAGGATAAAGCCATGGATAGACACCAAACTCACCCACATAGATATATCGTAGATATTTTTTTGTGCCTTCTCCACCATGAGTGAGTTCTGCGTCCGCACCGGGCTCCAAATACAAGCATTGCTTTCTATTGTGGTTTGCTACGGATCAATGAATTAAACAACGTTTTGAGCACCATTTGATTTTCAAATGACTTAGAGATTCTGATTACATAATGACATATCATCACGCCATTTTCCTGCTGGGTAGGCAGATATGATAGACAGAGCGCCAAACTTTCCTATCTCGACACACATCCTTCGCCTCTTCTACATCAATACACTTTTCCACTCAATTCTTACAAAATCTCTGACTTTTTGCGTTTCCTTCTTTTAGAATATCATTCCTTTAATCCAACCATACTTTCCTGGATCTACGTCTACCACGCCTTCTATTAACATTTACTTAATATTCCTAACATTTACTCTATATGCCTTCTACTCACATCAGCATATCTTATACAGTTTTCTTAGCATATGCATTCAATCATTTCTTTTACTTGTTATTCATTATTATTATTCTTGTTTGTATCTGATTTTCAGACTTGATACATCTGAATTTTTTAAACTGTGTTTCTACTCCGCTTTTAATATATTTATAAAAACAATATGACGATTAAGTGCTAAAGTGTTATTTACGTATTGTTGTCATTTATAAAATTTCTAATTTTCTCACAATGACCATAAATTACAACGTTATATAGTCACGTTGAGTGTTATAGTCAAAGTATTATAACTTATTTGCATCGTGTTAAAAATATTATCTTGCTATAAAACGTTGCATGATTATTGTTTTGATGCATCGCGCTGTCAAATCACATAAAGAGCGAATTATTCATAAACTCCATTTGATAACGATGAAGTATAAAGTCACTTCCCTGCTTAGAAAGAAGCCAACATAATAATTTAACTTTCTATTGGTTTACTCGAATAACTGTGTTAAGAGATCACGAATCACAACCCATCGTTTGTCAGTGAAAGGGATAACTTTCATATAATTGATGGAATCGATATTATCTTGATGGATTCATAAAGAAAGTCGAGATGGAGACTGTGAAATTGAAGTGAAATCATAAACCGTGTTATAAATGTCAAATTATATTTGGTAAGTGGCAGGTTTGCTGTTCTCAAAAGCACGGGTGTGACGTACTTGAGGTCTTCGAGCTGATCACTGCTGCATCTTTTCTCAACATAACTGCAATAACACCCCCTTAACTGATCTTCTTCTTCCTAGTGTCATGTCAGGTCCCCCCAACGTTGAATATCACCTGAAAGTAGGCATCTTTGTCCCCGGCAGCCCGAAAAAGATCCCTAACGCTTCTTCACTATGTCGAGCCGGGAGATTCTTAGCACCCCTGACCGATTTAAGGGTCGCCCGGGACTCGGGGTCGTGGCTTGATTTCTCTCCATAGTGATTTCCTGGGGAGGGATATCCAGAGTGGTTTCCCCTTGCCTTCTCCGGAGGATTTTCTGTTGGGGCTACCTTCCCTTAGCTGGGTGGATCCAGTTTTATGGCGCTGGAAACTCACCATTCGTCCACTCTCTATCTGCTATGTTACTGATGGAAATATCAGTGGTTACATTGCCCGGGGTTCGCGGGACCTGAGAGACCACTCGTGGACGCTTGAGAGTTGGACTTGGTAGTAGCGTTACTGGTGATATTGCAACATGGCGCATTACGACATTTTAAGAATAGTTTCCTGCCAAGCATACTCCATCGCAGCCCTACTACCCATTGGAATTCCAACTATATCCCATCAAAATCCAAACTTTCTTCACTCGTTTATCTGACAGGAGAAAACACCTCCTGGCAGTGTCATCTTAAGTTTTAGATTAGAACCTTCTAACAGCTTAGAGCTGAATACTCGGAATGGCCAAATTACTGCAATACAGAAAACAATAGAGAATGAATTGACTAAATTTATTTATTTACACACAATATTAAACGATACTTATTAGCTCTTTTGCACCCACTACATTTTTTTTTTTAATTTATGATGTACACTCGTATAGCTTTCAAGATACGATTCTTAAACATACTAATGTACAACAAAATAAATCAACAACACTAGACGTACAAAAATTTAACGTGAAATCTCTCTCAAGGAGATATTTCAGGAGAAATAAATATTTTAAATTGATTAATTCTTAGGCAGTCGATCGGAGCGTGGTTGTTATTGCGACAGGAGTTTGAGTGCTTGGGCTTGCAAGAGGAATGACTTGTTGAAAAGGTTTGTGTGAGCTCTTGAGTGTGGTGTTTTTAATTGTTTTGTATTTATATTTTTGTTTTTTTATTTTTATGATTATGTGCGGTACATTGTGGGGTGAATGTTTTTGGTGTGTCTGGAGTGATGAAGTGTGCGGAATTTGATTTCGCGTGATGTATACATGTCTAATTGAGTGTCACTGTTTGTCAGGTTGATGAGAATGTGCAACGGGGTTTTATGTAATCAAAAATCGGAAAAAAATTTTTACATGATATATTTCCTCAGTGAGATACAGGCAAAAGCCTAGTTTACCGGGGACACGACAAATGAAAGGCAACAAACCCAGATCCGTTTAAATTGTGCGTCCAAATTAAATTACCTGTTGTTGTTTTTTTTTTACAAATGATGCGTATATCTTGTCATGTGTAAAATAAATAAATAAAATAAAACGGCTATTTCCCGTATCAAATATAATATAAGGCAAGCGGTGTATTTGATGTTGGGGCCACCCGAGGTGACTTAGTAAGCTAATTTGTCATAGGTATGTCATATAACATAAATTAACAATAGGGCAAAGAGCTTCAGTATTTGCAGTTCGTCTCTTTCTTCTTTCTCTACCGGGTTACTGATAACTTGTATACGTTTCAAGATAGAATTCTTAAAAATACCAATGTACAACAAAAGAAATCAACAACACATGACTTACAAAATATTACATAACATCTCTCTAAAGGGGATATTTTTGGACATATAAAAATTAAAAATTAATTCATTTTCATTACCCGTACAGAGTGTAATAGAATGCAATTAGGATACTGGATGTTGGGGCCACTGGAGATGACTATGTAAGCCATTTTGTCATAGAACTATCCTTTTGCATATATGCAACAGGATGTCTCCATGACAATAGGGCAAGGAGTTTCAGTACTTGCAGTTTGTCCGTTTTTTCTTTGTCTATCGTTTCGCTGATAATTAGTAACAGTTCTACGCGATTTGGGTCAATCTTCTGTATTTTGCTTCCAGTTGTGCTGGGCATAAACGTTTTTAAGAGCCTCATGCAGTACGTCCTTATATATCTTGCGCTGCTCACTGTGCTTTCTTTTGTATTCCGTCAGTTCAACAAAAAGGATATTTCTTGAGAGGCTGTGCTCAGGCAAGCGAGCCACGTGTCCAGATGAAAGCAGGCGACCACGTGACACCAGAATCTCAATGCTATAGCAGTTTACTCTTCTCAAAACTAAATAATTAAATGATACCATCGAACCTTCATTATTAGCCTGACTTAACTCTACTGACATTCCAATAAAATATATACTTAATTTAGAAAATAATATATGATAATAACAACTTCCGAGTCAAAACTTTAGTTAAACATCAAAGTTGACACCACAATACTATTATCTTTGTTGACAGTGTATCACGTTTGTACAGTGTCCAGCAATAAGTAATATACATCGGGCTTAAAAATGAGACTGTCGGCCATAATCGGCTAACTTCGGCATTATAGAGCGCCGTCTCTGTCGCACGATGCGTTCAACAGTCCGGCATCTAGAAAGAGCGGTATCTAACAAAGTTGACACCACAATACAGTTGTGTACAATCTTAGCAGATGTTGACAGTGTATCACGTTTGTACAGTGTCCAGCAATAAGTAATATACATCGGGCTTAAAAATGAGACTGTCGGCCATAATCGGCTAACTTCGGCATTATAGAGCGCCGTCTCTGTCGCACGATGCGTTCAACAGTCCGGCATCTAGAAAGAGCGGTATCTAACAAAGTTGACACCACAATACAGTTGTGTACAATCTTAGCAGATATTGACAGTGTATCACGTTTGTACAGTGTCCAGCAATAAGTAATATACATCGGGCTTAAAAATGAGACTGTCGGCCATAATCGGCTAACTTCGGCATTATAGAGCGTCGTCTCTGTCGCACGATGCGTTCAACAGTCCGGTATCTAACAGAGACAACGTTCTACAAAGCCGAAGTTAACCGATTATGGCCAACAGTCTATTTCTTAAGCCAGATGTGTATTATTTATGATTATGAATTTCGTGGGGCTGGGTAGTCATTTAAATGTTTTTCGCGACCATGTAACTTGCTTTATTTCCTTTTTTTCTGATTGGCAATATGTCCGTCAGATTGTTTTTGCAATAAAGTGATAAATAAATAAATATTTAAAAAACAAAAAGATATATCTTTTTTACATTAAAGAAACATACTAATATATTTATATAGTATAAAAAAATATTAGTATAAAATAAAATAGTATAATACTGTGAAGGCACGAAAAATGAAATAGTATAATACTATGAAGGCACGAAAAATAAAATAGTACAATATAATACAGTGAAGGCACGAAAAATAAAATAGTATAATACTGTGAAGGCACGAAAAATAATATAGTATAATACTGTGAAGGCACGAAAAATAAAATGTATGCAGTTTTGCAATATTTCCGACTTGATCACTTAACGTTGTGTAAGGAACAATATTCTTCTACAATCAAGGCTAGGTAGGAGCCGAGTATCACGAAGAGCGCAGATTTTCAATACTTGATAAATTTTATTTAATTTGAACTAAAAAAATATTGTAAAAATACGACATAATAACAACTATTATGTTGTTAGTAATTGCAGAATTTTTAATTTTTTTATTAATTAAACAAAATAATATATTGTACAAAAATTTGTCAAGGCTATACCTATATACAAATTTATAACTTAACTAATCTTATTTATATATTATAATTTATGAACTTACTTAATCTTATTTTCATACATGTCATTTTATTTTTATTTTTTACGATCTTAATATATGAGATCTTAGAAATAATTAACACCTACATACTACTTATAACTAGATAACAATTCTTACAACTAAGTTCACTCGTTCAGGCTACTTGTATTCCATCACATTCACTCAGACCTTGGTCGTTCCAGCTAATAATGTAGTTGGACTAGTCAGGCAATATATAAAAATATAAGAAATACACCAAGAAAATATTTCTTGTGAAAATAGTTTGAATGTCAATGAATTTATGTTATGATTTCTTTGTATTTTCGAGAAATCGTAATACTAAACATAATTCAAAACATATTTTGGGAACATTCCCAAAATATAACTTCCGAAATCATCATCATCTAAGAGTGCGATTAACAAATTTTCGTATTCAATCCACAAATCGATTCAGACAGATTAAATTATTTTACTTTCTCAGTCGTGTTCTCGCTATTGAGAGCTCGTGATTACTTTTTGCATGTTTGCCGTTTTCTCTCGTCTTGAACAAGTTATATGTTTCTCGTGATTTTCATTCAGAAAATATTTATGACTTCATGTTGACGTTTTATGAGCTTACTACTTGCTTTATTTTTTATGGCTCTTCTCGTAATGGTTATTGATTGTATGATATATACGGAATATTTTTAATGTTATAGAATAACAACGATGCACTTATTAGCAGAATAAATAATAATAAAATGACAATTTATAAAGCGCCGTTTAGAGAGCAAACTCTCCTCAATAGTGTTGTATCTCAGTGACTCGAACTCACTTACATTGACAGACCAGGCGCTAGAAGGAATTGAGTGCGCATAATATGTAGACCGCATTTTCTCAATTGATATAGATTTAAAAAAAGCCCAAAAAATAATATTCTGAATGGTGCCAGTTCATTTTATGGTCCGTTTGGTTTTTCAACTCTCCCTCCCCACCCCCTTAAAGTAATGTATTGAGCGCATACTGTAGGGCCTTTTAATATTTATTTTGAACGACATAACCATAGATTATACTTTATTTGCAAATTTTTGACAATTAGAATTATATGTTTTTACAATTAGAATTACATCAACTTTGCTGTTATTTAATGTAATTACCTATAATTACTAATTTTCATTAAAAAAACTTAATAACTATCGTTCAAAAAAAATATTAAAAGGCCCTACAGCATGCGCTCAATACATTTCTTTAATACTTCAGGGGGAGGGGATGGGGGGTTTAAAAATCAAACGGACCATAAAAAGAACTGGCACCATTCAGACTATTAATTTCTGGGCTCTCTTAAATCTATATCAATTGAAAAAATGCGGTCTACATATTATGCGCATTCAATTCTTTCTAGCGCCTGGTCTAATAATGAATTGATAAAAGTTGAGTGTAAGAATAGAAAGCTTTTAAATGCGGCCATTAGATTAGATACTTTCCCACAGCTGCATATGTTCAGATTAACATATTTGTTAAGAAAACCGCAGAAAACTTACCAATTGAAGACGAACGACAAAGAAACCTGATTAGACCTTCCGATATTTAATAAAGGGTCTTTCAAATTGAGCGGTTTTTTTAATTCCATTTTTTTTAATTCTTGAATAAAACAAACAATTTGCATTGATTTCAAAAAACTTTTTATTGCTCAATGAAGTATAATGTATGACATTTAATCACAAAGAACAATATCTGCCAAATGCCCACCTCTTGCAGCTCCACAGATGTCCACTCTTTTGTCAAAATCTTCGATGACATTTTAACATAATTGCGGTTCTAACTCACCAATAACGCGAATAATTTCGTCCTTCAGCTCAGGAGTTGATTGGGGGTAATTTTTATAGACCTGGTTTTTTATGTTACCCCAGAGAAAATAGTCCAACGGTGTCAGATCACATGATCTTGGTGGCCAATTAACCTCACCGTTTCCGGAAATTACAATACAAAAAATAATTCAACAATTTTAACGCGTTGTTGTATTGTATACGACTTCACTTTTATAAATGACATACATTACACTTCTCAAATTTCACAAGACCCAGACAAGTTCGCGACGCCATCTGTGTTTTATCAAAGAATTAAAAATCCGCTCAATTCGAAAGACCCTTTATTAACACATTCGACTTGAGATGTTGTGTAGTATATGTGTGTACCGTTCATACGCCATCATTATTTTTGATAAAACCTCCCAAAAAGCGTTACCTTCGAGAGCTTCCTAAAGCTTCATACACATTAAAGTAGACAATTCCACGACACAGAAACAGCAAGTAAACAGCAAAGGAAATAAAGATTAGTAAAATAAAGAAACTATTTAAATATAAAACCTGAAATCATACCCTAATATTTTAATATGAGACCTAATATCACACCCTAATATTTAAATACGAAACCTAATATCATACCCTAATATTTAAATGTGAGACCTAATATCTTACCCTAGTATTTAAATATGGGACCTAATATTCAAATATAAGACCTAATATCATACCCTAACATTTAAATATGAGACCTAATATCATACCCTAATATTCAAATATAAGACCTAATATCATACCCTAAGATTTAAATATGAGACCTAATATCATACCCTAATATTCAAATATAAGACCTAATATCATACCCTAATATTCAAATATAAGACCTAATATCATACCCTAATATTCAAATATAAGACCTAATATCATACCCTAATATTCAAATATAAGACCTAATGTCATACCCTAATATTTAAATATGAGACCTAATACTATATCGCAATATTTGAAGAAACGTCGATAAAAAAGGGGCAAGGGACCTGACGACTTATATCTTTCCAATGATTTTTTTTTCTCAAAAAAAAACCACTCAGTCACTTACTCCCTTAAATTATTACGTTCATATTTCGTTTAAAATTAAAAATTAAATAAAATTTCTACGAATTAAATAAATTCATATTGAAAACCTGTTTTCAGGTATATATGTATTGAAGAAAATATGCAGACACTACCGTATTCAAGTTGACCTTATTAAATACCTACTTATTTACATTTATCAAACATATAACATTCCAAACAGCTTTATCATGCTAGATTGTTAAAAAAGACGATTGGAATATGATCGTCAAGTTGTACGGGGAATCGATTCAGCCGAGAGGCATATTTCAAAGAACAAAAGTGTTTCAATTTTGGATGTATTTGCAAAAAGATATCAAATCACAAAAATACTTTTTAATTTATTTAGAAGACAGAAAAATCATTTATGTTTCCTGTATGTGCCAAATCGTTAAAAAAGAGTTAAATGGGTAAATCATGGTTCAATTCAATTAAAAAAAAACATTTGTTTGATACAAGTCCACACAAAGTTATTTAATGTTATCTCAGAACAATTAAATGTGGGTTAAGTCATTTTTGCATATTTACGTCCTTACTATAGCCTAAACCAGTGTTGTTCAACCTTTTTTTTTAAAAATCTAAGAGCTTTTTTTGTCCATCTCAAATATTTTGACGGGCAGCTTTATTACGAGTGTAAGAAAATAAAACAACAATTTTAATTGTAACCGTAAAATTATTAAGTATTAAAACATACTTATTTTTATTTTTATTCTTATGATTGTGTGCGGTATATTATGGGATGAACAAGTTTGGTCTTTCTGGAGTGATGATGTGTGAAGAGTTTGATTTCGCATGATGTTTCCAGTTGTAATTGAGTGTCACTGTTTGTCAGTTTGATGAGAACGTGCAACGGGGTTTTGTTTTTGTGTAATCAAAAATCGGAAAGAAGTATCGGTTTATTTTTTCATACTAAATATCCTCAGTGAGATACAGGCAAAAGCCTAGTTTACTGGGGATACGACAAATGAAAGGCGACAAACCCAGATCCATTAAAATAATGTATGTCCAAATTAAATTACCTATTGTTTTTTCGCAAATTATGTATATTTCATGTGTAGTAATAAATAAAAAATAATTAATTTGTTTTGGGCTATAATACAAAACATTACAGTTACATATTAAAATTATAGTCTGTTTTTGATGTTTTTAATCCGATAACGTTGGAATTAAGTCATTCATTCTCTATAGTGGTAAAATATACAGCAATTCATCTGCTTTGTTTTAACACAAAGTTAGCATATTGCAAACTAACTTCCGTCTACAAGTTATTAACATTTTTGATAGACATTTCGCAGACAAGTTGTATTGAAAAATAAAATAATTCATTTCTGCACCATTTTTGTACCCAAAAAGAGATCGTATTTTTACAACTTTCTTCTTCATTGTGACCTCAATGCTAAAGAACGTGAACCACATTTTTTTGTGTATATTCATATGGGTTCCTTCATCAAAATCATGTGGTGGTTTCCCATTACCTTGCGCACTGCAACAGATGAAAAGGAATTGTATATATGGTGTATATATTGTGAGCCCTGCTACCAAAAAAAAATATTTTGGGATATAGTTCTTGATCCCAGATGAAATGTGCACTTAATGTAGATGTTAAGTGGGAGCAGAAAGGTTGTATAAATGATTTGGGATATACTAATGTGGATAGAAGAAGAAATAAAGAAAACACAGAAGTAAAAATTACCAGCCTCTGTACCCTTTCACCAAGTTACGCCTGCAGGCTTTCACAGTTTTAGGGGTATATCCACTATCCACACACTGTCAGTTACTTGGAGTTCAAGATTTTAGCGGACCAGAGGCTGAGTACTTTCTAAGCGACTCTAGACTGATCAGTATTGACCACAACGTACTATCACTTAACTTTTTGGTACACAATTTTAACAAACAATATGGTTTAATTTATATACGATATATGCATTCCATTCCAGTCATGTCTACAACACCAGATCATATCAAACCAGAAAGATGCCAAATATGTTTTTTTTTTCGAGCAGCTTATTGAGCGCAGTAGGCGAACATTAATCAGGTGCAACATTGATTGAAAGTGCCGCACATGTGTAGTATGGTGACATTAAATAAAATATCAGACAATCACTAAGTGTAGTGGGCAAACAAAAACAACGAGCTACTGTTTGGATATAACTGACTTAAACCAAAATTTATTGTTTATCAAAATAGGCTCCACACGAGGAAGTGACTATTGTATGGAAATTTATGTGGTTATTACACACAATATTAATATCATCAGGTTGTTTTAATTTATATGATTGATCATTTATCATATGGTTTATGTATTTTTATGTTGATTTTCATTCATTCATTCTTATTGTATTCCTCAAACCATACTCAATGGTATTACGAGTGTGTGTGTGACTGGTAGGTAACATAAGGAAACAAATATAATTTCATGTTCTCGCAGTTCATTGTATTAGTTGGATATATAGTGTTTTATTGCGTAGTTTGACTTATGGTCATCATGAGCCAAACCACGCGGTAAAACACTCCGATAAACCTTATCCAACTGATAAGAAAACAATGATAACATAATTCCGAATATGTCGTTAATAAAATTTAAAAAAATCAATTCATGTTATTTTTAATTACTTTAACGCACGATTATTCTACCTTCGTGGCCTAGTTGGTAAGACACCTGTCTCCTAATCCGGAGATTGCGGGTTCAAATCTCGCTGAAACCCAGATTATTTTAAAAAGGATCCCAGTCTGGTTTTCACTTTAGTCTTCTTTAACATATTTCTAGTTGGTTAGAAGAGATTGCCACATGACAATAAATTCGCCAGGTTATATTGTACACAACAAAAGTGTAATAAAATACAATACATTACTATTACAATTTCTATCATTAAGAATAAATGGGTTGACAATGTATGCCAGAATACAGTATTAAGTGATTAGGAATAAATATGAACTCAAGAGTGTTAAGTAAGATAACAAATGCGCAGTGAGATGGTTTGGGCATTTAGAACGAAGGAATGAAGAAATATTAACAAAACAAATATTTAGTGCAATGTGAGGGGATGCGTAGAAGAAGATCAATGAAAGTATGATTGGATCAAGTGAAATATTTTTTGTAACGAGGAAACGTATAAGGTCAGAGAAATCAGATTGTATGAGAACGTGTATAAATTTGGAAGAGGCGAAGAATGTGTGTCGAGATAGGGAAGTCTGTCGCTATGTTCTTTCTGCCTATTCCCCTACGTAGGTTACTACCCTTCCGACTTGGCACGATTGTGAATAAAATTAAATGTATGTTACTCGTACAAATGAATTCATTATTTATGCTCATAATTATACATGTGTATATTTAAAAACTAGGCTTTATTTTGAGAATTTCCTATATCACAGCTTATTATTTAGGCAATCCACCCAAATAAGGATATTTTTTAACCAAATTAAAGTCTTCTTCTTCTTCCTGACACTGTCCCAACTCATAGCCTAGGTAGGATGTTGGGGTCGGCTCTTCTCGTTCTCAGGCTGTATATTCTTCGGTTCTGGGTGTCGCTTTCATCTAGACCGTTTTTCTACAGAATTTTGGAGCATTAAGTCATCCAGGAGTCATTTGGTCTTGCTCTGGACGACGGCTGTCGAGGTAGATCCACAGACATTGCCTGATTTACAGTATGGTCTGGTGGTCTCCGTCTTATGTGCCCGTACCATCTCATCTGTCACTCTGATCAAATTAAAGTCATTATGCCATTATATGGGTCAATATATTGTAATAAAACCAATTTTCGTAATCCCGTACCACTTTAAATTTCAAGTGGCTAAGCTTAAAAAATTTAACAATCGATCTATAAATGTAAAAGTTCCACGAAGAAAGAAGAAACACAACAAACATTGGACGCGGTAAAGATACGGATGTTAGTAAATCAAATACGAGTATGTCTCGCAAAGGACAACCGAAATATACATGGTCAATAGTTTCATTATACAGTCCACACTCACAACCAGAATTCTCCACAATCTCAACTATAAATCAAAGGTGACTAATCATCACGCAGTGGCTCGTCTACAAACGACACATGACGGACACTTCCGTTTGATAGCTTTCCTCCGTTCCGTGGTTGCAGTCCTAAGACTGGTTTGCAGCAATTTGAACTCTTCTCCTCCATTCCCCCCTGTCCCTGTCCATGTATATTATATTTTTGATAAATATATTTGTTTATGAATACTATAATAATTTCAGAAATGTAATTAAGATAAGGAAAAAAATCAATCAATTGTTATTTTTAATTACCATCACACACGAATAACATGATTTATATTATTAATCAATAACTGAAAATCAGTCACCTTAACCATCGGCTCCGAGACGTCTAATATTCTTAGCGAAATCTACTACTGGTTAAAGAATCGTGTTCTCTTAGCGAAGTCTACCACTGGTTAAATAATAGTGTTCTCTTAGCGAAGTCTACCACTGGTTAAATAATCGTGTTCTCTTAGCGAAGTCTACCACTGGTTAAAGAATCGTGTTCTCTTAGCGAAGTCTACCACTGATTAAAAAATCGTGTTCTCTTAGCGAAGTCTACCATTGGTTAAAGAATCGTGTTCTCTTAGCGAAGTCTACCACTGATTAAAAAATCGTGTTCTCTTAGCGATGTCTACCACTGGTTAAAGAATTGTGTTCTCTTAGCGAAGTCTACCACTGATTAAAAAATCGTGTTCTCTTAGCGATGTCTACCACTGGTTAAAGAATCGTGTTCTCTTGCATCTTCCACGTCGCAAGTACAGAGTAATATTCCGCGACAGATGCAATTTACTTCGCTTCATCACTTTCACTCGACGAAGCAGGGCTGTCATTATGTCAAAATGTCCAGAAGCTTTGTGCGTGGGTTTAATAATCTTTGGGGAGTAGGATCCGCTAATTTTAATTACGTTTTTTCAAAGTTTTCATCAATCCATACATACCGTGACGCCACTTTTCTTGTTAAGGTAGGTAAAGACAACTAGAGTGCCAGACTTTTGTATCTCGACACACATATTTCGCCCCATTTCGTGATGTATTATTTACTATAGCCCTCTTCCAGACAAGGTAACTTTAATTTATTTTCACTGCATGTTATAATAAATTCAATCCTTCCACCGTGATAGCGTTTTGTAGGATATATTATTATTATTGCGATTTTACTATAACCTGGTTTCGGAAAAGGTAACTTTAATTTAGTTTCACTGCATGTTATAACAAATTTAATCCTTCCACCGTGATAGCGTTTTGTAGAATGTATTATTATTATTATTATCGTGGTTTTATGGTGCTATAGTACAGTTCCGGAAAAGGTAACTCTAATTTAGTATTACTGCATGTTAAAATAAATTCAATCCTTCTACCGTGATAGCGTTTTGTAAAATATATTTTTATTATTGGGGTCTTACTATAGCCCTGTTTCGGCAAAGGTACCTTTAATTTAGTTTCACTGCATATTATAATAAATTCGATCCTTCCACCGTGATAGCGTTTTGTGGGATATATTATTATTATTGTGGTTAAACTATAGCCCTGTTCCGGAAAACGTAACTTTAATTTAGTTTCACTGCATGTTATAATAAATTCAATCCTTCTATCGTGATATTGTTTTGCAGGATATATTATTATTATTGTGGTTTTACTATAGCCCTGTTCCGGAAAAGGTAACTTTAATTTAGTTTCACTGCATGTTATAATAAATTGAATCCTTCCACCGTGATATCGTTTTGTGGGATATATAGTATTATTATTATTGTGGTTTTACTATAGCCCTGTTCCGGAAAACGTAACTTTAATTTAGTTTTACTGCACGTTATAATAAATTCAATCCTTCCACCATGATACTGTTTTGCAGGATATATTATTATTATTGTGGTTTTACTATAGCCCTGTTCCGGAAAAACTAACTTTAATTTAGTTTCACTGCACATTATAATAAATTCGATCCTTCCACCGTGATAGTGTTTTATACGATACATTATTGGAACAGTTTTAAAAAAATCCCTAATTTGATTATATATTTCTTTTATCATCCAAACCATCAGGTAATTTCCTTGTCAGGCTAGGCAGAGAGGACATAGCTCTAGACTTTCATATCTCGACACACATATTTCGTCTCTTTCCCATCCAAACATCTACGATTTTTCTTACTTATTACTTTACTTTTTTTCAAAATACCATTAATTTGATCCAACCATACGTTTCTTGGTCTTCCTTTACCACGCTTTCTTTGTCACATTTGTACTGTATAGGTATTTGTTGTGTTAGTCTTCATAAGTTTGCTTATTAATTTGCTGTGTTAGTCTTCATTAGTTTGCTCATTAAGTTTCTTCATTAATTTGCTCCACGTGCCCAAATCATTTCAGAGTGCTCTTTATCTTCAAACTTAACGCATCAACCTTAAAACCACATTTATCCCTACTCACTTCATTCCGTATTCTGCCATAAGTTGTCACCCATGTATTCGTCTACTAAATGTACGCTATTCTATAGCATTTTTTCCACTTTTTTGTTTTAAGTATCCATACTTAGTAAATTAACGTGTTTCAATCCTGATTTTTCTTTTCCTTTCCTCTCCACGATCCCTTTTTTTTATTTTGATTGATGATATCTCACTTTATATGAAAAAGAATCTTCGGGTGATTGCCCGTCTTTGTGGAGTTCGTGGGCATATACTCACGTATGTGTTTATGGATTTCGTGGGGATGAATTGTCAATTGAATTATTTATGAGACCATGTAACTTGCTTAATTTACTTTTGTCTGGTTGGCTGGAAGAGATTGCCGCCTGACAATAACCCGCCAGATTGTATTTGCAATAAAAATGTTAAATAAATAAATAAATATAAAAGTTGACTTATTGGCATCTGACAATCATTTTAAATATTTAAACATACAACTAATATCCTTAACTGCCCTGTCACCCCCTCTTATCTCGCCGAAAATTTTCAGCGTCTTTCCAATCATGGATTAGCGCTTCGCTCAAACAGAGATTGTTTATTGGCCTTTCCAGTTCACCGCTCCTCTTTCTTTACGTCATCCTTTACTATCCATGCAGTGAGACTCTGGATTCAGTTACAAACCAATATAAGACTCGCTCCGTCCTTGGCATGCTTTAAGAAGTGACTGAAAAAACTCTTAATTTCTAGTCAGTAAAATAACGTGTTTCATTCCTGATTTTTCTTTTCCTTTCCTCTCCACCATCCCTTCCTTTCCTTTTGATTGATGATATCTTACTTTATATGAAAAATAATGTTCGGGTGACTGTCCTTCTTTGTGGGGTTCGTGGGCATGTTCTCACGTATATGTTTATGGATTTCGTGGGGATGGATAGTCATCTGAATGATTTATGTGACCACGTAACTTACTATTTACTTTTGTCTGGTTGGTTGGAAGAGATTGCCGCCTGGCAATACGCCCGCCAGATTCTATTTGCAATAAAAGTGTAAAATAAATAAAACTAAGTAGACTCTCATCCCTCTTGTATTTTTTTTAATTATTTGATTATGTTCTTACATACTGAAGGAAACTGAAAAATAGTCGTCTGGTCATCTACAGTTAGATACAAATATACTCATTACTTGTCCCTTAAAAATATTACCACAAATTATTTATTTCTCTATTATTACAAAGCAGGATATCTCAAAAAGTGTTCATCTTTAGGAACGCCTTCAAAGTATCACGTATAGTAAGTATTCTTTGAGTATAAAAATTTAAAACTTTAACATATCTTAAATATTCACTTACCTGATCACTGATAAATATTGGTCATTCGATTAGTGATCATTTGAAATTTCACCTCACAGTAAAAGTTTTTCGTTATATATTCCAAGAAATAAATAAAACTTATCCACGTTCACTTCATAAGTGTTGTAATTTTAGGCATAATATTTTCATAATATTTGGTGAAATTTTCTTAGCATTATGATTTAAAAACACAATAAGAACTATTTTATTTTATATTAGAAGATATCTTTAAAATTATTTTGATTTTATGCGTTTGAAATTTACTCTGTATAAGGATCAACGAACAGAAGTAAAATAAGTATCAGAAATATTAAATTCTATTGGGCTAACCATGAAGCAAGCCTGTCTCTGCAGATGGCCACTTTCTTCTCCAGGCAGGTCGTGTGCCTATTTAGGAAAGGCCAGTACAGTAAATTTAAAATGTCCATTTTAACTCAACACGAGTTACACGTAACTATAAGTGCAAGCAAATGATTTTCTTTTTCCAGTTAAAGTTAATTTTTCTGTCGGCATTCAGATGTCATTTAAGTTAAATCATAATATTAAATAATTTTTTTTATAACTGACATTAAAAAGTTACGCAATAAATTTGTTATACCACGTGCATTTGTGGAACAAAACTAGAATTGTGTTCTCAATGCATGTTTTTTTATTAAACTTTTAATCCGCAGATATTAAAATATTAATATTTTAATATCTGCGGAAAATATTAAAATCTGAAAGGTGTCCTATTTGGGCTATGTACTTAGAGGAGCAAAGCACAAATTACTGTTCCTTATCATCCAAGGCAAAATAGAGGGTCGAAGAGGTGTTGGCAGGAGGCAAATCTCCTGGATCCGTAATATGCGTGATTGGACTGGTATAAGGATCGTTGGGGATCTTTTTCAAGCTGCCGGGGACAAAGATACCTACTCTCAGGTGATATTCAACGTTGGAGGGACCTGACATGACACTAAGAAGAAGAATCCGCAGATGTCCACTTATATCTTACCTTTGCCCAACTCTTCTGCCTTTACCTAGTCCAATTCCAGTATCTCTTCACCTAACTGTTTTATCTGCTAATTCCAATTTCTTCTGGAAAACCTTCTTCTTTCTGTACTGTCCTTGTGCAAGATATTGTTTTCATTTACTTTTGTATGATATGCCCGAACCCTTTACCTAATATATCTCTTTTTCTTTGAGAAAAGGGTGTCGTTTTCTGGGTTCCATGTTTATCAGACTTCTTAACTGGACTACGCAAGAATCCCATACTTATGCCTTGGATTCTAAGATTTTCATCTTATTAAAAGCTCCTCTATTCTTCGGAAGCTGACGATTATCTTGGCTATCTTGACTTTTGAGAGAGTAGCTCTGAACAAAGATATGGTACCACAACGTTACCATTCCAGTTAGTTATTCAGCCTGGAGATCCCTCTTATCTCTTCAATACTAATTGTTGTTAATAATTAATTAATAATATTAGAATATTATTAATAATTAATTGTTGGGACTGAGTCCCAGCCTAGGGTAGTAATAATTCCTTAAAAACGGTTCAAGTCTGATTTTCTCTTAAGACTGCTTTAAATATTTCGGTTGGAAAATATTGTTATAAAGCAAAGTTGCCCGAACATTTTTGGCTCACCGCCTCCTCTTTTCAAACATATTTTTTCAGTGCCCCCTTTGAAAAAACTTTTTTCCATCTCAACTGAAAATAAATTTGCAAGTGCCACTGTGTCTGTATTTTTTTATTTCATCAAAATATTTATGTAGCTGTGCGAGTATTTTTTTAACTACGCAAAGTTAGTTTGGAAATAAAACTAAAGAAAGTTATTTTTAATATTATTCGATGATATTTATAAGCTGTCTTTTATTAATTAAAAAAAAACGCTCTCAAGGTGATATTTATTTTAGAAAAGCTCTGTATAAGGCATCTATTTATTTTTATTATTGCGTCAAAAAAGGGAGTTGCCATACTTCGTGTTTTGCACGCGAAATTATTGACGATTCACGCGATTGTCAAAATGTCGAAATTTTATCTTGAAACTTAAAGAACAACTTCAACAAAATCAATAATATCGGAGGGAATGTCAAAATGCAATAAATTTGTCAAAAGTGTTCAGACATGTTTATAAACATATCTGTTTGACTATTAAGTAACAAAAGGATATCATCACCTCTTTCGTAATTCTCAATAAATCTTCCGAGATGCTACCAAAGTTTTTGTGGCATTGTTGTTCAATTGTTTCTTCTCAGTGTCGCATTTGCGTTCAATTGTTTCTTCTCGATGTCGCATTTGGTTTCAATTGTTTATCTTAATTTTGGTAATTAAATGGAAGCGTTTCGTTGTTTTGTTTCGCGAAGCGCAATCCGCTTAATTTTGTCACCCAACAATCTTCCACTTTTGCGTCAACGACACCAATAAATAAATGACTGGTTTCTATTGATTTATAGTATTTAAATTATCAATAAGATAGTGAATTTATTCAAAACATTTATACAGTTTGATTTTACGTAGTATTTAAAAGTTTTATTCTGAATTCTCTAGGCACATGCTTTAAATATTAATTTATTGTAAAGAATTTGGATATTCTACATATTATATATATAACTGACATGTTTAAAAAATATAAATTTACACTAGTCACATAATTTGCAAAATTAAAAAAAGTGGGACAAGAAAAGAAACTGCGATTTCTGGTTGAACGATGAAAGATTGGAGAAAGTTAAATAATTCTATTATTTGGGCAGTATTTTTTCAGATTGTGGAAGAGCTACGAAGAATATCGAATGACGTGTAGTGATAGGAAACAAAGTATATTAAACTACGTATAGTGATAGGAAAATAGTACATGAGAGTATTTTGGTACCCTCTTTGATATATGGGAGGGAAAAGTGGACATAGAAAAGTACTGAAAGAAGCCGAGCAAATGCTATAGAAAAGCGTGCACTGGGCAGAATATAAGGGGTGATAATGTGTAACAGAATACGAAATGAAGTAATGAGGGAGGAATATTAACTAAAGGCTGATGTGTCGAATAAGATGACGACGAGGACTCTGAGATGCTTTGGGCATGTACAACGAATAAATGGATAAAGATTAATAAAACAAATATGAGTGAAAGTGGTATATGGAGACCAAAGAAAACGTGGTTGGATTAAGTGAATTACATTTTGAAAGAAAGAAAAGTAAGATAAATCGTTCGAGCTATATGAGAATGTATGTGGGCGTGGAAGAGGTCTAATATATGTGTAGAAGAGGGAGGTCTGGCGTTTTGTTACATCTGCTTACCACGACAAGGAAATGGCGTGGCGGTATTTTAAGTTTAAAGACATTGTAATTTATTTAGTAAAATGATTGTTAGTGTTACCATGATGATGAGACGAAAACCTTGAAACCGATAGGGTTATACCGTTATATTAAGTGGAATTAACAGTGTTTGACCAAACGAAAAAACAATATTTTTTTATTTCTTATATTCTCTTTGTGTTTTCTTATAATCTATACCATGATGATGTTATGATCCGATGATCTGAATGAAATATAATTTGAATAACATACTTACTTAACTTTTTCCTTCCGGTGCTAAAAAAATCGCGCGTTCCGGTGCTGTGTATTCAATACACATGTAAAAATGAGCGATTTAAAATCGAAAAAATAAGAATATTCATAGCCAAACGCTTAAATTAATTAAATTTGAAGTTAAAAGTGATGACAATTGAAATTTAATTGCTGAAAACATAAAAAACATCGGCCGACGTTCACAAAACGGGCGAAGAGTCCACCTCAAATGGATGCCCCAGAGCTACTGAGAACTGAGACGGGACTCAGTCTCGGACTGTTATACCTCGAAGGAAGAAACAACTGCGAACTGAGATTATATTTCTTGCGTTCCCATATACCGAAGTAGAGTGAGAGTAAGACGTGAATAGCGTCGCTTCCTCACCTATAGCGATTTTTAGAATGAATATATAATACCTACGTCGCACACTGGCATACGTTTGATTGTATTGGTGAATTTATTCCCGATTTTCACACAATATCTCTGATGTGGCCGATAAGTGCTAATTATTATTATTTTTTCATTCAATGCGTAAATGTATTACGGAGGATTATCTAAAATCTGAACCCAGTATTTATTATATTTATAGAGATATTAAAGTGTTTAGAAGCAATGTGTATTAGGTACACATCACAGGGAAGGAAGGGTTAAATACATTCACACGCACATATCACGATACCAAGTTTTGGGAGGGTGAGCAAAAGTCAAATTTCAAAACCTCCTATTCACGTACAACCAATCATCACGTTATATATGGTATTTTGTTTCTTATCGCTTTTGTTTATATATTTATCATTTTACCGACTATCTCCTTCAATTCTTCTACGATTTCTCTGACTTTTTGTCATTAGACATTTGTAAAGAGGTGGAACATGCGAAAAATGTGTGATGAGATTTGAAAGTTTGGCGGTGTTTTCTGTCTGCCTACCTTGACAGGGAATTTGCGTGATTGTATGTGTACAGAGAGTGTTTTTCACACTATTGCAAAATGACTATTGTGGCTGAACGATTTTTAACAACACTACCGCACGCGAAAAAGGCACAATACTCACTAGGTGAATTGTTATCAGACGAACTTGGTTATTAAAATCCGACGTTTTTTTTTGGGTACCATCGGTATACACCCAAGCGGTCAAGTCAAGCTTTTTACGAACTATGCCACAAAGATCGTCAACAATAATTCAAGTCATAGATTGCCATAAACAAGTATACACGCCAGACAGATATAACATTAACTAGTTTGTTTCACGGCTTGCTCAAGTATCATATCATCACAGTTTAACTGCAGGTTAACTTTCAACACTTGTAGTAAAATCCTTCGTGCTACTGAACTTGGCACCCGGTATAGGTAAAATATATCAACTATGTATTTATTTGTATAAATTGTAATTATTTTGAAGAACTCGTAGAAAGTTGGCAATCATTATAAATGGTTTTCCGTTAAAATTGAATAATCGCGCTTCATTTTCATAGTGAATACATTTATTTGCATGTCGTCTTGCTTTGCAAATACGAGTAAATTGTCACGTATATGAACTTTGGTTAGTGTTTTTTTGTTAAATTAAAATCAATTTATGATGCCAAGAATTTATAAAAATTTTGATTGCAAATTTAAGCAATTTTTGTCTGTAATAGATTTATAAATTGCATTTTTAATATAATTCTGTAAGATCGTTTTTTTTATGTAACAATGCAATTGGCCTTATTTCCAGGTTATGGTTAAAAAAAGAGAATTAAAAGAGTTGTGCCAAGTGTTTGTAATATATTTGTATAAGTTAACGCAAAGAAACTAGAGCAGATTAATTAGTCCTGTTATCAGGGCAGTATTTTTGCGTATGATGGGAGAATTGAAAGGGATATTGAAAGAAAGGTAGCAACAAAAACAAGGTAAACGGATTACTGAATGTAATATACACAACCGAGCATTATTTAAAATAGCACGAATGACAGTACATAAAAGAGTGTGGGTGCCACCTTGACGTATGGAAATGGAATTTGGAAGAAAAGTTTAAGAAGTATGATAAATACTGCACTAAGAAAACAATCATGGAGTGTCAATGCATGTGGGAATAATAATGCTAAGGAAGAGAGAGAGAGAGAGAGAGAGAGAGAGAGAGAGAGAGAGAGAGAGAGAGAGAGAGAGATGGATAAGGGCCAACAACAATCATATAATTTTTTTATAATCCCTGATTTTTTTTCCAAATCATGAATAATGAAATGCAAAAAAGGGAACATTACTTTAAGAACGATTAATTTAGCATAATAAAAATTATTTTCTACTCAAACTTTCAAAATTATTTGCAATACTTGGGTATTTAATGACGTATCGTATTTCGTATCTCGCCTACGACATACGAGTACTCGTAGATAGATACAAAGTATTTTATTTTCTTAACCGCAAGCTGGTCGTATGGTTGTTAAAGATACAGCCTTTGATAAAAAATATGCGGAAAGACAAAAGTACACGTATCAGATTGGAGTGAACATTCATGAGCTGTGATATACGTGTTTCCTGAGAAAAGGAAAAAATTATTGAACATTTTTCTTCCCAAGGTGAAACATTACTCTCTAGTTTAATGTTTCATGTTGAAATACATCGAGTTTATTGTTTAAATGTATTTAGAACATATTCAGGCAACTTTATGTATCGACAGGTATAAGACTGCGTGATGGAGTATATTTGAACTGTGTTAATATATTGTAAAATGTAATGTAGTTTATAAATAAATGAATCAATGCTGGCTGAGTAACCATGAAACAAGAAATATTGTAGAATCCATATTGTTACAATAAAATATTTAAAGAAAATGGGAAGTTTTTGTGTTTGATTTTATTTTGTAGAACTAAATGTACACGTATGAAAAAAAATTGTGAATTTTCAAGTATTGAAATAATGTTCACAAGAGAAAAAGTATTATTGTACATTTTAAACCACTTGTCAAATAAGATACAACTACTTTGAACAATGAATTTTAAAAACCCAAGTTAATTAATATGAGGTGCATGGCCACGCGGTAACACGTTGGACTTCTGTTCGGAAGGTCGTCGGTTCAAACCCCGTGCTGTGCTTCTCCTCTTGAACGACACAGGCACTTTTTCTGCCTAGTATTCGAGGGTATTAAGGATACCTATGACTTTGGGCATATCCATTATTTTATAAAAATAAAAATAAATTGAAACGTATTTAAAAAAACCCTTTTCTCGGTTGATTATTATGGCAAAAATACCAACTATACATAAATTCATATATCGCCGTATCCCTTGTGGGGTAGGCAGAGAGAGAAAAGATCTCCAAACTTTTTTATCCATGCACACAACTTTTGCCTCCTCCACATTTGTACATCTCGTTACATTGTTCATACTTCTAGCTGTAACTTCCACTCACTTCAAAATCTGGTCCATTTGGCTTATCCTCGTATTTCTCGGTCTACCTCTTCCACGCACATCTTGAACCTCTGATTTGTATACTCGCTTAGTCGTTCTGTAACCATTCATTCTCTCCACATGTCCATACCTTCTTAAAGCTCCTTTCTATATCTTGTTTTTCTGTCTCGAGTGATGAAGATTGAGGGGTTTGATTCGCGTGATGTATTTATATGTAATTGAGTGTCACTCTTTATGTCACACATATTTTGCCTTAACTACATCATTTCAACTCATACTATTTCTCTTACTTCTCACTTTCCCTTCTTTCAAAATGTTTTTCACTCAAACCAATCATTCCTTGGTCTTCTTCTGCTACGCCTTCCACTAACAATTATTTGTGCTCTTTGTTTGTTTTTTTAAGTCTTTTTTCATTCATTCGTTTCACGTGCCCATCTGAGAGTAATTTTTTATATCTTATTCCCAAAAATTGATTGTGAAAATAATTAATAAATTTCCTTCCCGATATCCCACGGCGGAGCTTTTCAGAGAGTATCGGGTCCTGAAGATAGCCAATTTGCATTTCAAATCCATTCTCTGACACTACTACTGATAAAGTGAAGATGCAGACTCAGGAGAGACACATGCCACGCATGGCAACTAATGAAATGTTCACCATCCCTAGAGTTAAAACCTCTTTTGCCCAAAGGCAATATGCTTATTTGTCTCCCATGACATACAATGACGCGCCGAATTCAATAAAGGTAAAGGGAGTAAAACCATTTAGACAGTCGATCGGAGCGTGGTTGTTATTGCGACAGGATTTTGAGTACTTGGGCTTTCAGGATGAATGACGTGTGGAAAAGATTAGTGTGGGCTCTTGAGTGTGAGTTTATTTTTGTTGTTTTAATTTATGTTGTTTTATATTTGTATTTCTGTACATTTTTGTTTTTATTTTTATAATTATGTGCGGTATATTGTGGGATGAATGTTTTGGTCTGTCTGGAATGATGAAGTGTGAGGAGTTTAATGTTTCCAGTTGTAATTGAGTGTCACTGTTTGTCAGGTTGATGATAATATATAACGGGATTTAATATAATCAAAAATCGGAAAAAATATCGATTTATTTTTTCATCCTCAGTGAGATACAGGCAAAAGCCTAGTTTACTGGGGACCTTTTGATTTAATGAATTATCTGCAATATATGTGTTCTTGAAGTATGTTTAAATATATTATATACGTACTATGCTGCTATCAATAAACTTATATTTATTTATTATTTATTTATTTATCAATTAAGCCCCAGAGGTCTTTAATTTATCGTTTCGTCGTTTTCTAAAAATCGCTGGAGGGACTTAATAAATAAAATCAAATTAAAATTTTAAGGTTCCTCATTTGTCATGTTAAATAATAATTAATTAACATGACAAATGTAAATTTATTATTAATTAACATGACAGTAATTAATAATTAATTAACATTTGTTAATTAGTAGTTACGACTCGAAAATAATTTTAACCTTCAATTTTCAATTAAAATCTACTATGTTTCAAAGTTCGTAACGCTCTTAGAGTAATATTGCAAATAATTAAGATTAATTCAATTCGTGGTAACAGTGCTACATATTTAGTGGGGAGATGATGCGTGGAAAAATTGACATTGATATGCTGGAAACAATGATATTCTCGTAGAAAGTATTGGCAATGGGATTACAATGTCGATTCTGAGAGTTCAGTGTTTCTAGGCTGCTAGGTCAGGGCCCGTCAATTAAAATTATACTTTTAAGTTCAATTATACTGACGTGTTTGAGATTGTTTAATAACGTCAAGATCTGTCATACTGATAGTTTACTTACACGAAAATATTAATACAAATTTGAATAAATCGTATTGAAAAGTGAGCGGGAAAAAAGGGATTAAAAGATGCAAATTAAAGCTTACGAAATTCGTGCTTACAGTTGAAATTTATAATTAAGAACTGAAGAATTAGTTTAATAGATTTAAACTAATTGGAAGATCCTATGTAAAAAACAGAAGAGCATATATGGATGTGGTAGAAGCAAATGATGTGTGCGTGGATAGAATAGCATGAATATATATTTACTCAGCCTACCCTGAATATAGTCGTGGCATTATGGTATGTATGTATAAACAAGATTCAAACAAAAAAATAAATTGCCATATCAACGTCAGAAGTGATAAAAATTCCAATATAAATTATCAACTAAAAGATTTCAACGCGTACTGCTACGAAACTTTTGTTTTAATTAATCTCGGTTGTTGAAATTTTCATATTGTTACAATTGTGTGTGTGATAAGGGAGGACTCCTTAGTTTGTATATTCAATGTGAATGTTTAAACATTTTATAAAAAATATTTAATTTGTTATTATGGAATGAGGTCACTTCGTCATAGACCTTGCCTAGTGTAATGGTTCTCCATATATGCAAAGTGGTGGGTTTATGCATTTCTAACAAATTTCTTCAATGAATTCAATTGTTAATGTTGTATTGCTTATATACATATATTATACTTTTTAGAGATATTTTTTACTACCCTAACAAGTAAAACATACGATACAAACAAAAAATATATATGTACAGTGCATGGTGACGATGCAATAAGTGATCATGTGTGACAATTGTGGATAAGAAAATATCGAAATGGTGATACGACTTTTCGAAGTTTTGTCCACTCGAGAACATCAATTGACAATGATTAACACCATATGAAAACTCTAAATAACCAACGTTCATCAACACGAACAATTACAGTTATACTTAACTATCGAAACAATCATCCACATGAAATGCATTTGAATTTACCTTAAAAATTCAAAATAACTATACGGACAAATTAATACATTATTAGGAAGAGAAAATAAATATTTGATACTAAAATAAAAAAAAAGATAATAAAACAAACAGTATAAAAATTAAAAAAATTACAAGGCACTCCAGGAAAACACGCTCGAGAGAGATGTAATGTATTTAAATTAACTTTTTGAAGAACACCATTGATGGTGCGAGTCTAATACAATTTGTTTCTAGAGTCTAACAGTATGGGCAACAAAAGGCGACGTGAAAAATGTAATGAGGTGCTTTTTTTATTACACTTTCGTTGTATGTTATGCAGTACAACCTGGCGGATTTGTTACCAAATGACATCTGTTACAACCCAGATGTAAGATATTTGGTTTAAAGTTTGATGGTTTGAAAAATACACTATTTAATGAAAGAGTTACGAGTGGTATTGAATAGTATGTAGCGATAAGAAACAAAGTCAATGAGACACTAAAACATTTATATTCGAACCGGACTGTATCAAAATATGCTACGATGAGAGTCTACAACAGTATTTTAGTACCTTCGAAAATAACCGAATAAATGCTGTAGAAATGCGTTCACTTAGAAGAATACATAATGAAATTGTATGAGACTACAGAAATATGTGATAAGGGATGAATTTGATCTTAAGGCGTTGAGGAATTAAGTGATAAGGGATGAATATAAACTTAATGTGTTGAGTACGGTGAAGAAAATCACTTTAGGATGTTGTATTTTGTTTATCAAACACTGTTTAGTCCACTTGTTGTAACGGTATAGCCCTACCGGTTTCAAGGTTTTCACCTCATCATCAGGAGAACACAAATAAGACTGAATTATATTCAAACTAGTACCGACATACACACTTCTAACGGTAAACATTCAAGTTGGGAACTGTGAAGAGAGGGAGGAGACAACCTTGGCGAGCAGTGGCGAGATTCTTGGAATACATGTGTTTTCCAGATGTTCACCCCTCTTACTTTTAGATGGTTTGGACACGTGGAAAAATGAGTGAAGAAAAACTAACAAAATCAATACACACTGCTAATTTGAATGGAGAGCGTGATAAAGGAATATCAAGGAAAGAAGTTTATTTGGATCAAGTGATTGATATTTTGAAATAATTAATAGTAAAAAGTAAGAAAAATCGTAGGAACTATAAGAGAAGGTGTGTGCATGTGGAAGAGGTAAAATATGTGGGTTGAGATAGAAAAGTTTGGTGCTCTGTTCTCTGCTCTGCTCCGATAAGTTTTATTTTAATCAGTTTTTATTTAATAATTAACGTGGAAAGAACCAAATCAATCTTCAATTAAAAAAGAAACTCAACCTAGAAAATTTCAGATATTTTTCTACAAGGCCTTAGTTATACTGTTTGAAATTTTCCAATTAAATACAAGAAAGTAGCTACCTGCATTAAATAAAGGATTTACCTTTAATCTGATAAAGTTTTGCATTGTGCTCATCGTATGCAGTTTTAACAGGGAGATTTTATGCAAACTGCGAAGGCACATTCACTCTCTCGATGGGTCTTGCTCAACATGTATTGGTACTCGTGCCATCTCATTATTTGAGTGTTCATGCAACAATAGGTTTAACAGTTGGATTGCAAAATATTTATGCAAATTACAGTTTATTTTTTTAATGTGCCATAAAATTATGAATAAGTTGTGGAGAATCATTGATGCTCGTAAGGAATTCTTTCTCACAGACAATACGACTACAACACGAAATAAGGGTAGCGACAGGGAGCAAAGGGGTTGAAGCACTTAATGTGATATACAACAATTACGCAATATCAAAAATAGCTAAATTTATAATCTTTTATGATTATATCACTCTTGAAAAATAAATAGTGAACGCTGTGTTGCCAGCAGGAATAAATACCAATGTACTTATTCTTGCTGGTATAATACATGAATTGGTAATAATACATGATATGAATTGGTAATAATTCATGCTGGCATAATACATGAATTGGTAATACCTAATACTGGTAATTATACGAGTACATGAATTAATTTATATTTAGAGTCTTTACATACACCAGTCACATTGCAGTCCAACGCCTATCGGTGCCAATTATCATGTTTTATTTTATTTGAAGGACCAGGGAAAAATTAGACAGAAGAAAACCAGCAGGACATGGTTCCTTTACCGAGAAATCAACACATTCATAACCAGTGAAACACAGAACTAATTTATTTAAAAAAAATGTTCAGTATAGTTCTTTAAACGTTTGTCGATCACTGATAACGTTAAGAGTTTTCATTTATTCGACAGAAAATCATTACGGATGAATTCCTCTGCATTAAGTGCTTCACAACCGACTTTAGTTTCATGGTTACACTCACAAAAAGTAAATAATTTAATAAAAAAGTATATTAATTTTCAATTACGTCAAAGAAATTTGTGAAATAAATTCAAAATAATTTCTTTTTTATAGAATATTTGTGTCCACCTCATGAAAACTGTCTGGGAAAGTATTGTGCACAGATTCAGGAATATCAATATGTCCTTAAATCTAATAAATCATAATTACCTTATTTAAACAGAAAATAATAAATCACGCCCGGCAGCTACAGTATCGACCGAGTGTCTAGATTGGTTGATTTCTGATTGGCTGGAAGGGCCGCCAGGCTGTACAGTTTACAACGAAAGTGTAACACGAATATTTTTTTATAAATTACAGTTTAAACGAAATTTATGGAACTTATGAAATCAATAGAAAATGTATGAAATCAATAGGAAATGTGGAAATACTCAAACATCTGGACTGTTTCTAAACCATAACGAATCACCGCCAAAACTTTTCATAAAAATGAAGGACATCATATCAAAAGACGCAGCCACCACCTTCCTATCGTTACACTAAAATTATATGACACGCATGGCAACTAATGAAATGTTCACCATCCCTAGAGTTAAAACCTCTTTTGCCCAAAGGCAATATGCTTATTTGGCTCCCATTACATACAATGGCGTGCCGACTTCAATAAAAGTAAAGGTAGGAAAACCATTTAGACAGTCGATCGGAGCGTGGTTGTTATTGCGACAGGATTTTGAGTACTTGGGCTTTCAGGATGAATGACGAGTGGAAAGGATTTATGTGAGCTCGTGAGTGTGGGTCTCTTATTATTGTTTTAATTTTGGCTGTTATTGTATTTGTGTTTCTGTGTGTTTTTCTTTTTTTTGTTTTGAATTTGTTTTGATTTTTATTCTTATGATTGTGTGCAGTATATTGTGGGATGAATATTTTTGGTCTTTCTGGAGCGATAATGTGTGAGGAGTTGAGTTTCGCAGGATGTTTCCAGTTGTAGTTGAGTGTCACTGTTTGTCAGGTTGATGAGAGCGTGCAACGGGGTTTTTGGTGTTATCAAAAATCGGAAAGAAGTATCGATTTATTTTTTCATGCTAAATATCCTCAGTGAGATACAGGCAAAAGCCTAGTTTACTGGGGATACGACAAATGAAAGGCAACAAACCCAGATCCATTAAAATTATATGTCCAAATCAAATTACCTGTTGTTTTTTCTCAAATTGTGTATATTTATTGTCATGTGTAATAATAAAATAAAATAAAAAATAAATAAAATATATATTTATTTTGCAATATTTTCTATCTATCTGGAGACAACTCTTTTTGGAAGTCTTCTCAAAATTTATGTTCAAATATGGTCTCTGCACACATACACTACACTCACCTAAAGACGAATCGCATATCGTTTCTTTGTAGTTCGTCTTTCAATGATAAATTTTCTGCGGTTTTCTTACCAAATAAATTTTTCTGAATATATGCAAATACGGGGTAGTACCTTAACATATCTAATTGCTGCAGCCACCACCTTCCTATCCACAAACACAACTTTTATAAATAAATTTAGTAAAAACTTTAATCTACCAACAATGGTGAGTTTGAATTCTGAGTTAAAGCGACATCGAAGAGAATTTGCTCTCTAAACATTGCTTTATACTCGTAAATTGTCGTTTTCAAATTATTATAATTTTTAGTGAAAAATTGTCGTTTATTTAATAACGTAAAATTTAATCAATTGAAACACGTGGAGTTGTGCCTTCTTAGTCTATAATTCGAGACAGATGGAGACCTCTTTAGAAAGGCGGAGTCAGTTTCCGTTCTGCAAGTTCCAAGAAAACCAGTTTATGAACAATTATATTAGTTATAGGTGTAGGCAGACCAAGTTTAAAGAATAACCATGAGCGAGTATTGCACGTTCAGCAATGCTTGAAGTGCATTCTTGCATTATTGATTTAGAATGTTGATACTAGTCCACCTATTGAAACTCGTGACAAAGAACAATAGAAGTAGCGTTTACCGGTTTTTTTTTTCATGTAGGCTGATGTTTAATCAGGTGATAATAACTCTAATTTATAAGGTACTGTAAAAAAAACGTGCCTAATTGCATCAAATACTACAATGTGTATTTAAGATCCCTAGTTATTTAGACATCCAGAGTTGATAGTTTGGTTCCCGTCATAATCCAGATTTTTTTAAATAAGTTTAATTAGGTCATAATCTTTGTTACAGAGGAACAGCTGGACAAATTACAACGTCTTCAAAATGTGGGTCTAAGATTTATTTTCAACCTACGAAAGTACGATCATATAACTTCATACCAGAAGACATTGAACTGGTTGAATGTTAGAAATAGACGCCAAATTCACATATTGTCTCTATTGTACAATATAATATCCTTAATTGTCCCGCCGCACCCTCTTATCTCGCCTAAAATTTTCATGGATTAGCGCTACGCTCAAACAGAGATTGTTTATTGGCCTTTCCAGTTCACCGCTCCTGTTTCTTTACGTCGTCCTTTATTGTCCATGCAGTGAGACTCTGGAATCAGTTACAAACCAATATAAGACTCGCTCCGTCCTTGGTATGCTTTAAGAAGCGACTGAAAAACCTCTTAATTTCTAGTCAGTAAAATAACGTGTTTCATTCCTGATTTTTCTTTTCCTTTCCTCTCCACCATCTTTTCCTTTCCTTTTGATTGATGATATCTCACTTTATATGAAAAATAATGTTCGGGTGATTGTCCGTCTTTGTGGGGTTCGTGGGCATATGCTCCCGTATGTGTTTATGGATTTCGTGGGGATGGGTAGTCATTTGAATAATTTATGCAACCATGTAACTTGTTTTATTTCCTTTTGTCTGGTTGGCTGAAAGCGATTGTCGCTGGCAATAAATCCGCCAGATTTTTCCAAAATTCGGTGAGTTTTGCAATTTTCGGCATTTATTTTGATTATACAAAATAAAGTCATTTTGTCACTGAAACATATACTCGTTTACTCGAACTGGACAGTATAAAAATCTTGCTGAGATGATAGTCCATAATAATCATTTTATTATTATGTTTGGTGTATGGTAGTGAAACGAAAATGTGAAAAACACTGGAAAAAAACCGAATTACAGCTTTAAAAATGCGTGCACTTGAAACAATACCTAATGTGATAATGTATCGCAGAATACGAAATGAAGGGATTTTGAATGAATGTAAACTTTGAATAGGATACTAAAGATTATTCTAAGATGGGCATGTGGAACGAATGAATGAAAAAAGACTAAAAAACAAACAAAGAGGCAAATAATTGAAAGTGGAAGGCGTGGCAGAAGAACACCAAGAAATGATTGGTTTAAAGGAAAAATATTTTGAAAGAAGGGAAAGTGAGAAGTAAGAGAAATCGTATGAGATGTAGGAGTTGAAATGACGCAGTAAAAGCAAAATATGTGTAGGTACGATTATTAAGATAGAAAGTCGGGTGTTCTGTCTATTACAATAGAGAAACGGCTTGATGGTACGTAAGATTCAATTTATTAAATTAATATGAACTCTAAATTAATTGCACGTAAAACTCAACGTAAATTTATTTGTAAAAAAATCTGTCTTACGGTGCCCGTGGTCAAGTTGGAAATATATGTCTTCCGATATGGAAGTTATGGATTCAATTCTCACTGGTAACCAATTGTTTTTAAAAGAATATCAGTTTCGTTTAGCTTCAGGTCTATTTAACATATTTCGGATTGGTTATAAGAGGTACTTAGAGGAGGAAAGTACAAATTACTGCACCTGATCATCCAAGGCAAAATAGAAGGCCGAAGAGGTGTTGGCAGGAGGCAAATCTCCTGGCTCTGCAATATACGTGATTGGACTTGTATAAGGAGCGTTGGGGATCTTTTTCGGGCTGCCGGTGACCAAGATGCCTACTCTCAGGTGATATTTAACGTTGGGGGGACCTGACATGATACTAGGAAGAAGATAAGACGTTACCACATGGCAATTGATCCTCAAGGTTTTAAAGTATACAATAAAAGATAAGAGGTTAGCACATGGCAATTGATCCACAAGGTTTTAAAGTATACAATAAAAGATAAGAGGTTACCACATGGCAATTGTTCCACAAAGTTTTAAAGTATACAATAAAATATAAGAGGTTACCACATGGCAATTGATCCACATGGTTTTAAAGTATACAATAAAAGATAAGAGGTTACGACATGGCCATTGTTCCACAAGGTTTTAAAGTATACAATAAAAGATAAGAGGTTACCACATGGCAATTGATCCACAAGGTATTAAAGTATACAATATAAGAAAAGAGATTACCAAATGGCAATTGATCCACAAGGTTTTAAAGTATACAATAAAAGATAAGAGGTTACCACATGGCAATTGATCCACAAGGTTTTAAAGTATACAATAAAATATAAGAGGTTACCACATGGCAATTGATCCACATAGTTTTAAAGTATACAATAAAAGATAAGAGGTTACCACATGGCAATTGATCCACAAGGTTTTAAAGTATACAATAAAAGATAAAAGGTTACCACATGGCAATTTTTCCACAAGGTTTTAAAGTATACAATAAAAGGTAAGAAGGTACCACATGGCAGTTGATCCACAAGGTTTTAAAGTATACAATAAAAGCGTTACACAGTAAACAAACTAAACATAGAGTTTCTACTATAAACCAAACTTTTTCTTTTGGTTTAATATATCCAAGCCATACAATGATGAGTATTTGTATGGAAAATAATATAAGATGAGAATCTATGGTAATTTTACTTTAGAAAATTACTCCATAAATTGTATCAAAATCAACATATTATATGTATTGAACGTTAAAAAAACAATATGTGTTACGGTTTATAAATTGAAAGTAATTTGCATGGGTCTCGATAATCTCTAAAGAGTCTTCAAGGATAACTTCATTTCCACTACAGGGCATTAGCCTTTCCTTAGTTTCTCCTCTTCTCATTCTGCCGGCCTTTATATCCAACATATACCGACATATCATATGAATTCATATAATCAATTAATCTTGCTTGTGAAAGTCACTAAGATTTTTTGATGGTTTTTGTTTGCTTTGCTCAACGAACTATGCACACCTTTTATTTGGAATTCATGAAAAACAGTGAAAAGTATGTTGTTTATAGTTAAGGCATTAACGTTGTGGAGGTTTAAAGACATTGTAATTTGTTTTTATCAAACACTGTTTATTCCACTTTTTTGTAACGGTATAACCCTACCGGTTTCAAGGCTTTCACCTCATCTTCAGGGGAGCGCAAACAAGACTAAATGCTGTTTAAACTGATACCGATATACACGCTTCAACGGTTGGGGGCTGAGGGATGGGAGGCATGGGACGATTTCGGCCAAGAGCGTAGAGATTTTGGGGATATAACTGTTCACCAGATGTTCGGATCGATGTACTGACTTAGAAATTTCTAGGGCCTCTAATCTGTCCAATTTATTTCCGTTACTACTGATATGTAAGAATTTGACATCATCGATAGAAAAGTATGGCTTTCACGGTGACAATGATTAGCCATTTCAGAATAATATTTAGCCATTTCAGAATAACAAGAAAGGTGGTGGTAAAAAATATCTAGGCTCTAACGGAAATCGAAGCCGCAACGCCCAGATTAGGAGACAAGTGTCTTATCAACTAGGTCACTGTCGAGTCATTGTGGAAAGAATTGGTAACACTAAAGCTTCCTACATGGTAATACATAAAATACCCGCTGACAATTATCACCCAAAAATACCTCCAAAGGGATGGAATGATAGTTGAGAGTTCATATTTTAAAGAGGCAATACTAGTGATCAACGACCACAGGTCTAACATAAGGGATGAAACTTCAGCTTGAAAAACAAAAGTTAAAATATTTGTTTGGTAATCCCAAGGGAAAAAATACTTTACTAACATTTCATCAGTACAGTTCATAAAATACATTCTGATACATTCAATAAATACGGTATCTAAAGTCTTGCGTTAAGTTTCTTTGACCCATACGTAACAGATCATAAAATAATTAATGTGTGAACGAATAAACACTGTGTCTCGAACAAAATACGCATCCAAGTGAAAGTGTTTGTTAACAATCTTGCTGTCATTATTTTTATTTCATTGAAGATTTCAGCCATATCACAATACTGACAGAAAAAAAAAACTATGCTAAACATTCATGGAGAAATTTGATTATAATATGTGATTGCGTATTGCCGCAAGAAAAAAAATTTCGTCGATCAATTTAACACAGGGGTCTCCAAACTTTTTAGTCTAAGGGCCACACTGACTCCTCCACTAAGTCCCAAGGGCCAAGACCTAGCTTGCTCATCATACCAACATGAATTACGCGCAAATTTTCGTATTGAAACTAGCCGGCAAGTGAGATATCTATGGTACAGGGTGCGGGTGTGGACTCCGATTCGATAAATGTTTTTAAAGGAGTTGAAAATGCTGCTCATAAAAACAATCTTCAATGGAAAAACTAGAAGTGTTTCACTACCGATGGTGGCAAAAACATGTGTAGAAAAAATAAAGGTGTCGTTGCTCTCGTATCAAAGGCCGTCGAAAATGACGATGGTTCAAAACCATTAATCGTACATGGGATCATTCATCAACAGTCTTTGTGTGATTTACTTTCATTGTTTTGTATGATTTACTTATATTTTGTATGATTTACTTACATTGTAAATTTTAAAATGTAATCGAAATAAATTATGAGGGGCCGCATACCGGGCATATCCAGCCGTATTGGTGGTGCTCGCGGGCCGTAGTTTGGAGACCCCTGATCTAACACGTTGGCATCCGAATAATTTCTTATAATTCGGAAATTCTAGGATAAGTCCTGTGACAGCTTAAAAATTTGCCCCAATACAGCCTTATGTAATGTTTTTACCAAAATAACTTGCTATTTATTAGAATTGAGGCTTATATTAAAGTTAATAAAATAATTAAAATTACTGAACAAGGTTGTATTGGGGCAAATTTGTGAACTGTCACATGACTCATTCTACATTTTCTGAACTATAGTAAAATTTTATTCGAGGTACCGAGTCGTGTTTAAAACAGTACCTAATGTGGTGTTTAAGACAGTATCTAATAAAGTTGTGTTTAAGACAGTACCTAATAATTATGGTATGCGCTGAAAAACATCTGGTGTCCCCGTGGATGGGCTCGCCCTATATTGGTGTGGTATATCTTGACCGAAGGGATGTTATTAGATGAGCATAAACCTTTTGATAGCTTCTGTCTTCAATGTATTTTCTGCAATTTATATGTTTTTTTGAAGTGTATTTAAATATATTATGTACATACTACGAGTATGTTGCTATCAATAAACCTATATTTATTTAATGTGCGACTCGAGTAATGGTCTATTTTTTTTAATGATCGGTGTTTTAGTGTCCTCCATTGTTATACATAAAAATATATAAAGTGTGAAAATTAGATTAAAAATTCCATTCGTAATAACCACATAATCCAAATTTTGACAATATTCCTTACTCATTCGGAGAAGAGTAGATCTTTGAAGTTGATTTCTTATTTATTGAATACATTTATTGTTCCGAATTGGTATTGACAGGGTATTTTGCGTTGCTGGTTCTGTAGTGTAAAATGGTCTGGAACTAAGTGCTAGGCATATATTTATTCTGATTATATGAATTAAAGATCTTAATTTTCGTTTAAAGTTCATTTTTTCCAGTTATATTTCTATTGAATCGATCATTGTCTACCTCTTTTTCGTCGTAGTTGCTGGGCCTCGTAGTCGAGGATCCCCTCGCCATCCCAACGTCAATTCAAATGGAAAACGATGCTGTGTTTTCCAATTTGTTTCTCATTTTTAAGTGGGTGAGCTGTTACCCACCAGCAAATTCACCGGCCACACCAATGTTGTGGAGCCCATGCTCCACTTGAAGTGAAACGATCGGAGAACACCGACATCTTTACCTCCTTTTTTAAAGAATATATGTGATCGAAGTCATAGATATCCTTAAACCCCCGAATACAAGAGGGAAAAAAATCCTGTGCTATTTGAGGTGAGTAGCACAGCACGGTGTTTGAACTGGCGACCTTCTGCACGGAAGTCCAGTGCGTTACCGCGTGGCCATGCTCATCTTAGTATAACTGATATAAATGTAATGTGCAGCATTAGTTAGTACTTGAGGAAAGTAGCTTTTGTAAGTTGTTAGACTGTTTTATTTTGACACACATCCTTTAACTCTTATACATCCAAACATCTTCTCTTATAACTTCTACAACTTTTCTGACTGAACGTTTCCTTATATTCAAAAATCATTCGCTTGATCCAATCATACTTTCCTTAGTTTTCCTATACTCCGCATTCTACTAACATTTGCACTGTTTATTTGTTTTATTAGTCTTTATGTAAACAGCGTTAGCAAGAACTTGAAGACAGCCGTTTTTGGTAGATCTAATCAACACTACACACATTAATCACATTACACTTTGAGCTGAGTGTTTCAGTATCACATATCGGAAAATAAACAAAGGTTTTTTTAGTTTGTCTTCCATGATTTATCTGCGGTTTTCTCATTAAATATATCCAAACATATGCAGGCCACAGCCATCACCTTCCTATACTTACACTCAACTTGTATATATTTATTTTGTTATATTTTTTATCTGTCTTAAAAGTGGGTTCAAATCCCGAATTAAAGCGCCCTTGTGAAGATTCTGCTCCTAAACAGCGGTATATATATTGTCCTTTTAATACAACACTTTTGTTGTATATGTTACTTTTATTATAACACTTTTGTTGTATATGTTACTTTTATTATAACACTTTTGTTGTATATGTTACAATATAACCTGGATAATTGATTATATAAATGGTCCATTAATTGTTATTATTTTTAAATATTCATTTGTTTCTAATGTTTATCATGTTTAATAAAAACAGTTATGTCGTGAATAAAATAAATAAATAATAATTTTTTTCTTTATTTTCAGGTAAATACACGTTGCCAAACGGAAATAGAAAAAAACGAGAGGTAAATTTTGTAATATTCTTGTCGTAGAAAAGTTTCAAATCTAAGGGATGGCCGATTATAAATATCACATTAAGAAATAAAATAAGTACTAAGCTTGCACAGTCATATTTTTATTTTCTATTTATTTTATAGCATGTTTATCACCGGAAACCAGCTATCTTATCTCCTTATTTTTGTCAGTTTAGCTCTGTTACGACAATCCTCGAATTGTCGTGAGCCAAGTTATTGCTTGAGGGGCTTGGTTCCAGCTTTCATGTATTCTGTTAGATTTAGTGAACAATGTATAAATACGATTATGCCATACCCCTATTGAGTTCAGCAGAGGGGGCAGAACTTCACGCCTTTCTATCCATGCAAACAACTCTGGGCTTTACCTACATCCATATATTTTATAATACGTGTTCTCCTATTTCTCACATTTATTACCTTTCTCCCTGTTAGAATTTCTTCAGCTATCACCAACTCTTTTTCAAGAAAAAAAAATTCGTAAATATATTGAAACGGATTCTGTCAATGTGGCCAAATCAATCTTATAAAAAGATTTATATAAAACTAAGCAGATACATTGCCTTTTAAATCCACTCGCGCATATAAATACAGTAAAACATTTCAACCTCATCAAATACGAGCATATCCCTTCTTATGAGCAGTACCGTATTATAAGGCGACCCCTATTTTTAATCTGGTTTTCGGAGAAAAAAAAACATTTCCCTCACCATTATAATTTCTGCGCTAAAGTTGTACGTCGCCGCAAACTCAACCCGTATCGAACCATCATTCGCCTGTACCAACCCATGCTGACTTTAAAATTATCTTCTGGTATATTTTCGTTTCTTGCAATTTCGCGAGCTTTCAACAACAATACTTCTCTTGTTATGGCGAACCCCTTTCCACGTATTTCCATGACGTAGTCTACTACCTTCCTGTCAATCGATTCAAATCATCATATCTTAGACCCCCGGAATGCTTTTCCTGAGTAATGTGCATTTATCAAGTCATGTTTTTGTAAACGCCAACGTCTAACATTATTTTCCGTGGTGCCAAATTGTCTGGCAGCCGCACAATTTGTTTCTGCAGCACGCACCACCATAACCTTAAAATTGGAATCTTCTGCGTATTCCTTGATTCACTTGATTTTTTAGAGCTCCTCTTCTTTCAATATGGTCAGTCATAATATTTTTAGATAGCAAAGATGCAAAACTAAGCACAGTACAAAAAAAAATACCTCAAAAACTGTGAGAAATGACTACGCACAGGCTATGTGTAAACAATGACGCCTTTTGAACGCTCTCATTAGTGTTGCCATTTCGCTTATCGCGAGTAGTGAATTTATTTTTACCCACTTTGTTTGTGACTCGAATATAAGGCGATCCCCCTATTTACGTGTCGTTTTTTTTATATAAAAATCTCGCCTTATAGTTGGGCCAATACGGTATATCCTAACTAATAGGGTCAAATCAAGAATGCAGGTGGCAAAACTTAGATATCTTTGAAGTGTCATGAGTCACACGTAGGAAAATATTAAAAATGACTTAATATGTCTGACACAAGAAATATAATTATATTGAGAGATGTCAGCTGATATGGCTTGGGTATATATTGACAATGACTTCAGATCGTCAGAAAATAAACATACGAGTATACTTCTTTTTCTCAATGCTGAGCGTCGTGGTCTTCTGTTATACCTCGATCTCTTCCGGGCCTAGGTTATGTTGAACGTAATGCTTGAAGAGGATCCTGTTAACTACTCTATTTGATCCATCCATCTCATCAGACACGTCTGTCTTGCTCATCTTCCATCAACAGTCCCTGTGATCACCAGCTTCTCCAGACGTTCATCATCCTTTCCAAAAATAAACGATCGTGCGCTTTGCAGTCCATGGGGTATGGAGCCTTCATATCAATGCCACATCTCAAAGACGTCTAGCATGTCAGTTTCCTTATTTCTCATCCTTCATGTTTTTTTTACACGTCAAGAAATATATATATAATTTGCGAAAAAACAACAGGCAATTTAATTTAGACACACCATTTTAATGGATCTGGCTTTGTTGCCTTTCATTTGTCGTGTCCCCAGTAAACTAGGTTTTTGCCTGTATCTCGCTGAGGGTATATAGCATGATAAAATAATTCGATACCTCTTTCCGATTTTCGATTATATAAAACCCTGTTGCACATTCTCATCAACCTGACAAACAGTGACACTCAATTACATATGTATACATCACGCGAAATCAAACTCCTCACACTTCATCACTCCAGACAGACCAAAACATTAATCCCACAATATACAGCACATAATTATAAAAAAATATATGTGTATATATACATAAAAATAAATATAAAACGACAAAAAACACCACAATCAAGAGCTCACACAAACCCTTTCCACATGTCGTTCCTCTTGCAAGCCCAAGTACACAAACTCCTGTCGCAATAACAACCACGCTCCGATGGACTGCCTAAATGGTTTTCCTCCCTTTGTCTTTATTGAATTCGGCACCCCATTGTATGTCATGGGAGCTAAATAGGCATATTGTTTCCACTCCATAGAGTAATAAGGAGCACACTAGAGACTTGACCAGATGGATTTTGTTTCCTTTGAGTATAGACCGGTTTGTTCACATCTTTGTCATACTTGTCAAAGCTGATTTAGATATAAAATATTCATCGTTTTTAAAACATCAATTCACCGAACGCGTCTCATTAAAATTTAGTCACTTACCCATTGTGTCGCGTAACCTACATATTCGAGAGCAGATTATTGAATGATTTACATGCGTAAGTGCAATTATCCTAAATAAAACATGAAGTAACCAAGCCATAGTCAAACTGTTATGACATTAACTGAATACATAATTCGAGTTCAATATAAAAAAAAACGTTGAACGTGTAACATTTTATGCTCAATAACCCATTCAGCTGGGTTAATTTTTTTGTAAAACAAAAATCATCTCAGTTCCTTTTTGTACGGACATAGATCAAATTATCACAGTTCATTTTTCTTTTGATTCATGGAATAATAATGAATTATTATTAGTAAAGAAAAATTTACATAGCGACGTTTAGAGAGCAAACTCAATCAAGGGTTCTCCTACTCGGAACTCGAAACCACCATATATTTTATTATTTAACCTTTCCCTCCCTGTGATGTGTAACTAGTACACATTGCTTCTAAAAACTTTAATATCTCTATACTGGGTTCAGATTTTAGGTATTCCTCCGTAATACATTTACGCATTGAATGAAAAAATAATATTAATAATACTCGTAATTAGCACTTATCGGCCACATCAGAGATATTTTGTGAAAATCGGGAATAAATTCACCAATACAATCAAACGTGTGCCAGGGTGTGACGAAGGTATATACATTCTAAAAAACCGCTATGGGTGAGGAAGCGACGCTATTCACATATCATTCTTACTCTACTTCGGTATATGGCAACGCAAGAAATAGAATCTCAGTTCGCAATTGTGTTTCTTCCTTCGAGGCATAATAGTCTGAGACCGAGTCCCGTCTCAGTTCTCAGTAGCTCTGGGGCATCCATTTGAGGTGGTCTCTTCACCCGTTTTGTGAACGTCGGCCGATGTTTTTTTCATGTTTTCAGCAATAAAATTTCAATTATTATCACTTTTGACTTAAAATTTAATTAATTTAAGCGATTGGCTATGAATATTCTTATTTTTTCCAATTTTAAATCGCCCATTTTTACATGTGTTTTGATGTACGAGTATATTGAATGCACAGCACCGGAACGCGCGGATTTTTTTTAGCACAGGAAGGGAAAGGTTAACAATGTTTTACACGGTACAAACATATACCAAAGTCTATACCTATATATAAATGTATACCTTAAGAACTAATATTATTTATATATGAACTAGCTTAATTTTTATTTCCTTCGAGTACATGTCATTTTATATTGAATAATCTTCATGTGAAACCACTATATTTAAATTACAAAATCAATATACTTAAGTTAAGTATAATGAAAGGATAGTAGTGTATACGACCATTAGATAAGGTATTTTGTTTATAAAAACGTATTTGGTAAGAAAACCGCGGAAAACTTACCAAAGAAAGACGAACTATAATGAAACCTTTGTATTACAGATCTTCCGATATATACAAACATACATACATACCATCACACCATTTCCCTGTCGGAGTAGGCAGAGAGGACAGAGAATCAAATTTTCCTTAGTCAACACACATTACCAGTCTCTTCCACATCCATACACCTCTGTGGCCAATTAGTAATACGCTTGTTTCTCAACCCGATGGTTATGGGTTCGATTCCCATTGGAAGCCAGATTTTTTTAAAAAGGATTCCTGTCCGGTTTTTACTTAAGGCCTTTTTAACATTTTTCTGGTGGTTTAAAAGATATGGCAATAACCCCACCAGGCTGTACTATATACAACGAAAGTGTTACACAATACAATACCTTATCACACAATCTCTACGATTTCTCTGGCTTTCTACTTTGCCTTCTTTCAGAATATCATTCACTTGCTCTAACCATACTCTCTTTGGTATTCCCTTTCATACGCCTTCCACTCAGATCTGCACTGTATTTATTAGTATTTCTTCATTCATTCGTTCTACATGCTAAAACCATATCAACGTACTCAAATTCATCTTACTTAACACATCAGCCTTAAGTTCACATTCATCCCTTATCACTTCATTCCGTATTCAGTCATACATTGTCCCTCCCTGTATTCATTTTCAATGCATCTTCCGATATGTGACTGTAATATATTCGGCTCTAGGTTTAGTGTAGAGTATGGTTAAGTGTCTATATACAATCTTAAATTTTGATTACTCCTTCCAAAAAGAAGACATCTTCAAATGCTTCCTAAAGCTGCACACGCTACCTTCATCTCTTACACTAAGAGGCAGATTATTCCATGTCAAGGACCAGCAACGACAAAATCTCTATCATAATATTTCGTCTTGTACTTCATCAAGACAAAATCTACGTCGAAGTTATTTTCCTCTCCAAACGAAAATCATGTTATCTCAATTAATGTTGTCTTTCAACTTAAACATTGCTTTCAACTTCTTCAGTAACATTTTAACTCCAATCTATACATGCGGTTTTTTTTACGTTATCCTCTACCATCTATGAAGTGAGACTAATGACGAACGTTTAACGCACTCCATCATTGACGTGTTTTAAAAAGCAATCGAAAAAACACTTATTATTAAGTCAGTAATGTTACGTGTTTTTTCCCCGATTTTCATTTCCACTTTAACACTCCTCGCTTTTTCTTTGATTGATGATATCTCACTTAAATATTTGTTATTTATATTCATCATGAATTTTCTAAAAAAAATTGTAAGTTGAACATTTTTGCAATCTTGTAACTTATTTTTAGTAACTAAATTACTTCTTTAATTTTTAACTCATTCGTTTACAGACATTGCCACCTTGAAATAAATCTTACGTCGTCCTCTACAGTCCATGCAGTGAGACTCTGAAACCGGTTATTAATGAATGTTAAACTCACTTCATCGTTGGCTTGTGTTAAGAAGCGATCTAAAAAAACACTTATTATGAAGTCAGTTTCTTGATAAAAAAAATAATGTCGTTATAGTAGGTACCAAAGAGAAAAAAAAAATAAAAATCGTAAAATGGCGGCTGTCTGAAAACATTCGAGTTTTTTTTTAAATAGTAAAAAAAAATAGTTTTGAATGATAGAGAAACATCTATCAAAGTTTTATACCAAATTTGAAGGCAATCGGTTGGATAGAAATTGAGATTTTATGTCGACCAGATCGAAAAAAATAGTTACGAGAAACATGTGTTTAAAGTTTTGAAGTTATTGTCTGAGTCATTCCGGTGCGGCGTAATTGTTGCCTCATTTATAGCTATAACTTCGTAAATATTAAGAATTTAAAAATTTCCTGTTAAGAACATATTCTTAAAAGTTTAAACTTTTGAAATATGCAAAATAAAACGATTTTTTCAAATTTTTAGAGTAGAATATCTCCTTAACACGTTCACTGCGTCGAACACGGCTCCCGTGTCCAGACAAAATAGCCTTGAATGTTGAGTGCACTCATAACCGTCTCCCGATAAGGATTCGTCGCCGGTTTCATGTGTTTTGAAGACACGAAGGAATACACTTGTATATGATGTTTCAATAGAAAGTAGAATTTGATTTTTAACAAAGTTATGGGTTTTCAAAAATTTGCGAATTTTCAGCATCTCTGTATGACATTTTATACGCAGTGAACGTGTTAAGTAGAAAAATTACTTTAAAACTTTTGAACTCATTAGTTGGAAGAGATTGCCACGTTAAAATAAATCCACTAAATTGTTATACACTGAAGTGAAATGTTAACTATGATAAGAAGCTCCAAAAAACTTAGTATCTGTTTTATTTCTCCTAATCTACTGATTCCAACCATCTTCATTCCGTTTTTTCGACATTAAGTTTTACTTTCACCCGTTGTTTTCTCTTTGCAGTAACCAGTAGTTTTTTTTTCTCCGTAATAATGATTTTTTTTTGCTATTTTATAACTTCCGACGAACTCAGTGGCCTAGTTGGTAAAACGCCCATACTTCATCCGGGTTACGGGTTTAATATCCGCTGTAACCTTATTAATTTAAAAATAGGTTCTTGTTTTCAATTAAAGCCTCTTTAATTAATGAGGTTGGTTGGAACAGATTACCACATGGCAATCAATCTTTCATGTAAGTTGAGCGTCAGGATAGAAAAGTGATAGCTGCGGTTTTTAGATTGGGTAATTCCCCGCATCTACATGTGTTAAGATAAACATTATATATTTGGAAGAATCTCTACAAAGGAAAGACGAACTAAAAATAATCCTTTGTAGATCTTCAGATATGCGATAGAAATGCATTCAATTTGAGATGTAGAGTGTAGTGTATGTATGTAGTATTAATGTATTATAAATTTTAATAAAATCTCTCAAAAAGGGTTGTCTTCAAGTAATTCCTAAAGCTGCACACGTTACCTATATATCTAACACTTAGAAGTAGGCCATTTTTCGTCGTAAAATAATACAAATTCCTTTAGCATCATCCCAAGTACGAAATGTTCACAATACATAATCGTTTCTCAACCTTTGGATCAACACCCCCAGAGGGGTCGTGAAAATAAAAATAATTTACGTACACAAAAGAAAAATAACACATTTTCTGAGAAAATAATTAAATTTATAAAAAAAAATACACTTCCAAGTCCAAGAGTTTGTTGTACATACAATGTTTAAGTTGTAACAGGGCAGTCGTTTTTTTAAAGTGTTTTAAGTTCAAAAGTTAAACTCAATAGTAATGTGTAATTTATTTTAACAAACAGTTTGTTCCACTTGTTTGTAACGGTATAACCCTACCGGTTTCAAGGCTTACACCCCATCTTCAGGGGAGCACAAACAAGACTAGTATATATACAATAGTAATGTACAACAGTAATGTATTTATTTATTTTACATAACATTAATAATTTAGTAGGAATTTAAAGATATATGATACACTTCAGTTATCATAAAAAAGATTTTCTCCTTCATCCATCATAGTTAAATACTATATTCAGATTCCGTCGATCTGTTGGCTAAATAACTATGAATTCCAATTTTAAGTTAACGATCGTTTCACATGTATCAATTAAATGGTTTCATAATCGAAAATGACATAAAAAACATATATAATAAATATAAGGAACAAAATAAAATAAAAAACAACATTTCTCTCTAATACTGTATAAAAATGGTGTATATTTTTTACGGTTAAATTAATGTTCATATCAGTATCATAAATTAGATAATCACAAATTATAAGCAATTTAACTAATGCATTAAACCGCCTGTGTTTTTTTCTGAGAATGTGTAATAAAATTTTTGCAATAAATAAAAATCATAATTGCCATCGTTTTACTGTAATAACCCATGTCGAATTGCTCCTATAATGAAGATTACGTTTTAAAAGTAAAAAATAAAACCGTTAGATGCTTCTGGAAGTGAATGCATGTAAAGCACACATGCAGCAATTATTAGCACGTACAATATATGGCTGTCCGGTTGAGATGGACGCATAACTCAAAGGAAGTAGTGTGAATGCGGAAACCCATTAGGAGATAGCCGGAGTGAAAGGCGACTAAGTAAAAAAATAATAAAGACGGGAAGACTATGTCTGTACCGCCTCTGGGCTACAGGAGATCCGTGATTACTTTGAATTTATGTTTATTTATTTTTTAATTAATTATAGTGTGTTGTTTATAACGTGAGTTTTTTGCCAATGCAATTCACTCTGGCGAAAGTGTCTTTGTGAGTAAAAATATGTAACATTTTGCAAAAAACAAAATTTTACAAAAGAAAACTTTGGTATCATAGATTATCAAATTATGAAGTTTTCAGATAAACAGATTGCTGTAGCGTTGAGATTTTGGTGTCGCGTACTTACAGGCATTCATATAAACGTTTATATTGTTTTATACTTTGTTGTATACGAGTACAATACAACTTACTAGGTTTATTGCAACGTGGAAGGAATTTAGTAACTGTTCTTTCACGCTCTGCAAACGGGCTTCCCAAGTTCGATTCCTGGGGGATTCACTTCCAGGCTAGTTTTAGTCTTAGACAGTATTAAATCTGAATATATATTTTCGTAGCTTTTACGCTGCTTATTATAAATTATTAAAGCGCTACTAAGCATAACAAAATAGTGCTATCTAAAACACTGTTGAAAAAAAGCTGCAGCAGAATATATAGTACCCGGTGTTAAGTAATACACATATTTTGTAGAGCGTCGTCTCTGTCATTCATACACGTGTTCCGTCATGATTTGTCAGTCGTTACCGGACCGGACTGTTAGCGCATCGTGCGACAGAGACGACGCTCTACAAACGATGCGTATTACTTACCGCCGGGTACTGTGTCTTCTCATCGTCTTGGAACTTTAATATCTTGAAGTACAACAGCTTTCACACAATAAACTAACACACACACATATGCGTCTTCCACACGAAAGATGGCTGGCAATCATACTTGATCACTAGAGTTAACTTGTATTGTTTAGCTTATTTACGTTGTATTTTATTTTAATGGTCAAATCATTTTGAAGATCAGCAGTTCAGTTCGACTAGTACTATATATGGGCAAATTTTTTGTCGTATTAAAATAAATAAACATTGTTTCATTTTTGTACTATAGAGTTCCACCAGAATTGTCAGTTGAGAAACAAACTATATAAATAATGTTACGTTTTTATTGTTCCATAAAGATAATTGTTTTTTATAATTTTATGATGCATGTACGTGTTTATATTATTGTATACACCCATCTTCAAAACAGCAAGTGCAGGGTTGACAACGCAGCAACAGAGATGGTATATCGCATTAAATTCTTTTATCAAAATATTTTCTCGACGGTTTGACACGAGCTTTAATAAAAACAAATTTAAACATCCGTTCTTAGAGAGCTTTCTCCTCGGATAGATTTTACTTACAGACATTTAATATATGAATTTGTTGTATTGGTATTTAGTAGCTGACTTATATAAAAATTTGAATGTGTTTGGGAGAACTGGTGTTACGAAATAGAATATTTGAAATATTATTTGTGTATTTTTTTTCGATATCTTAAAAATATTTTATGCACATTGTTTTTGGTACGATTTATCGAGCCTACGTATTTTGGAACCACTGAAGTAGACAAAGTTCGTCGTTACTCGTATTGGCAAAACCACCATACGAGCATTGTTACCAAACGAAATTGGTAACAATGCTCGTATGGGGGTTTTGCTAATATGAGTAATGTTAGAAATAGACGTCAAATTCACATACTGTCTCTATTTTATAATATTCTTAACTGTCCCACCGCCCCTTCTTATCTCGCTGAAAATTTTCAGCGTATTTTCAGTCATGGATTAGCGCGACGCTCAAACAAATATTGTTTATTGGCCTTTCCAGTTCACCGTTCCTCTTTATTTACGTCGTCCTTTACTGTCCATGCAAGGAGACTCTGGAATCAGTTACAAACCTCGTTAAGTAAATGAGACTCGCTCCGTCCTTGGCGTGTTTTAAGAAGCGACTGATAAAACTCTTAATTTCTAGTCAGTAAAATAACGTGTTTCATTCCTGATTTTTCTTTTCCTTTCCTCTTCACCATCCTTTCCTTTCCTTTTGATTGATGATATCTCACTTTATATGAAAAATAATGTTCGGGTGATTGTCCGTCTTTGTGGGGTTCGTGGGCATATGCTCACGTATGTGTTTATGGATTACGTAGGGATAGTCATTTGAATGATTTATGCGACCACGTAACTTGATTAATTTACTTTTGTCTTGTTGGTTGGAAGAGATTGCCGCCTGGCAATAAGCCTGCCAGATTGTATTTGCAATAAAAATGTTAAATAAATAAATACACTTGTTCACCAAGATGGGAGTCATTTTTTGGGTATAATTTGTAATCAAACCAGAAACACTTGGGCGAAAGTAAAGCGTCTTTCGAACTTGGACCTTTGATATCTTAAAGGTTACCGTAACATGTGGTATCGATTCAGAAAGCGGAGAATGTCTGTATTTAATATACTCTAGTAGCGTAATGATGATAATGACGAATCGGTAGTAAATTGATGATGATTGATTGAGCTATAAGTGAAAAAAATTGTATTAAGTCTTTATTCTCATCAATTTTATTGCGTTACGTAATTATTACTAGATACAATTTACTTATAGATCATTGCACACACTTTTTATAATGTTCATTTATTGTAAAAAATATAATAGCATTTTATTTCCTTTCAGAAAGTTTAATGTATCATGTATGATACGTTCAACGGTTTTGAAATATTGAATTATATGAATTTAGTTATAAAGGGTCTTTCAAATTGAGCGGGTTTTTTTAATTCAATTTTTTTTAAATTCTTGAATAATACACACAATTTGCTTGGATTAAAAAAACTTTTTATTGGTCATTAAAGTATAATGTATGACATTTAAAGACAAAAATCAATATCAGCCAATCAACGTCTACTGCTTGCAGCTTCACAGATGTCCACTCTTTTATCAAAATTTTCGATAATATTTTGGCACAATTGCGGTTCTAACTGACCAATAACGCGCATAATTTCGTATCTCAGCTCAGGAATTGATCGGGGGTCATTCTTATAGACCTGGTTTTTCACGTAACCTCAAAAAAATACTCCAATGTCAGATCACATGATCTTGGTGGCCAATTAACATCACCGTTTCAGGAGATTACAATACATGAAATAATTCTCTATTTGAACGCGTTGTTGTATTGTATACGACTCCATTTTTATAAATGTTTTACATTATACTTCTCAAATGTCACAAGACTCAGGCAAGTTCGCGACGCCATCTGTGTTTTATCCAAGAATTTAAAAAAACGCTCAATTTGAAAGACCCTTTATTTATGATATAAATTATATGTCATAAAATATTTATTAAATAAACTCATAGTCATATCATTATTACGGTAAGCATAGAGCAGATCTCCACTTAATACTATTACATAATTTATAAATTTAATTCTGTATGGTTTTTTGTTCATAGTAAATATTCAACGACCTCCATGGCCTGGTTGGTCAGAAGCTTGTCTCCCAGTTTGTAGGTTGCGGGTTTGATTCCCGCAGGAACCCAGATTTTTTAAATGATTCCAGTGTAGTTTTCACTTAAGGCCTCTTTAACATATTTCTTGTTGGTCGGAAGATATTGTCACATAGCAATAAGACCGCCAGGTTGTGCTATATACAACGGAAGTGTAATACAATATATTTTGCTTATATATTACTATGATAGTAAACCTCGTCATGTATACACCCTGTTAAAAATGCATAACATTCATTACTCTTTCAGAATTTAATTAATTTGGTCGAACTACATTTTTTTAGGTTTTTACAAAACTTCTCATATCGACAATATAACTTTTACACAAAATTGTGGTTAAAATTATATCCTTGAATTGTATTGTGAAAACTTTACTATAAAGTACAACATGGTGAGTTTATATTTTTTAACCCACCAGAAAGATAGTAAAGAGGCCTTGAGGGAGAACCAAAATTGAACCCTTTTTAAAAAAAATATGGGTTCCAATGGTGAGAAGTGCATGGCCGCGCGGTAACGCACAGCCGATATTGTCTCATCTCTCCCTCCATCCCCAGTCCTTAACCCGAGTGTTTGCCGTTAGAAGCATGTATCTCGGTACCAGTTCGAACAGAATTCAGTCTTGTTTGTGCTCCCCTGACGATGAGGTGAAAGCCTTGAAACCGGTAGGGTTAAACCGTTACAAAAAGTGAAATAAACAGTGTTTGATAAAACAAATTACAATGCCTTTAAACCTCCACAGTGTTATGCCTTAACTATAAATAAAATATAAATAAGTATCTTGCGAGAGGGGCGTGGGGTTAGTTATGATATCTAAGAAATGTGGAGAACCCTAAAAATTAAATTCTTTTTTCAATTGAAATAGAGACGTCTCACTGCGAAAGAGTTGGCCAAAGATCGAGATGAGTGGATATTTATATGGTAGATCTATAGACAACCTCCATTGCCTAGTTTGTGGGACACTGGAAATCCTCTCGTAAATATCAGGTTCAATTGCCATTGGTAACCAAAAAAATGTGTTATTCTGGTAAAAGAGTTGTTCGGTAACGATACTCATATGCACTAGATAATAGGTTATTCAATAAGTTTTGAGAGCGACATCTATGGAGCAGTAGAAAAACCAAAACTTCTACGCCATTTTAATATTTCATCTTTCATAAGAACGTACTCAAAATTTTATTTCGATCTGTCAATTCATTATTTGTTTACAAGCCATTTGAAGTTGACGTGTCAGTGTAGTTTTTAACAATGGAAAATCCGAATATCGTGCAGTGATTAAATTCTTTGTTTTGGAAGGTTTATCGGCTACTGAAATCCATGCAAAGATGGTGAAAGTATTAAAGGAGTCTTCTACTTTATTTCCAACCGTTCACCGATGGGTTTTGGAGTTTAATCGTGGCCGTACAAGCGTTGAAGACGATCCACCACGCTCAGGACGTCCAAAAAATGTATTTTCATTTCCGCTTTTAAAACTTTTTGACTAACCTAGTATATGCGAGTGTTGTTGCCTCTTAACGTGTGGTAGTATACCCAACACGTTCGGTGACGAATTGTGATTTATGTGCTTACTCCAGTGGTTCTTAACTCGAAGTCTCGATTACTGAGACTGAAGGCAATATTTTCTTCCAGTCGCTCTCTTGTGTGCATCATCTGCATCATCTTGTCAACATATCCGTTTGCATCATCAATACGGACATGTTGACAAGTTTATATACGTATGAATTCATTTAAAAGGTCAAAATCTGTACTAGTGAAGTTGCAACATCGACCTGAAAGGAAAAAGGGTAGATTATGATGGAATGTGCAATTGATATAGGGCAGGTAACGTGAATTGCTCATAATTTCACAATTGCAGCAGCAATTTTCCGTTCTATTTCAGACAAGACTGAGCATAGTTTTAATGAAATGAAGATAGCTTAGAGATAGCGTTAACATTTAGCATAGTTGTTACATTTCGGTGCAATAGCAAAATGCCTAACTTGCAAATTAGCAGCCGGTGCACGGAAACTCTGGCGGTTGGCAACACAATGTTGCAATTGACTGCTTTAGAAATAATAAAACAATCGGATTCGCTTGCAAAATATATTGAAAATGTATTGAAACTCTTTTTAAAATATTGCGCAATCTTGCAGACAATCATGTCACGGTCTTGAAATTAGTTTGATGCCTAAAAAGCGGTCAAAAATGCTATGAACTGGGTGTTAAAATAATGAATCATCGTATTTACTTAAATTATTGATGAACTCGTGGCTTAATCCAAAGATAGAAACATTGTTAGCTGATGAAAAAAAATCCAATATTTTTGCTGAAAACTGGATGCTAAAACAATATCCGAAGAAAAAAAAACCTATTTCTAAGGACTACATAATAAAATAGAAATTTGTAATTTAATTTATCAAACACTGTTTATTGCACTTTTTGTAACGGTATAACCCTACCGGTTTCAAGGCTTTCCCCTCATCATCAGGGGAGCACAAACAAGACTTGTGTGTGTTCCCCTGAAGATGAGGGGAAAATCTTGAAACAGGTAGGGTTATACCGTTACAAAAAGTGGAATAAAGTGTTTGATAAAATAAATTACAATGTCCTCCACAACGTTAATGCCTTAAATATAAACAATATGTTAAATAGGAATTATGTTCTTAAAATCGAGTGTTAAATATTACAATAAAAAAATACTAAATAAAGCACGGTTTAGAGAGAAGACCTCCTGAAAGCGCTCTGTTTCGGGATGTCAGCCTACTATTATTGACGGATAAAAAATATCTCACAATTTTGATTTAAGGGAGTGAAACGTTATCTATGAGTAATATTGAAAGGAACCGAATAAATTATGTAGAAATGTCTGCACTATGATACTCGTATTTAAATACAAAAAAACAATATCCACCAAATGTCCATCTCTTGCAGCTCCACAGATGTCCACTCTTTTGTCAAATTTTTCGATTACATTTTGGCATAATTGTGGTTCTAACTCACCAATAACTTCCTTTAGCTTTAATTTCATCCTTTAGCTCAGGAATTGATTGGACGTCATTCTTATAGACCTGGCTTTTCACGTAACTTCAGAGAAAATAGTCCAACGGTGTCAGATCACATGGTCTTGGTAGTCAATTAACATCACCGTTTCCGGAGATCACAATACATAAAACAATTCAACAATTTGAACGCGTTGTTGTATTGTATACGACTCTATTTTTATAAATGACATACATTACACTTCTCAAATGCCACAAGATCCTGGCAAGTACGCGACGCCATCTGTGTTTTATCCAAGAATTTAAAAAACAGCGCATTTCCAAAGACCCTTCTGATATAGAAATTTTGGAGCTCTGATCTGTATGTATTTATGTTTGAATATCAATTGTTTCAGTAGAGGTAATGCGTCTGTGAGCTAGACAGCTGGTTGACGACTGATGTCTTGTGATGAACGTGTTAATTAAATAAATTAATATTTAAATTGTTACGGACCAAGTGTTAAAATAATCAGCAAAATTCTAAATAGAATTTGATTCTAAAATAATAGCCAAAATGCTAGGGTACTGAGTCTTAAAGTAATGATGAAAACACTATAAACTGGGTGTTAACTCATCGTGTTAACGATAATGATTGTGAATTCGTGGGCTAATTCAAAGTTAGGAACAATCAATACTTGTTTGAACTTAACTGTTGACCATTATTCTTCTCAGTTTAAGCATTTTATCACTCTGCGTGCACTGATATAATCAAATTTCAACATTTTAGGGCTCATGGAGTGAAAATAACAAATCAAATTTAATGGACATAATAAATCAATAATGTTGCCACATTGAAGAGATCTTAACGATCCATTGTATAGAGTATTAACAATAATTTAGTATTTTTCTGACAATCTTTAATTAAAGTAATTAATATAAAAAAAGAATGAAATTTACTTGAATCTAGTCAAAACTAATAAAATAGCCAAGTTTCTGAATGTAAATGTGAATGAGCATTTTTAGTCTCTAGTTCATAATTGAAAGCATTGAAATGAAATGCCCTTGTAGTTTAATTTATATAATTTAAATGTGAATGACCATTTTTTGTCTCTTTGTGGACTGGGAGATATTTCTGCTGTAGAACACTCTGTCATTCAATCTAGTAAGAGCCGCTGACGCACTCCTGATGTGACTCCTCAATTCATCATCAAGAGAAGAGTTCGAAGCCAGAATGTTGCCCAAATTGTTAAAACTAGGCACGTTCTCCGGTTGCACACCATTCACTCGAATGTTGAGTGATTGAATCACCTCATTCCCTGCAGAACAGGTTCATTCCCTGCAGAACCTGAGTTTTCTTCACATTTATTTCCAGGCCAAACATCTGATGCACCTCTGTATAAACATTGATGATGTCGTAAAGGTCTTCCTCTGAATGTGCAACAAGAGCGCAATCATTCGCATATTGCAGCTCCGTGATGTATGTGTGAGCAACTCTTCTTTAAGCATGTAATCTACGCAGATTATGTAGTTCCCCATCAGTCCTCTATTTCACTTCAATTCCTCTGACACAAAGTCGTCTGTCAACGACAAACATAAAGGCTGTCATGTATGCATTAAATAGAGTTGGAGCCAGGATGCATCCCTGGCGGACGCCGGTGTTTCGTCTCTAGTTCATAATTGAAATCATCGAAATGAAATGTCCTTCTAGTTTAACTTATATCATTTCAAGAGCGTTTATTGATATAATGCAAAGAATTACAAAGCAATTTAGTCACACATTAATGTGATATTAACGTAACGGCCGTGAATAATGTAAGCTGCAAACTAGACTAGACACAAGGGGGAGGTCAGACGGAAATATTTAGAAACCACTGGATGAGAGGTCAAGTAAGAACATTTAGAAATCGCTTAGTCCACCGAGAAGGTCTTTGAATCAATTTTAAACTGATTCATAAATAATTTATTCGATGTTATAAGTAAATAAACCCTATTTGTTACAATTTTATGACTTACGGATTTTTTAAAAGTAAAATTTAATTTTTTTTTATAAAGTAATTTTAAATGCAACTCTTTGCCAAACGCAATTTTTGTATAAATTTATATCTTAAGAACTAATCTAATTTATACTCATATATTATAACTATGAACTATCTTCATTTTAATTTCCTGCATGTAATTTGCATTTTTAATAATTTTAATATTTAATTCTTAGAAATAATTAGCACCTACACACGAACTTTGAACTAGATAACAATTCTAACAATTAATAATTTTGATAGGAACTTTTCAATTGCTGAAATTAATTATTTAAGTGATAACAAAAAAGTAAATTAATATTTTAGAAGATTTTCCAATCGTTTCGTTATCTAATTAGTAAAACGTTGGACTTCCACTCGACGGTATCGGGTTCAATTCCCGATGAACTGAAGATAATATTGTCTTCCAGCCACGATCTTCTACAATATATGTCCGAATCCCCGATTCAAATATGTTGAAGGGTTATCATACCATGGTGAAATGGAAATAACATGGAATTAAGTTAGACTTATACTCTCGAGAAAGATACAGCATAAAAAAAGTTGAAATTTTCATACTGATTTACTAAAAAAATATGTTGGAAATAAACACAGCAATTTAAAAAAAATGTATTCCCTTTAATTAGTAATTAACCGATGAGGTAGATTTCGTATATGTATAAAATAAAAGTACATTTCTCGTTTAATGGTACCCTGTAGATAATGTAATATTTCTCTCGAACAGATTACATACTTCTATTGAATCTTCTAAAACATTTCATTATACGCTGGTAATACATAAATAGTTACACTTTTTAACGGGGGGTAGTTTCAAAGTCTCGTGGTCATGATCAAAGAAAAGGTATTGGAATTTTCCGAAAGTTGTAAAACGAGAGCTTCTGCAATAGGTAGTAATTCTATCAAAATGTACTTAATAAGTAACAAAATAACTTAATAAACCTTAAGTAATAAGATACTAATAAATAAATATATTCAGAAATCTACCTAAAATAACATTTGATTACATTATTCCATTGTGTTACACTTTTGATGTATAACAGTACAATCTGACGAACTTATTGCCATGAAAATTTTCAGCGTCTTTCCAATCATGGATTAGCGCTATGCTCAAACAGATATTGTTTTATTGGCCGTTCCAGTTCACCGCTCCTCTTTCTTTACGTCGTCCTTTACTGCCCATGCAATGAGACTCTGGAATCATTACAAACCAATATAAGTATCGCTACGTCCTTGGCATGCTTTAAGAAGCGACTGAAAAATCTCTTAATTTCTAGTCAGTAAAATAACGTGTTTCATTCCCGATTTTCATTTTCCTTTCCTCTCCACCATCCCTTCTTTTTCTTTTGATTGATGATATCTCACTTTATATGAAAAATAATGTTCGGGTGATTGTCCGTCTTTGTGGGGTTCGTGGGCATGTACTCACGTAAATGTTTATTGGATTTTGTGGGGATGGATAGTCATTTGAATGATTTATGCGACCACGTAACTTGCTGCATTTACTTTTGTCGGGTTGGTTGGAAGAGATTGTCGCCTGGCAATAAGCCCGCCAGATTATATTTTCAATAAAAATGTTAAATAAAGAAATAAAAATAAACGTGTAAAAGAGGTCTTGTGTGAAAACTAGACTACAATCCTTTTTAAATATCTTAGGTTTTTGGAAAGCAAACCACAAATTCGGGCTGGAAGTTTAACATCATACTTACTAGGCTACAGAGGTGGTCTTCTATTTCTAAAAGACTTTATCTTTTATAGAAAAACGAAATATTAACTAAAAGTTTGATGTTCTTTTAAAAATTCGGAGAGAATAATACAGTATTGTATCGCGAGTAACGATCATTATTCTGACATTTAAACTAGACCAAGTGATCGTGTTTGATAACGGCTACAAAGCGCCTTTGGCAATGATTCTATAATATCAAACAAATAAATTATAAGTTAACTCGCAGCTAATGTCGTAATGATGAGCTTGTTATTTGCTTTTTTTTAACTCTCACTGAAACTTAAGAAGAAATTGATCGCTAAGGAGAATACTTGTATAAAAGCAAAACATATCACTATAATGGAGTCTACGAGTATAACGGCTCATGCGTGATGTAATCTTTATGAAAGGGAATTATTATGCTTATTTTATTTATTTGCATGTACGAAAATCACGATTTGGATTATATAATGTATCTAAATGTATATATATATATTTATTGTATCGTGCAAAAAATCCTACTTCGACAAAGGAAACTAATACTTACAATGAAAAGTAGAATGATACACGTGACGTACAATGAAACTCGATTATAACGAACACCACGAAGATGTAGGAGTGAATCCTGAATGTGTAAAAAATACTGAAAAGAGACGAATAAATGCTGTAGGAATGCGTGCATTGAAAAACAAACATGAAGTGAGAATGTAAGACAGAATGAAGTGATAAGAGATGAATGTGAGCTTAAGGAGGTATTCTACTCTAGAGGCGTGAATTTCGGGCGTTTTTTCAGACTAAATAAAAAAAAACAAAAAATGTTTTTAGTACACATTTTTAAAATTTGTTTGTTATCAGCTGTTATACTCATAGATGTTATCAGCTGTTATATCTTGTCGTAAAAAAATGGGGTAAGCTGGTCGACATGATTTGAATCCTTTTGTAAATTTGAAATAAAAATTATACACAGTTTCTTAATGAAAAATAATGTCGTTATAGTTGGTACAAAAAAAAAATCGTAAAATTGCGGCTTTCTGAAAAAGTTTCAATCTTTTTACCCTTTTCTTAATTTTTAAAAAATAGTAAAGAAATAATTTTAAAATTTAAAAGGTAGAAAATAAAATATTTTCTTCAGTTTCATACCAAATTTGAAGGCAATCAGTTGAATAGAATTTGAGATTTTATGTCGCCCAGGTCGAAAAAAGGAGTTTCGATAAAAAACGCGTTTAAAGTTTTGAGATTATTATCTGAGTGATTCCGGTGCGGCGTAATTACTGCCTCATTTATAAGAGTTGCTTTTATTTCGTGAATATTGAGAATTAAAAATTTTCCTTTTGAAAACATATTCTTAAAGGTCTAAACTTAAAGAATGTGTAAAAAAAAAAAAGATTTTTTTCAAATTTCTAGAAAAGAATACCCCCTGAAGACTGACGTGTTAAGTAAGATAATAAAAAAAACTTAAGTTTATTTTCTACACTAGCAGAATGAACGACGGGCGCCTCTCCAGACATGTTGATACTTGAAATCACGTTATTCCACTGAGCGCGCGCAAAAATCCAACGGCAATGTTGGCTTATCAATAGAAACGAAAGAGATAGATAATATTTTTTAAAAGGGAAGAAGAACGTAACCACATAGCACGTTATTTCACAAAAAACTGGATTTTGAAAAAAATTTAGTTACCACCTTATTCGCGGCACGCATTCATATATATAAACAAAAGTTAAAACCAAACTTATGATCGTCAATCAAACGTGTCAACTACACCTCGATGAAAATATATGAAAACCAAATGAAGTTTATAATTTGCTCGCTATAAATATAGTTCTCGTAGCCGAGTTTTACTGTATATACGAGTATGTATTGTGCCTAATTTTTATGTAGTTTGTGACTACAGTTTTTTACATGTTACTATGGATAACTGGCCTAAGAAAGTTAAATACAATAATTTACTTATTCAATATCTGAATATTGAAAAATTTCTTCAAAAATAACAATACAATGCAACACCAAGTTTTGAGCTCAATTTATAATTGTGATAATAGTTTTGGAATAGAATTCTATCCGAGTACTGTTTTTAAATAAATCAAAAGCAAGTGAATAAAGCCACAGTGTCAATTACAAATAACAGTGTTTGTGATGTTTGGGCAGATACGAAGATTATAAATACAGGTATTATTCAAATGGATAATGATGTTGGAAGATAAAACGAAACGTATTAAGTGAAATCTCGAAGCATTCTAAAAGTCTCTAATTCTAGGCATGTGATGTCGAAAAGTAAATTATCCCATTCTGTGTATTCATATTGTGGTATTTAATTATGATTGTTTGAGGAAAAAACCCACATAAAAGTAGTATTCTGCCAGAGGGTTTTGATAACCTTTCCCTTCCTGTGCTAAAAAATTCCGCGCGTTTCTATGATGTGTATTCAATACACATCAATACACAGATAAAAATGAGCGATTTAAAATCGGAAAAATAAGGATATTCATTGCCAATCGCTTAAATTGATTAAATTTGAAGTCAAAAGTGATAAAAATTGAAATTTAATTGCTGAAAACATGAAAAAAAAAATCGGCCGACGTTCACAAAATGGGCAAAGCGACCCCCTCAAATGAATGCCCGAAAGCTACTGAAGCGAGCGAACTGGGATTTTATTTCTTGCGTTCCCAAATACCGAAGTAGAGTGAGAGTGAGACGTGAATAGCGTCACTTCCTCACTTATAGCGGTTTTTGAGAATGAATATACCTACGTCGCACACTAGCACACGTTTGATTGTATCGGTGAATTTATTCCAGATTTTCATAAAATATCTCTGATATGGCCGATAAGTGCTAATAATAATATTTTTTTCATTCAATGAGCAAATGTATTACGGAGGAATACCTAAAATCTAAACCCAGTATTTATTATATTTATAGAGATATTCAAGTTTTTAGAAGCAATGTGTACTAGTTACACATCACAGGGAAGGAAGGGTTAAGACATGGCGAAAGAAGACGCAGATGTGCTGCAGGTACTGAAGTTTCGTGCCCTATACACAACAGGATATGTCTATCACACGAGGTGCATGACTGTGCGGTAACACACCGAAATTCGGTGTGGAAGGTCGCCAGTTCAAACTCCGCGCTTTGCTTCTCACCTCGAATGGCACAGGATTTTTTCCCGCTCTGATCGTCTCACATCTGTGTGCCATTGGATCCAGTACAGCGGTGTACCTGGTGAGTTTGCTGGTGCACAGAGGCTCACTCACTTAAAATAAGAAAGAAACAACTTCACGGCACAGCTTCGGTTTCCAACAGAGTTGACGTTAGAATGGCGTGCGAATAAACAGTAGTAAAAAATATTTAAAAAGTCAAATAAAAGTGCAGCAATGTGTTCACTGAAAACTACACGTGGTATGACGATATAAGAATAAAGACGAAATTGAAGTATTAAAAAATTAATATGAAAAGGGCGCTGGTGTGTTTAATACTTTGGTGTGGTTTAGTAATTTTTAAAGAATTGATAAAATAAATGCACATAATTGAATCATCTCGTGCGGCTTTTAATAAAATGAGAAGCGTATTCTACGACGATAACCTAAACTTGAAACTTCGACCACGGCTAGTCAAATGTTACGTTTGGTCAATGTTATTGCATGGAGTGGAATCATCAATCCTCAAAGTTGGTAGTATGAACCGACTGGAAGCATTCGAAATGTGGATGCACCAGAGAATGTACGAATACCCTGGATGGATATGGTCAGCAACACAAGGGTTCTTCAAAGAGCCAAAGTCGATAGAGAGTTGCTGACTAATATTAAAATCCGAAAGGTCTCTTATTTGGGTCATATACTTAGAGAAGCAAAGTACAAACTACTGTACCTGATCATCCAAGGCAAAATAGAGGGCCGAAGAGGTGTTAGCAGGAGGCAAATCTCCTAGCTCCGCAATATACGTGATTGGACTGGTATAAGGAGCGTTGAAGACCTTTTTTGGGCTGCTGGGGACAAAGATCCCTACTCTCAAGTGATATTCAACGTTGAGGGGACCTGACATGACACTGGGAAGAAGAAGAAATGCACAGAAGCTGGATTTGTAAAATAAATATATCGAAGAAATTACGCTTATATCAAGTATGATACATTAAGTGAAAGAAAAGTAAGAATAAATAAGATCGAATAAATAGTTCAACATTATTTCAGAATGAATATCAGAGATGAAAGACGTAGTGACATGAGGTCTTTACAATGTCTGCCTTCTAAACGATACAAAAATGCAAATCAAATAGAACAATACCTTAGAACGTTCATTTTATTTTTCATACGCAATCAACCAATGAAATTAGGTTAAATAAAATAGTGGTATTATTTCGATTCGTGGTAACCTCGAATAGGTCGATCTGTAAAATAATTGTCAAATTCAGTCTCCAACTACTATTCGGTCAATGGAGCTTAAAGTACTGATTGTAACTTACCCTATCATAATTAGAAGTGACTATAATTTTAAGTTGTCTTCTTTTCATAAAAAAAACCTTTTAATAACAACGTGGATGTATCGGAGAATGCTACGGATACCCTGGACGGATATGGTCAGGCAAACAAGGGTTCTTCAAGAGCCAAAGTTGATAGAGAGTTGCTGGTTGCTGACTAATATTAAAATCTGAAGGGTGTCCTACTTGGGTCATGTACTTAGAGGAGCAAAGCACAAATTACTGCACCTGATCATTCAAGGCCAAATAGAAGGCCGAAGAGGTGTTGGCAGGAGGCAAATCTCCTGGCTCCGCAATATACGTGTTTGAACTGACATAAGGTGCGTTGTAGATCTTTTTCGGGCTGCCGGTGACCAAGATGCCTACTCTCAAGTGATATTCAACGTTGGGGGAACCTGACATGACACTGGGAAGAAGAACAAATGCTCTGAAGTTGGGTTTGTAAAATAAATATATCGATAAAATAACGCTTATATCAAGTATGATACATTAAGTGAAAGAAAAGTAAGAAGACATAAGATCGAATAAATAGTTCGACATTATATAAGAATGAATATCAGAGATGAAAAACGTAGTGATATGAGGTCTTTACAATGTCTGCCTTCTACACGGAAACAGTATGATTAGATTACAAATAGACCGTCAATTACCCAAAAGAGTTAAAAATAATGCAATTGATTGATTTTCGAACAATTATCTCTTTTTAATTGTGGCATTATTTTTTTAAATTTTATTCAGTTCACTTAAAAAAAAATATTTCGAAGTGTATTCGTGTGTTAAACTAGATGTTTCCTTGAACAATTTAGTTTTACCTTAAGACTTTGTTGCGCACGAAATAAAAATTATATTATACTTTTCCAATAATGTTTCGAGGTTTAAATATAAAAATAAATAAGATACTATCGGATATAATAAAGACCAACCTTTTTTACTCTTTATTTTATAATTTACTTGGAAGAAATAAGAGTATTGAATTATTTTCATCGTTTCGCAGTACGTGATTGTACAAATCAGTACAAATGAACATGTTTTAGAGGAGATACATAGGGTGGCACAATTTTTTTTTTTTTTTTTTCAAAACAGGCTTAGCCCAATTACTTTGAAAATACAAGACATTAAAAAACAAGAAAAATTACATAGAGGGAAAAAAATAAGTTAAAAAATTATGTAAAATAAAAAATAATGCATATGCATACAAACGAGTATATACACACAAACATATTATACACATATATTCACAGTCATTTAGGTATGCTGATGAGTGCTTTCTAACGCGCTCAATCTAAGAAGAAAATTTACTTTTGCTTTTGGTAATGTGATATGAAATATGTCAATATCCGAAGCAGTCCCGTTCAAAACAGTTAAGGGCCTTCCAACAGGCATAGCAGCTGGAAGACCCGTTCTTGCGTATGTTATTGAGAACAGTTCTTGCCGACGCAGTCTAGTGTAATTGTTAGGAACATTTAACATCATCAGCTAACTTAACGTGCGTTTAATTGGAAACTTATTTAATAATAAGCAGTTTTTTTTCAAAACATGTTCACATAATTACTATATTTTAAAAAGTAAATTTGGAAATATACAAATTACTGCACCTGATCATCTAAGCTAAAATAGAGGGTCGAAGAGGTGTTGACAGGAGGAAAATCTACTGGCTCCGCAATATACGTGATTGGACTGGTATAAGGAACGTTGACAATCTTTTTCAGGTTGCCGGGGACAAAGATGCTTACTCTCAGGTGATAGTCAACTTTGGGGGGACCTGAAATGATAACAGGAAGAAGAATAATGACTCTTGCATCTCTTGAGAAAATACTACCTTGAAAGCACAACTTCGTAACTTGCTCTGTTATTTTATTGCTGATCTGTGAGAATAAACAATTTTAATAAAAAATATTTACAATATAAGCGCGTTGTTGTGGTGAGTCCATGATGAATACCGCATTATTTAGTTTCACTACTGTCATCAAAATAATGAATAAATATAGTAAATAATAGGTTTATTGATAGGAACATAGTATGTGCAGATTATATTTAAATAACACTTCTAAAACACATGAATTGCAGATAATACATTAAATACAGAAGCTATCAAAAGGTCTGAGCTCATCTAATAACATCCCCTCGGCCAAGATACACCCCACCAATATAAGGCGAACCCAGCCACGGGGACACCAGATGTTTTTTTAGCCCACACCCTTGAACACGTAGAACAAGAATATATAAAAAAAAACAGAATATAAATAGATGACAAAAAAAAATACATTCAAGAGAGAAGACATTAAAAGGTCCGGGCTCATCCCACAAACATTCCCCCGGCCGAGATACACCCCACCAATGTAGGGCGAGCCAGACCGCAAGGGCATCAGGGGGCTTCCATCCCACAGCCCCGCATATCTAGATTAAAGAATAAATAGAGAAAAAAAAACGTATGGCAGAAAACAAAATAAAAAGTAAACCCACATATACCACCTCAGGTTAACTGTCAGCAAGAACGAGAAAAAAAAGAAAAGCCTCAAATAGTAGAAATAGTTGAAACAACATTGAAATAGTTAGGCAGTAATACATTGAAGTAGTTAAGCAGTTTTAAAAGAATGAATGAGGAAATAACGCACAAACACGTACGCACAATCCTCGATTCACCACCAGCGAAAAGAGAGAAAAGAAAGGAAATAAGAAAATAATGACATTTCAATACGTCAATATATTCTGATAGCGTTGACATTTGGACCACCGTGTTTTTTAAGAGTTAGATTCCATTTAACAATCAACACGTAATCTTTAAATGTAGAGCACTTTATAGCTACGATTTGGCGATTTAATCGTCTGTGAAAGGCTATTTCCTGATGAACGAGAAAGTATTTTAATAGTTGCATGCGATACAGATATGTGCTATACTAAATTGAGGTACGCGAATATTTACATAACATTTTTTATGCATCAATCGCTAATATCGATATACTTTCTTTTTATTGGAGTGTTTACTGTATATTTCGTACTATATATGAATCTTCCTGTTTATGCAATAAAAAAAGCTTCTGACTATTCAAAACCGGTTAATAAAGACAAACGGAATGTGATTTAAATATATTTTAAGTAACATTGATTAAGCGTGAAAAGATAAGTGAATGCAATACATAAGTGAACAATGCGACATTGAAGCAAATTAGACTAATTCTTATATTTGAGTCGTATTTTCTTAACTCTTCCTTCCCTGTGATGTGTAATTAGTACACATTGCTTCAAAAAACTTTAATATCTCTATAAATGTAATAAATACTGGGTTCAGATTTTAGGCATTCCTCCGTAATACATTTACGCATTGAATAAAAAAATAATATAAATAATAATTAGCACTTATCGGCCACATCAGAGATATTTTTTGAAAATCGGGAATAAATTCGACAATACAATCAAACGTGTGCCAGTGTGTGACGTAGGTATATTCATTCCAAAAAAATCGTCATGGGTGAGGAAGCAACGCTATTCACGCCTCACTCTCACTCTACTTCGGAATATGGGAACGCAAGAACTATGATAGAATCTCAGTTCGCTCGTTTCAATAGCTTTCGAGCAGCCAATTGAGGTCGTCGAATCGCCCGTTTTGTAAACGTCGGCCGATTTTTTTTCATGTTTTCAGCAATTAAATGTCAATTATTATTCCTTTTGACTTCAAATTAAATGAATTTAAGCGATTGGCTATGAATATTCTCATTTTTTCGATTTTAAATCGCTCATTCTTACATGTGTATTGAATACACCAGAACGTTCGGCTTTTTTTAGCACCGGAAGGGAAAGGTTAAATGCACTGTTTTTTTTTTTTTCCGACCTTTGACCAGTCGTATGTTGTACAATATAACGTATGCACTGTTTTTGTTTTCTTCTGAGCCCTGTTCAGTTGTATGGTGTAAAATGTATGTACTGTTTTTGTTTTCTTCCCAGCCCTGACCGGTCGTATGTATTAGAACGTATGACACATGCCCCGCATGGCAACTGATGCGTTACCATCCCTAGAGTTTAAACATATTTTGCTCAAAGACAATACGCCTATTTAGATCATATGGTATACAATGGGGTGCCGAATTTAGGGAGGAAAACAATTTAGGCAGTCGGTCGGAGCGTGGTTGTTATTGCGACAGGAGTTTGAGTACTTGGGCTTGTAAGAGGAATGACTTGTGGAAGAGGTTTGTGTGAGCTTTTGAGTATGGTGTTTTTTATTGTTTTATACTTATATTTTTGTTTTTTTTTACTTTTATGATTAACATATGTGCGGTACATTGTGGGGTGAATGTTTTTAGTATGTCTGGAGTGATGAAGTGTGAGGAGTTTGATTTCGCGTGATGTATACATGTGTAATTGAGTGTCACTGTTTGTCAAGTTGATGAGAACGTGGAACGAAGTTTTATAAATTCAAAAATTGGAAAAAAGTATCAATTTATTTTTTCACGCTATATGCCCTCAGTTAGATACAGGCAAAATCCTAGTTTACTGGGGACACGACAAATAAAAGGCAACATACCCAGATCTATTAAAAGTGTGTGTCTAAATTAAATTACCTGTTGTTTTTTCACAAATGATGTATATTTCATGTATATTTCTTGTCATGTGTAAAATAAAAAAATGTGACGATGCTTGAGGTGCCATAATATGGCACTACTTGAACTCTGTAACACGTGTGGCTGAGAGATTTATTCTCTCTGCTGACTGCAAGAGGTATGCCTTGATAATATATTATAGTATTTATTAATAAATTACTTTGTTGTTCCACTGATTACAATAATCTACGTGCAACGTGATTTTACCTCATATTACAAGCCTCTCTTTAGGCAAAATAATTCTGCTTGTTACGAGTTGAAAAAAAATCCTTTTTATCAATTGACTACACACACTTTCGATGAAACATGACAACAGTTGCACCTTGACATTGCTTTTGTAACAAACCGGGATCACCTAAAGAAACCTTATTTTTATTTATTTTTTTATTTATTTAACACTTTTATTGCAAATAAAATCTGGCGGGTTAATTGCCAGCGACAATCTCTTTCAGCCAACCAGACAAAAGGAAATGAAGCAAGTTACATGGTTGCATAAATCATTCAAATGACTATCCATTCCCACGAAATTCATAAACACATACGTGATCATATGCCCACGAACCCAACAAAGACGGACAAGCACCCGAACATTATTTTTCAAATAAAGTGAGATATCATAAATCAAAAGAAAATGAAGGGATAGTGGAGAGGAAAGGAAAAATCGGGAATGAAACACGTTATTTTACCGACTACAAATTAAGAGTTTTTTCAGTCGCTTCTTAAAGCATGCCAAGGACGGAGTGAGTCTTATATTGGTTTGTAACTGATTCCAGAGTCTCACTGCATGGACAGCAAAGGACGACGTAAATAAAGAGGAGCGGCGAACTGGAAAGGCCAATAAACAATTTCTGTTTGAGCGTAACTCTAATCCATGATTGGAAAGACGCTGAAAATTTTCGGCGAGATAAGAGGGGATGGTGGGACAGTTAAGGGTATTATACAATAGAGACAGTATATGAATTTGGCATCTTTTCTAACATTCAACCAGTTCAATGTCTTCTAGTATGAAATTATATGATTGTACTTTCGTAGGTTGAAAATAAATCTTAGATAAACATTTTGAAGACGCTGTAACTTGTCCAGCTATTCCTCGGTAACATCCAAATAACAGACGTCCGCATAGTTCAGAATCGGAAAGAGCAGAGATTGTATTGTTTGGTTTTAGTAGCGAGTAATCTTTGCAACACTTTAAGGGACACCTTAAGATAGGATGTAGAAAATGTATCGTGGATATTTACGTAATAAATGGAATGAAAAAGTGTAATAATTTGGGTTCCAACGGGAATCGAGCCCGTAACCTGTAGGTTGGGGTATAGGCGTCTAATAAACTAGGCCACGAATTCTTGTTAGTTGGAAAATATGACCCCGTGGCAATAAGCCTTATAAATTATGCTGTATAGAATGAAAGAGTAACAGTAGAATTCCACAAACTTAAAACCGAAACTTGTGATTAAATGTATTGTGGTATTGATAATGCCGTATCAAATTAGATGAATTATTTTTTTTATATATTATTTATAGTTGACACTGTGGAGGTTTAAATACATAGAAATTTGTTTAGTCAAGCACTATTTATTCCACTTTATATTATATATTGATTTAACGCTACTGGTTTCAAGGTTTTTACCTCATCATCAGAGGGAGCACAAATAAGACTGAATTATGTTCGTACCGATTACACGCTTCTTACGATAAAAAATCGGGTTGGTGAGTGTGGGTGGAGGGAGGCAGGAGACAACTTCAGCAAGGAGTGGTAAGATCTTGGGCATGTATATATATTCACCAGATGTTCATCCCAATGCACTGACTTGGATATTTCTAAGATGTCTTATATGTCCAATTTATTTCCGTTACTATTGATATGAAAGAATTTGGCAGTATACTCGTAGATAGAAAATGTGTAATTTTCGCGATGACAATGATTAGCCATTTTAAAATAAATTATAGGATTTGTTAAGGCGGATTTGTATTCACAAAGTCTCTTTTCAAAAGATCTTCCTGTCTTACCTGTATAGAAATTATCTTCCTGTCTTTCCTGTTTAGTAATTATCTACCTGTCTTCCTATGTAGAGTATTTCCTGCATGTCTATATACGAGTATGATATAAATTATCGCAGTCAGCACATAAAAGTTTATAAACACCACTGTTGCTAAGAATTTAATTTTTGTCTTCTTTTATTTAATAAGTAATCTATAACACAAACATTAGCCAAAGGCTTTACCTATACACAAATGTCTTTCTTAAGAACTAATTTAATATATATTTTAAAATTATTAACTTCTTCTCAGTATCATGTCAGGTCCCCCAACATTGAATATCACTTGAGAGTTGTCACCGGCAGCCCGAAAAAGATCTCCAACGTCCCTTATGTCAGTCCAATCACGTATATTGTGGAGCCAGGAGATTTGCCTCCTGCCAACACCTATTCGGCCTTCTATTTTGCCTTGGATGATCAGGTGCAGTAATTTGTACTTTGCTCCTCTAAGAACATTACCCAAGTAGGACACCTTTCGGATTTTAATATTAGTCAGCAACTCTCTATCAACTTTGGCTCTTTGAAGAACCCTTAAGTTGCTGACCATATCCGTCCAGGGTATCCGTAGCATTCTCCGGTGCATCCACATTTCGAATGCTTCTAGTCGGTTCATGCTACTTACTTTGAGGGTCCATGATTCCAATCCATGCAATAACACTGACCAAACGTTTAACTATTAACTAACTTAATTTTAATTTCCAATATGTAATTTTTATTTTTAATAATCTTAATATGAATGATTACAATAACCCTACGTTACTTCATATCGGTACCTTTGAACATGAACACTAAAAAGAGAAATTGTTGTCCGTTACACTAGAACTGTGACTGGTCCGTTGATGTCTGTAATGTACATGCTCGCACAGCACGTTTTCCACGGATGACTAATTTTTACTCGAAATCCGACAAATATATACTTATGTCTACGTAACATAACTTATAAAAACTTCATCTTTTGTTGTTACGAAAATCTTAACAAAACATTTTTATGTTTATTTTGCGAACGATTATTTCCGTGTTTAAAATGGTCTCCTTCATAAACTATTTATTTCTATAACGTAAAAAAAGTTTTCGTTTTTAAAAACGAAAAAAAAACGATTGTATTATTTAGTTTAAAGTAATTTATTTTATGAACATTTTTGTAATTGTAACCAATGAGCATTTCTGTTGACAAATAATAAATAATTGCTATTGACAAAGAAAAAAATAATTGCTTTTTACAAAGGATAACTTCTTTTCGTAGATAATAACAGTACGGATAGGGCATTGCACGTCAAATCAATTAATGCATGAGCATATGTCATGGATTCGATTCATTTTTAGAATATTGATTTTTAGAATATTTATTTTCATCTGAAAATAAGACTTTACAGAAATCGTTGAAGCTATATGAGAAGGTGTATGGATGTGGTAAAGGCGAAATACGTGTATCGAGATAGTTGACGACCTCTATGGCCTAGTTGGTAAAACACTAGTCTCCCAGCCCGGAAGTGGCGGGTTCAGCTACCGTTGGAACCAAAAGTTTTCCAGTCTAGTTTTCACTTAATACCTCTTTTAAAAAAATGATATACAATATTCTCAAATGGCAATAATATACAATAAATTCAAATTTATCATCTATCAAATTTTATTACTGAAGTTAAAACATTATATTACAAATACAATTTAAATTCCACAAAAATATTGATGTTGGTTTTTTTTTAAATAATTAACAACACCAACGTCTTTTTTTTTCTTACAAGATAAGGAAAGTCAGATAATGTTGCGTTTTCTTTATTTTATTGTGAATCATGGTAACTTTGTGCATAATTTCTTAATTTACTTAAAATCGATGTAACGGTTACAACTTTAGCTATGTAAAATAATTATTATTATTTGTATGTTGTTCAGAGAACATCATGTCTGGTAACGTCATCATAATTTAAAGCTTTACGACCTCTACAGTGAACCCGCTGTTGTCATGTTGATCACGATCTTTGTCTCCGATAGGTTTGACGTATTATTCAGGAAGTCTTATCTTCGCTGAAGAAACTAACACTGTGCAAGTCTGATGGAAGTTCGACTAATATAATTCCACGACCTCAGTGACAGAGTTTTGACAAAATAAATATTCACAAATAAAACTAGAATTTATTTCGTTGCTGGACCTCGTACTCGAGGATCCTTTCGCCACTCCAAAGTCAATCTTAAGCATCTCTTCCACATCGATTATGATATCTTCTGTAAGAAAATAGTCCGATCCTAGGTCCAATCTTCTGTGAGAAAATACGTATTCCCTCCCGAAGATGTCACAGACATGTGGATCATGCTGAATCGCCTGACCATGCTGACGCGTGTTGAGAAGCCATCATCTCGAGAACAGATGTATCTTTATCCTCCACGGTCCTAAGCAACCTATTCTCAGTCCTCAGGCTCCCCGCACATAGTCAGCAACTCTCGCAGACTGTCCTTGTATTGCTTTCACTGTCCACCAACCCAACCCTTGACTTGCCCACTACTTCCTAGTACAAGACACATTTTTGGAGCCTATGATCGCTCATGCGTATCACATACCCGGGATATCCTAAGTTCACTGCTATTTCGTAACATATGTGACCCAAAAGCGCTTCAACAATGTGTTCAACTTTTTCCAAGTATAACCAATACAGAATCCACTTAGAATCGGGACAACTAATTCTCGGTGGATACAGTACTAAGTAAGCATTTTTGGTACTAAGCCACGACGTCATTGTTAACCCATTGTCATTCACCAATTTCTAGACACTAGTCTGTTTTCATTGCAGATACTACCAGGCTGATATATGGTAGTCATAAATAGTGTCGTATTAATCCACTTCTAAAGAGTCTACATTGGCTCAAGTGTCGCGTACGGATTGATTTAAAACTTTTTCTCTTTCAAGTCCCTTAATGGAATGTTCTCATTATAGCTTTCACATCTGTATCTCAGAGAGGTTCTAATTGAATTAAAATGTATGTACTCCTTTCTTCGTTTAAGCGCTGCAACTTTGCTGAATTCAAATTACTTAATTAATTTAACTGAATAGTAATTTTATATTGTTAGTGCGTAATATTTCAGTTATATGTCAGATACAAGTCAAACGGCCAGCTCAAGAATGTTATCACCACAATTACTCGGAAAAGTTCGTGATTCATGTAATAAAATAACATTTTCTGGGTTTCACCTTTTATTACAAGACCTATGCAACTATGTAAGTTCATCTTGGAATAATTCCACGCGCACATCTGCAGAAGATGCTGAGGTAATTGCGGTAATGTATTGCAGTAAATGATAAATGTCACCCATTACAGTGGAAACGTGTAGATACTAGATGAAAATTGCCTTCATTTTGTAAGACAACAATCCTGCTATTAACATTCTTGCACGTCCTTAGAAAATGAAATGACAAACGACACATTTATTTAGATGAAGTAAATAATCTTACACAATGATTATAATGTTTATCTTTATCATATTTTTTCTTAAGAACTTTTGAAATAGTTTCCATAGAAATGTTAAAAACGTTTCAATTATATATAAGGAAAATTATTCTGCTTTTTATTACCCTTGATACAACTTTATAGCACATACTTAAATGCTTTTGTTTTCATAAAGCCTTTTCATTAAACGACTGTGAATTAAACGCACAGGAGGGTTCAATAAGACTCTATTTTCACTAGTTCCACTGTCAAATGATCATTTTGACACAAAGTACAAAAAAATATTCAAATATAAAATTTTACATTTTGACGATCTTCTTGTCCTAGTCCTTGTTTTCTGTCCCGGAGGTTGCGTGCTCGCTGGAACCCAGGTTTATTAAAAAAAAGTTTTCTGGTCTTATAAACATCTTCCTGGTTGGATGTAAAACATTACCACATTGCATTAATCCCACCAGGTTGTGCTGTATATAAAGAAAATAGTATACGTATATGATTCATTCGGGCACTGATATACGAGTAGCTGCCAGGCGTATTTTTTTTATATTAGTGGGTTCTTGTAGTATCGAGTTTTAACGCCCTTGAGGAGAGTTTGCAGTCTAAACAGCGTTGTATAAAATTATTCTTTGAATACATTAATATTTTTTTTCTGTGATAGAAAAAAACTAACTTACAGTTTGTGGAATTGTACAATATAACTGTAGGCTGATAGCTTGAAGGCATTCACGAGAATCCCTAATTTCTTACTTCATTAGATATTTTACATTGAAACACCTTAGGAGCAGTAGTATTTCACTTTCGTTAAATGCAGTACAGCCTGGTGTATTACCACATGACATTTCTTTCAATCAGTCGGAAATGTATCAAAGAACACAATTTATTTTATTTTAGCCTTTTTATACTTGAAACAGGATTAACCATTAAAATTGCATTTTTTAACTTAGATTATTATTTAAAAAATATTTGATAAAAACTCTTTAATGTTTTAACCGCGAAATCTAATCAAGATTATTACAAAATATAAATAACCTTCAGAATCGAGCAATGCCAAATGAATTCAGTCTCAAACTTCCTTTGGGTATTGTCGAATAAATCAAATTATGTCCGTCATTCATCAATCACGACTTAACCATTCATTCTAGTTTATTGTATTGAAACCATTTATTGTATGTAACTTTGTTACAAATTTCAACGTAAACTAAGAAACAATGGCACAGAGGAATTGGTAATTTTAGGATTTTATAACATACATATCATCATGCCGTCTCCCTGTTGGGGTAAGTGAAAAGAAGAGAACGCCATTTCCTATCGAGATATACAACTTTCGACTCTTCTTCATATAAACACATTCCCTTACGATTTTTCTGACTTTTTACATTTTTTAATATAGCTACGTGTCCGGAACCTTCAGGGACTAGCTCTTGTATACATCTCTGAGTTCTGCATTTTTGTTGTCTTACCTAAATTGCGAGGTTGAGCTCTGTGAACCACCACTTTAACGATTAACAGGACAACTAAGCCAAACAGGGCTAATAAGTCAATGTTATCATTTAAGTGGAATAAAGAATGATCTGGAAACTTTCAGTAAAAACTAAGAAAACATTTTTTCTAGTAGAAGTAATTAAATTACCTTTGGGGTTTAGTTAATAGAATACAAACACAGAAAATACAGGTTCTTTATTTTTTTTGCGACTAGTACGGAAGACTGTATATTTGAAAAAAAGTAATACACAAATCGTTTGATTTACGCAGTGAGTGTGTCGTGAGAAAATTCGCGTAAATGGAAATCACGTAAATCGAGGCATAAAACTTTTCTAAGATTGGAAGATAATTTCCATGGTATCAAAATCTGCGTAAGTTGAGATATATATGTTAACATATATACATATCCAATAACAGTAAAAAACAGATGCGTGAGACTCTCGCGTGGTAGAAGTGAAACTTCTTAGCTCCTAGGAAAAGTTCATTTTATACATTGCTTTTTTTTTCATTTGTTAACGATTTTTTTTAGGATTAGGAAATGGTTATGTGGAATTTAATTAAAGAAAATCGCTCTTAATTAAATAAAAAAATGGTCATGAGGAATTTAATTTAAAAAATCTCTCTTAATTAAAAAAAATTATATTTTTTTTATTTTTAATAATAAATAATAATTTTAATCATAATATAATACACTTTATAATATTAAACATATTAATATTTTTATGTTATTATTAATAATTAAATTAATTATTTATTTATTATTTTTATTATATTATTAATTATATATTATTTATAATATTATTAATTAATTATATTATAATTAATTATAATAAAATAATGATATAATTATTATTATTATAATAAAATATATATTATTATAATTATATATTAAATATAAATTATATATTAAATTAATATTAACATAAATATTAAATAAAATAAAATAATTTAATATAAAATAATATTAGTAATTACTAAATATATTAATATAAAAAGTATTTTATTTTTAATAAAAAATAATAATAATTTTAAAATTAATAATAATATAATACACCTACAAATATTAAAATAATATAAATAACAAATATTTATTAATATTAAAATAATTAATCATTATTTAGTAATAAATAAAATATTGAATAATAATAAATAATAATTTGATAATAATAATATAGTACACCGTTTCACTTTTCGTGACGTTCAGGCCAATTTGCCCTACCGCGCCTATAGAAGTTTCACTTAAAAAAAAACGCGTAAAATGAATTAAATTAAAATCAATAAAGAATAGAAAAAACATTTTTATTTCTTGGTCAAAATGTTATACAATATTTCACTAAACTTGTCATCGTCGTTGCTGGGTCTCGTAGTCGAAGATCCGCTCACCATTCTTACGTCAAATCAGTTGGAAAACGAAGATATGCCTTTAATTTTTTGTTTCTTTTTACATTTTTTCTCCTCCGTTAAGTCATTGCTTACCAGCAAAATTATCAGTCACACCGGTATACTGGATCCAATGACACATCTGAAGTGAGACGATATCAGCATACTTGGATGTTTTTTCCCCCTTTTTTTAAGTATAGATATGTCCCAAGTCATGTATATTCTTATACCCCTAAATACTAGGCGGTAAAAATGACGGTGTCATTCGAGGGGAGTAAAACAACGCGGGGTTCAAACCGATGACCTTACGTACTGAAATCCTGACCCTGCTCCTCAAAATACTGATAATATTTATTGTGATAATAAAATTAATTGAAAAATATCTTAAAATTATTTATTGTGTCTGCCTCTCCTCATCTTAATATCAGTGACTATGTCCCTGATTGAGCAAAATGCACAGTCGTCCAGATGATGTGTAATACACAATACTTGAGAAAATGTAGCATGGGGCCTGTGACAGTTCACTAATTTGCCCCAATACAACCGTGTAACGACGTTCAGTAATTTTAATTGTTTTATCAACTTTTATATAAGCCTCGATTCTAATAAATAACAAGTGGTTTAGGTAAATACATTACATAAAACTAACAATAATGAGAAATTAATACGTCTTTTTACAAAATAGCAAAAATGTGGCAGTTTGTTAAAATCAAATAATATTTGGCGACGTTCGTCAAAAGTCACTAGGTTAGTTTGCATTGGCTAGGGATGGGGTATACGATAATTGGATTTTGGATTTTTTTATACCTAAAATTAAATGTTCGTATTTAGTATTAGTTCATAGTGGATCTTAAACTATTTAAAGCTAGGTACAAATCATACAATACATTAGAAAGTCAGTATAGTGAAAATTAGGAATTAAAACGTCAGTTTAGAGAAAAAACAATTTTTCGATTTATAAAAAACGATTCGATTTGTAAAAAAAACACGATTTTACCCCATCCCTTTGAGACATGACATTTCAAATGTCACAGGGACCATCCTTCATTTTCTCAAGTATAGACTAAATTTAAATAAGAAAGGAAATGATCTTTAAAGTGAAACTGTGTTAAAAGGAACCGCGTAAATCGAGGGATGGGAGTATTGAAAAACTCGCGAACAAAACAAACCATCAACAGGTTTTCTTAATGACTAAATTCATGAATATATAATTATTCAGATACAAATCATCATTACTTATCGATCAAGATTATAATATGAAATAAATTATTGGTTTTTCATTTTTTATACAAAAATTGACGTAATGTTTTTTTTTGTTATTTCAGGTACAATATATACTAAAACTATAAATGTGAGATCGAAGTCAATTTATCTGACAACTTGATGGCATTCATTTTACTAATTGATTTTAATGTTTCGAGGCTGGAAGAGTTTAAATCTCGTACGATCAGCATCGCATCATCTGAGATCCGTAGAAGTGTTGCAACTGAGATAAACTCCTTATATGGTCACTTATCAGTAATATCAAGTTTGGAATTTAGAAAAAAAATTGTGTAGAAGGCTTAAAAAACTAACCATTCCCACGGGTAAAGCGTGTTTTCTGAAATGGAAGGAAAATACACTGGATGGAGCTTTCACTAATGATGGCTCATAGAGCCTTGGAGATCACTGTTTCCAAGTAGGGGTACAAGATGCAAGGTGAACTTATATTGATGGGTTATACAGAACTCACTTTTAGACTCACTATTAGATGCAAGGTGAACTTATATTGATGGGTTATACAGAACTCACTATTAGACTCACTATTAGATGCAAGGTGAGCTTATATTGATGGGTTATACAGAACTCACTATTAGACTCACTATTAGATGCAAGGTGAACTTATATTGATGGGTTATACAGAACTCACTATTAGACTCACTATTAGATGCAAGGTGAACTTATATTGATGGGTTATACAGAACTCACTATTAAACTCACTATTAGATGCAAGGTGAACTTATATTGATGGGTTATACAGAACTCACTATTAGACTCACTATTAGATGCAAGGTGAACTTATATTGATGGGTTATACAGAACTCACGATTGGAATTTAGAAAAAAAATTATGTAGAAGGCTTAAAAAACTAACCATTCCCACGGGTAAAGCGTGTTTTCTGAAATGGAAAGAAAATACAATTAACGAATGGATGGAGCTCTCGCTAATGATGACTCCTAGAGCCTTGGAGATCACTGAAGAGCCTTGGAGATCACTGAATAGACTCCAAGTAGGGGTGCAAGATGCAAGGTGAACTTATATTGACGGGTTATACAGAACTCACAATACAGGCGGCCCTCGACTTTCGCACAATTTGCAATTTCGCACATTTTTTAAGATTTTTGTCGATAATGCAAAAATTGTTCGCTTCCATGCAATCGCTCCCACTTTTTTGGAAGAACTACGAGTATATTACATGGAATGCAATAAACATTATTGGAGGCTCGTGGGTTAAATTAAAAGAGTCAAGAATGAAAGGTTCCTGGAAACAATTACGTCCACAAATTATTGGTGATTTTATTAATTCTGAAGAAACTCCGGAAAGTATCACAGATGAAATAATTAACCTAATTAATGAACTACACTTGGACGTCAACAACGAAGATGTTAATGAGTTGATTGAATCTCACTCAGTACCTCTGTCAAATGAATACTTAATTGAGCAACAACAGTTAAATGAAATACATATTGAAAGTGAGGAAGAAGAAGCTGATAGAATCGTAAAATCGTCATGCATCTTGGCCAATTTTTGCTTAAAGACCAATAGCTCTTCGCATTATTTCACGTTTTACTCCCAAACATCAAAGTTGGCACCTAAATACTACTGAAGACTATCATTTTAGCAGATTTTTATACTGTCTAGTTCGAGTATATATGTTTTAGTCTTTCTTTATTCGTTCGTTATATATGCCCAAACCATTTTATAATAATGACATCAAATATCTTCTTCTTGGCCGTCCCTTCAATTTTGTGGACCATGATTTATTTATTTATTTATTTAACACTTTTATTGCAAATACAATCTGGCGGGATTATTGCCAGGCGGCAATCTCTTCCAACCAACCAGACAAAAGTAAATGAAGCAAGTTACGTGGTCGCATAAATCATTCAAATGACTATCCATCCCCACGAAATCCATAAACATATACGTGAGAACATGCCCACGAACCCCACAAAGACGGACAATCACCCGAACATTATTTTTCATATAAAGTGAGATATCATCAATCAAAAGGAAAGGAAGGGATGGTGGAGAGGAAAGGAAAAGAAAAATCAGGAATGAAACACGTTATTTTACTGACTAGAAATTAAGAGTTTTTTCAGTCGCTTCTTAAAGCATGCCAAGGACGGATCGAGTCTTACATTGGTTTGTAACTGATACCAAAGTCTCACTGCATTCCCACTGCGTCGTCCTTTACTGCGGACAGTAAAGGACGACGTAAAGAAAGAGGAGCGGTGAACTGGAAAGGCCAATTAACAATCTCTGTTTGAGCGTAGTGCTAATCCATGATTGGAAAGACGCTGAAAATTTTCGGCGAGATAAGAGGGTGCGGCGGGACAGTTAAGGATATTATACGATAGAGACGGTATGTGAATTTGGCGTCTATTTCTAACATTCAACCAGTTCAATGCCTTCTGGTATGAAGTATGGTATGATCACTATGGTTATCAATCACCCATCTCCAGCATTATCGATTTCTAGCTCAATGCATCACTTCCTGAACTGAGCAATTTCAGTAATCATGAAAATAATAAAACTATTCAAATTTAGATTATACAATTATAGATAATTGGGGAAATTTTATTTAGACAATGTGTAATTTTGTATATATATTTTTAAAATGATTTCACCACTTCGTTCAGTTTGGTGAAGGCATTGTTCTTGCAGACTGTTCAAGATAATTATGAAACGTCCATTAGTTGGAGCGGCGTAGTGTAACTGCACAACTTGACAATGACACCAAACAGTTAAAAGGCTCTATCATAGTTTCTACCATTCTAGTTGTTAAAACAAACACCATTAAAGTTTAATTGAATATGACGTATGTGAGTGAAACTTTTCTTTTTTTCTTTTTTTTCTCTCTTTTCGCTGGTGGTGAATCGAGGATTGTGCATACTTGTTTGTGCGTTATCTCCTCATTCATTCTTTTAAAACTGCTTAACTATTTCAATGTATTACTGCCTAACTATTTCAATGTTGTCTCGACTATTTCATTTCCCATTTGTCATTATGTAAAATTTGGACTCCTTTGAGGCTTTTCTTTTTTTTTTTCGTTCTTGCTGACAGTTAACCTGAGGTGGTATATGTGGGTTTACTTTATTTTGTTTTCTGCCATATGTTTTTGTTTTTTTTTTCTATTTATTATTTAATCTAGATATGCGGGGGTCTGGGATAGAAGCCCCCTGATGTCCTTGCGGTCGGGCTCGCCCTACATTGGTGGGGTGTATCTCGGCCGGGGGAATGTTTGTGGGATGAGCCCGGACCTTTTAATGTCTTCTCCCTCGAATGTATTTTTTTTTGTCTTCTATTTCTTTTTTGTGTTTTTTTATATTCTTGTTCTACGTGTTCAAGGGTGTGGGCTGAAAAATATCTGGTGTCCCCGTGGCTGGGTTCATCCTATATTGGTGGGGTGTATCTTGGCCGAGGGGATGTTATTTGATGAGCCGAGACCTTTTGATAGCTTCTGTATTTAATGTATTTTCTGCAATTTATGTGTTTTAGAAGCGTTATTTGAATATATTTTGTACGTACGAGTACTATGTGTCTGTCAATAAACCTATATTTATTTATTATTTATTTATTTAACTTGGATTTGACAGAAGAAATATCAAAAAGAATAATTAATGCTGTGGAGATGCGTGCTCTTTGAAACATTTGTAGAGTGTCGATATATCTCCATTGCTAAGTTGGTAAGATGCTTGTCTACCAAACCGAGGGCTGCAGGTCCGATTCCCGTTGGGACCCAGATTTTTTTTGAGAAGGATTCCTACCACTTTTCACTCAAGGGCTCTTTAACATCTTTCTGGTTGGCTAGAAGATATTGCCACGTGGCAATAAGCCTGCCAGGCTGTATTGTATACAAGAAAAGTGTAATATATGAAAGTGTGATATTTGAAAGAAAGCGGAACGAAGACATCAGAAATGAATGTATAGATAAAATGGACGTTTTTTTAGTAAAACGATGAAAGGAGTATATATCTCATCACAGAAGAGTTATCTTCGTTTGTAGCAACCCGGGGACATGTCTTTCCAATATTTGTAAACACAGTACTGCCTCTATTTTCAGCGCGTAAATGAAAACCGCGTAAATGAAAACCACGTAACTGAAAACCGCGTAAATGAAGCCATTCAACTTTTGATTGTATTTCTTGATACTGATTTGTTTATTTTGGTTATTTTAAATACATCCATACCATCACGCCATTTCCCTGTTAGGATATCAAATAGGACAGAACGCCTAGCTTTCCTATCTCGTCACACATTCTTTGTTTCTTTTACACCCATACACTTTCTTATACAGCTCCTACGATTTCTCTGATTTTCTTCGTTTTCTTCTTTAAAAATAGCATTTACTTGATCCAACCATTCTTTATTTAGTTTTCCTCTGCCAAATATTTCACCTTCATTAACGCTGTATATTTATTTTATCATATATTTAGATCAACATATTTAGTAAGAAAATCGCAGAAAAGTTACCAAGAGAAAAAGAACTGCAAATAAAATAACTTTGTAGATTTTCTTCTATGTGACAGTAACACATTCGGCTTTAGATGTTGTGTAGTGTACGCGTGTAGTGTTCATATATAATATATTCACGAATTTTAATAAGACCTCTCAAAAAGGTTTTTTTTTCCAGTGCTTTGTAAAGCTGCATACGCCACTCATATATCTAACACTAAGATGCAAAACAATTCACTCCACAGAACCAGAAATGGCAAAAGTTTTTTTATAATACCCTGCCCTATTGGATTGACATGGAACCATCAATTTGTTCACTCCACAGGACCAGCAATGGCAAAATCTTTTTCATAATACCCTGTCCTATTGGATTGATACGGAACCATCAATTTGTTCACTGCACAGGACCAGCAATGGCAAAAGCTTTTTCATAATACCCTGCCCTATTGGATTGATATGGAACCATCAATTTTTTCCCTCCACAGGACCAGCAATGGCAAAAGTTTTTTTATAATTCCCTGCCCTATTGGATTTATATGGAACCATCAATTTGTTCACTCCACAGGACCAGCAATGGCAAAATCTTTTTCATAATACCCTGCCCTATTGGATTGACATGGAACCATCAATTTGTTCACTCCACAGGAACAGCAATAGCAAAAGTTTTTTCATAATACCCTGCCCTATAGGATTGATATGGAACCATCAATTTGTTCACTTCACAGGGCCGGCGATGACAAAAGCTTTTTCATAATACCCTGCCCTATTGGATTGATACGGAACCATCAATTTGTTCACTGCACAGGACCAGCAATGGCAAAAGCTTTTTCATAATACCCTGCCCTATTGGATTGATATGGAACCATCATTTTTTTCACTCCACAGGACCAGCAATGGCCAAAGCGTTTTCATAATACCCTGCCCTATTGGATTGATATGGAACCATCATTTTTTTCACTCCACAGGACCAGCAATGGCAAAACTTTTTTCATAATACCCTGCCCTATTGGATTGATATGGAACCATCAATTTGTTCACTTCACAGGGCCAGCGATGACAAAAGCTTTTTCATTATACCCTGCTCTATTGGATTGACATGGAACCATTAATTTGTTCACTTCACAGTACCGGCAATGGCAAAAGCTTTTTCATAATATCCTACCCTATTGGATTGAGATGGAACCATCAATTTGTTAAATGAAGAAGAAATCGACTTCATTGTTCTACATCTCTCAGACAGAAAGATACAATGAAGACATCCTATTAAGGGGACCAGAAAGTTGTGATTTTGGTGATACGCTCGGGTAGTTGGTTACAATGAAGTCATTACAATATTTCAGTGCGACACACAGCATGTCAATATGATGAGTCATGCGTTCTCCTTAATTATTTTTAGTTCACTCACCTTCTTCTAAAACATTGTTACATCAAACAATTTCGAGTGAAAATATTCTGTCTCTGCCATGCCATGTAAGGGAAAGTTTAAAAGCTTTTACATTCATTTATACATAACTATTTCCTTGTTAGAGTAGGCAAAGAGGACAGAACGTCAGACTTTTCTTTCTCGATACGCATATTATGCCTCTTCCACATCCACACACTATGTATTATAGTATTGTATTGAATTACACTTCTGTTGTACAAAGTATAACTTGGAGGGCTTGCCATGATGCAATATCTTCCAGCCAACCACAAATATGTCAAAGAAGGCTTCAGTAAAAACCAGACAGGAATATTTTTTTTTTAAATCAAGAGAACTCGTATCCTCCGGGCTGGGAGACAAGTCTTATCAACTAGGCCACGGAGGTCGGCCACCTTCTCATACAGCTCATATAATTTCTCTTACTTTTTAGGTATCGTTTCAAAATATCATTCCCTTGATCCAAACGTTCTCCTTTTAGTCTTTTTCTACCGCACCTTCCACTCACATTTGCAACTGTATATTTGTTTTTTTTTTTAGTCTTTCTTAATTCATTTGTTTCATGTATCCAAACCATTTCAAAGTGATATTCTTCATTTTACTAAACACATCAGCCTTCAGTTCACATTTATCCCCAGTCATATATTTTTAATTTTCCTCAAGACATAAGCCTTCAGTTCGCATTTATGCTTAGTCATATATTCTTCATTTTACTCAACACATCAGCCTTCAGTGCACATTTATCCCTAGTCATATATTCTTCATTATACTCAACACATCAGCCTTCAGTACATATTTATTTCTAGTCATATATTTTTCATTTTCCTCAAGACATAAGCCTTCAGTTCGCATTTATCCTTAGTCATATATTCTTCATTTTACTCAACACATCAGCCTACAGTGCACATTTATCCCTAGTCATATATTCTTCATTATACTCTACACATCAGCCTTTAGTATATATTTATCTCTAGTCATATATTTTTCATTTTCCTCAACACATCAGCCTTCAGTTCGCATTTATCCCTAGTCATATATTTCATCCCCTCGCCCCATTCTGGCAGGTGTGCCCCAAGGTGCACTGTTGTCCCCTATCCTGTATAACATATACACGAGCGATATGCCCCAATTTTCACGTACACATTGTATCACCGCGCAATACGCTGACGACACAGCCTTTCTCTCTTCATCGAAATATGAGTCCGTATCCCACAACAGACTGCAAGACTTCATTCCCATTCTGGAGCACTGGTGCACCAAATGGAAGATCAAAATAAATCCCACCAAAAGCACAGCAGTCCGCTTCTCACGCAGATACATCAAACCCATCAGAACTCTTAAACTCTTCGGCCAGAGCGTCCCATGGTCAAAACACGTAAAATACCTAGGCCTCACATTAGACAGTAGACTCTCGTGGCATAAACACGCCCTCAATATCAAATCAAAAGCTCACGGAACACTCAAATCATTATTTCCCTTGATCAGTAAATACAGCAAACTTAGCACGCGCACTAAACTCCACCTATATAAAGCGATCGTCAGACCGCAACTGACATACGCCCTTCCGGTCTGGGGCCACGCGAAGAAAACAACGCTACATCACATTCAGATTATTCAAAACAAAGCCCTCCGCATAATTTTAAAAGCACCCTACATCGTCCGTAATTCAAGACTCCACGCAGATACCAAACTACATACTATCCCCGAACATATGCGCGCTCTGGCCGAAAGGTTCTACAGCTCTATATCCCGTCATCCCAACCCAGTCATAAAAGCCTTAGATAACTACAACGCGAACACCAGTTACAGACACACTCGTCCGAAATCAATATTGCGAAACATCCCCCCGACCCCCCCCTCTTTAACTCTAATCATCCCCCCAAATGACCCCCCGATTGTCACTCTGAACACCCCATCATCGATAATTCCTCCGGCAGACAGTTTACCCCCATAGGCAACCGCATTTCTCACCTTCAATAAACATTTCTACACCTTAATATATTTATAAAAGTCACACACATTTCCCCACTCATTTACTTATCTACATATACTATATTCATTCTTATAAGTTATTCACAATTCATTTTTTCTTTTTTTTTTTTTTTTTTTTTTTTCACCCATTCAATATAAAACAGTGTGTGACGACACAAATTTATGTATATTTGTATTTAATATTATGTATATATCATCATATTTATATATGTATTTAATCGTTTATAATTTCTCATAATCATTCATAAAATCAAAACAATTACCACAAACCTATCCTTTCCCGATTCCCAAAAAGATCCAAAAATTTCCAATAAATATCCTAACAGTCAGAACTTATCCGATGAAGGAGTAAGGTGTCCTACCATCGGACCGAAACTCCGAACAAGCTATCCATCACTTATATAGTCATATATTCTTAATTTTACTCAACACATCAGCCTTCAGTGCACATTTATCTCTAGACATATATTCTTCATTTTACTCAACATTTCAGCCATCAGTTCACATTTATTCTTAGTCATATATTCGTCATTTTACTCAACTCGTCTGCTTTCAATTAATTATATAATTACCATATCAAAGTGATATTCTTCATTTTACTGAACACATCAGCTTTCAGTTCGCATTTATCCCTAGTCATATATTCTTCATTTTACTCAACACATCAGCCTTCAGTTCATCTTTATCTCTAGTCGTATATTTTTCATTTTCCTCAAGACATAAGCCTTCAGTTCGCATTTATCCCTAGTCATATATTCTTCATTATACTCAACACATCAGCATTCAGTACATATTTATCTCTAGTCATATATCTTTTATTTTCCTTAAGACATAAGCCTTCAGTTCGCATTTATCCTACGTCATATATTCTTCATTTTAATCAACACATCAGCCTTCAGTGCACATTTATCCCTAGTCATATATTCTTCATTTTACTCAATATATCAGCCTTCAGTACATATTTATCTCTAGTCATATATTTTTCATTTTCCTCAAGACTTATAAGCCTTCAGTTCGCATTTATCCCTAGTCATATATTCTTCATTTTACTCAACACATCAGCCTTCAGTACATCTTTATCTCTAGTCGTATATTTTTCATTTTCCTCAAGACATAAGCCTTCAGTTCGCATTTATCCCTAGTCATATATTCTTCATTATACTCAACACATCAGCATTCAGTACATATTTGTCTCTAGTCATATATCTTTCATTTTCCTTAAGACATAAGCCTTCAGTTCGCATTTATCCTACGTCATATATTCTTCATTTTAATCAACACATCAGCCTTCAGTGCACATTTATCCCTAGTCATATATTCTTCATTTTACTCAACATATCAGCCTTCAGTACATATTTATCTCTAGTCATATATTTTGCATTTTCCTCAAGACTTATAAGCCTTCAGTTCGCATTTATCCTTAGTCATATATTTTTCATTTTACTCAACACATCAGCCTTCAGTGCACATTTATCTCTAGACATATATTCGTCATTTTACTCAACTCATCAGCTTTCAGGTAACATTTATATAATTGCCATATATTATCAGTTCATTTATTGTTTTTAGTGGACGCGTTTCTATGTCATTTATTGTGCTGTGTAATTTGAACTGATTTAAAATCGTCAGCTATGTTCCAATTTAAAAAAATCATCTAACGTGAACAAACGTTTAACAGGTTAACGTAACCAATGTACTTTGAACAGTCACTTATACAATATGATTTTCAGTCAACTGTTTTGTGTGTGCCACCTTCCTTATCTACATGACAAATTGTTTTTTCCGCCATTTATCTCCCAACACATCTTAGCCATGTCATTACTTATGTAAAACGTAAATATCTCGACATCTAAAACCATAATGCTTTTCTAGAGCGAAACTATTTCTCGCTTTTGAGTTTGTGTAACTTTCAATTTGATTTCATTAATGTTCCACATCTGGGTACTTTCATGATTGGATCATAGTTTTATGTTATTACATTTTTTTGATCAAAGATATGATCAACGTATTGTAATGTTAAAAATGTGGAAAAAGAGTGAAAGGAGTTGAATACATGGTGTAGCAATGCATGCGCTCAGAAAAATACACGGAGGGATTATAAATGAATGTGAAATAAAAGCTGATGTGTTGAGTAAGATGAAGAAGACGACCTCCGTGGTCTAGTAAGTAAAATGCCTTTCTACCAACTCGAGGGTTCCTTTATATCTACCATATATCAGTTATGGGTTCAATTCCCGTTGGAACCCAGATATTTTGAAAAATGACTCCTGCCTGGTTTTCACTAAATATGTATATAAAATCTTTCTAATTGTTTGAAAGAGATCACAACATGGCAAAAAGTCCACCAGGTTGTATTCGATATAGCGAAAGTGTAATACAATAATACAAATAAGTGCACTCTGAGATGGTTAAGGCATGTAGAACGAATGAATGAAGAAAGCTAACAAAACAAATATGCAGTGAATGGTAGGCGTGGTAGACGAATATCAAGGAATGTATGATTGGATCAAGTGTTTGATATTTTGAAAGAAGGAAATGAAATAAGGTATTGTGAGAGTTGAATTATAAAGTGAAAGACGTGGAAAAGTCGAAGGCTGTGAGTCGATACAGGAAAGGCTAGTGATCTGTTCCCTCTGCATGTCCTGACAGAGAAATGGCGTGACGTTATGTGTATATGTACTCGTATATTATAATTTTATCTGCAGATTGCATAATTTTTTTTTTGAATTATTAAAATAAAGCCATACAGTAACACAAACGAATATTCCTTAGATAATTATATATTATTAAAGAGAAAATTATTTTTGAGATAAAGAAAAAATGTATACAGATTGTTTTTGGATAATTTTTTAGTTTAAAAAAAATGCAAGATATAAAATGCTTATTAGTTTGCGTTGTTATTGTGTTCATTTTTTAATGCAAACGTTATTTACGTATATATTATTCTTATATGGAATTATAAAATGTGGGTGTTAGTTATAGAAAATAATTCACTTTTAAAGAACAGTTATTGGTTACGATGAAAAAATTAAATATAGAAAGAAAAAAATTATTTTTCAATCAGGATAAATGTAAGTTAACCTTTCCTTTCTTGTGCTAAAAAAATCCGCCTCTCCGGTGCTGTGTATTCAATACACATGTAAAAATGAGCGATTTAAAAACGGAAAAATAAGAATATTCATAGCTAATCGCTTAAATTAATAAAATTTGAAGTCAAAAGTGATAATAATTGAAATTTTATTGCTGAAAACATGAAAAAAACCATCGGCCAACGTTCACGAAACGGCAAAGCGACGAAAAAACGAAACCCCGCGAGCTACTGAAGCGAGAGAAGTGAGAGAACTGAGATTCTATTTCTTGCGTTCCCATATACTGAAGTAGAGTGAGAGTGAGACGTGAATAGCGTCGCTTCCTCACCAATAGCGGTTTTTTAGAATGAATACACCTACGTCACACACTGGCACACGTTTGATTGTGTTGGTGAATTTATTCCTGATTTTCACAAAATATCTCTGATATGGCCGATAAGTGCTAATTATTATAATATTATTTTTTTCATTCAATGCGTAAATGTATTACGGAGGAATATCTAAAATCTGAACCCAGTATTTATTATATTTATAGAGATATTAAAGTTTTTAGAAGCAACGTGTACTAGTTACACATCACAGAGAAGGAAGGGTTAAAGGACAAGTTCTAAGCAGTTATATACTTTGTGCCAGAGTATAAAACCATACTTTTTCTATCGATGATGCCAAATTGTTACATATCAGTAGTAACGGGAATAAATTGGACAGATTAGAGGCCCTAAAAATTTCCAAGTCAGTACACTGAGGCGAACATCTGTTAACACATATATCCCAAAAATCTCTCCGCTGCTGGCCGAAATCGTCCCATGCCTCCTTCAACCCTCAGCCCCCATCCCGAATGTCCCCAACCGATGAAGCGTGTATATCGGTACCAGTTCGAACAGAATTTAGACTTGTTTGTGCTCTCCTGAAGATGAAGTGAAATCCTTGAAACCGGTAGGGTTATACCGTTACAAAAAAGTGAAATAAACAGTGTTTGATAAAATAAATTACAATTAAATAATCTAACCAAAAAGAAAATTCTACTTAGTCTGACATACATCTTATTGTAGAAATTATCGCAATTCAAGAGCTTCTCAAATATACTACCTTGATCAAAAAGTTTGAGGGCTGGCCACCGTGTGGCGCTGTCAGTCACCCGATTGGATTTTTTTTTTGTTAAGTTACCACATCTATCATTGACACTTCCCTTCAAATTTCAGCGTAATAGCTTGACATTTGTAAAAGTTACGCTGTACTGAGTACATCTACCTTTGTGCGTGTTTTCGATTTTTTACAAGTTTGAAAATGGCATCAACTGTGCATCAAGGAGTTTGCATTAAATTTTGTGTGAAAAACGGATTTAACGGTCCGCAGACCTTGGAAATGTTGGAGAAGTGTTTTTTGGTGGAGGATGTCATGAAAAAATCGAAGACAGCTCTGATGGACATACCGAAAATTGAGTACCAGCGGTGTTTCGAGGATTGGATCAAGCGCTGACGTAAGTACGTTGCAGTCGATGGGGAGTACTTTGAAGGGGATCATATCGATTTTGATGAATAAACTTGTATTTTCAATTTTATGAATAAAGTCCTAAAACTTTTTAATCAAGGTAGTATTATGTTTCTAGTCAGTAAAATAACGTGTTTTTTTATTCCTGATTTTTCTTTTCCTTTCCTCTCCACCATCCCTTCCTTTCCTTTTGATTGATGATATCTCACTTTATATGAAAAATAAGGTTCGGGTGAGTGTCCGTCTTTGTGGGGTTCGTGGGCATGTGCTCACGTATGTGTTTATAGATTTCGTGGGGATGGATATTCATTTGAATGATTTATGCGACCATGTAACTTGCTTCATTTACTTTTGTCTGGTTGGTTGGATGAGATTGCTGCCTGGCAATAAGCCCGCCAGATTGTATTGCAATAAAAGTTTTAAATAAATAAAATTAAATAAATATTATGCAAACTAAAACCATATATTCATTTTTTAACAACGGTTTTGGCATTCACTTTGGGAAACTCTTTATTAGAATATTTATAAATAAATTAACATACTCTGATAATATAAAAAGAAATTAATTCATTAACAATTTCACCTTTATTTTCATCTTGGAATATCTAACGAAAAAAAAAATTGTCATTCCACTTATAGCAATTATCTCCGTTACAGTTGTTTCTACGAGGACATCCTATCCCGAAGTTCTCTTCAGGTGTGTTACGAGAACAGTGCTTAGGTCACATCTGATGTCAGATCTGAACACTGCTGTAGTGTTTAATGCTGTTGCCTTTTAGTTGTTTGTAATTTATTGACTGAAACACTGTTTTCCCACTTATAATAAAAGTATGACCTTATCAATTTCAAGGTTTTCACCTTATCACCAGGGGAGCACAAACAAGTATTCTCAAAGACTTTAAAACCAGTGGATACATGCCATTATTTTAAGTGGAAAACACAGTGTTTAATACCGTATTGGCCCGACTATAGGGCGACCCTGATTATAAGGCGAACTCTATTTTTTTATCTGCTTTTTGGAGAAAAAAACATTTCCCTCACCATTATAATATTATGAAAAATAAAAATCGAATATAAGGCGAACCCTCTATTTACGTGTCGCCTTTTTAAATAAAAATCTCGCCTTATAGTCGGGCTAATACGGTAAATAATTTTCAGTTTTTAAAACCATCACAGTGTTGACAGCTATGAATATTGTCTTCTAGTTTATTATCTTTTGTGTCAAAATTGTACTATAATTACATTTTTAATGCTAGTAAGGAATTTGGGGTTTTATGATTCAGTGAATTTATATTTTTAAAATATATTTATTTAGTTCATAAGTATATTAACTGCTTCAATATTACTATTTAACTGTTTATTTTGTATTATAGTTAACGCGCACAAGGTTGGCTGTTATTAATTGGCTTGTATCTCGATTGGGAATATCTTAAGAGATAAGTCCAGATCGTTTGGGCATACCAGACTTCTCATTCAAATGTACTTTATTTATTTTTTTCTTCTTCTCCCTGGCTCCATACCAACTCACTGTCTGCGAAGACTGTTGGGGTCAGCTCTCCTCGTCCTCAGGTTGTATGCTCTTCTGTCCCGGACTACGTCCCCGAGGCCGTGCCTCTGCATCAGGTTATCTTTTTGCACCACCCATGAATTATTTGGTCTTCCTCTGGTTGTTATTCGAGGAAGATCCATGTAGATTACCTGGTTCACAATGTGATCGGGTGCTCTGCGTCCAACGTGCTCATACCATCTCAATCGCCTCTCCTCCATCTTAATGTTGATGTCTGTAACACCTAGGCTTCCACGAATGCGTGAGTTCTTGAATCTTAAAAATACGTTTGTTTCACTTTGTGGTGTCATGTTTATATTTTTTTAATAAAATAAATCAAACACTTGTTTTTTATTTTGTATTTACCACTGTTTTAAAACAGTTCTGTAATTTATTTTCGTTTCCATTGCCTTAACATATAACTAGTACATATGTGTAATTTCTGTAAATAGATGTGTACATTAACTATCTTGCCATCAATAAATATATTATTTTTTTATTTTCTACATTTCCCTTGAGTATCAAAACCAAAAGAAGAAACGCTCGGGAGTACTTTGTTTTTTTTTATATGTTATAGTTAGATGCACCCTAGATGTAACACATAGAATTAGTGTGGGACATGTAACACATAGAATTAGTGTGGGACATGTAACACATAGAATTAGTGTGGGGTGGATGAAGTTTAGATCAATGAGGGGAGTTCTATGTGATCCGAAAATGCCAGTAAAGTTAAAAGAAAAAGTATACCAAACGGTTGTCATACCCGCACTCCCCGAATGCTGGACGATGTATAACTCTTACTCTAGGCAACTAGAAACTGCTGAAATGCGCATGCTAAGGTGGTCAGCTGGTGTGTCCCTAAGAGACAATAAAAAACTCACGCATTCGTGGAAGCCTAGGTGTTACAGACATCAACAGCAAGATGGATGAGAGGTGATTGAAATGGTATGGGCACGTTGGACGCAGAGCACCCGATCACATTGTGAACCAGGTAATCTACATGGATCTTCCTCGAATAACAGCCAGAGGAAGACCAAATAATTCATGGGTGGTGCAAAAGGCTAACCTGATGCAGAGGCCCGGCCTAGGGGACGTAGTCCGGGATAGAAGAGCATACAACCTGAGGGCGAGGAGAGCTGACCCCAACAGTCTTCGCAGACAGTGAAGTGGGATGGAGCCAGGGAGAAGGTAGTTAGATGCACCATATCCTATCGTCAAGACTATGTACTCATCTCTCTATTGAAATTCAATTTATTTGGTCTCATTTTTTTCATCTAGACAAAAAAGAATGAGTCTTAAGGCTTATACAAAAATATATGTATACTCCAATTATGTGCTTTATTCTGTGTAACTGAACAACCGGAAACTGAACTCCCCATATATGTCTTAAGTCACTATAACATGGTCGCTTCGAGTAGAATTCTTTATAATAAAAGTGAGAGTGGACGGATCAAGAAACAACAATTCCGGTTTTGTATGCGTCATTTTTTTGAATAATCAAAGTCAGTTTTTTTTCTGTTTCTCGTGTTAATTTGACGGACGATATTACGTGAGCATAACCTGTAATGTTGGATGTCTAAATTACAGAGTGTTGACCTCTGGGTCATTTAAATCAACAACTGATTGCAGGGTCAATTTAAGGTGGGTCACAAATGTGTTCTGTACTGATCATTTATTTATTTAAGAAACAATGCATACCTATTAATTGAATACTAGTTGCAACCCGTGAAATATTCACGGAAGTAAAACAAATTCTACATTTATGAAAATATATATTCATAAATGTCGAATTTGTTTATATATATATATAATTTATACATCGTCTCATTTTACACCGGTTCAAAAATTGTTAGCTAGGTATTTAAAATTCGTTTAGTATCACGGACCCACCGAGATTCAAATTTCGAATTACTTTCGGAGAGAATCCAAGTATTCCTCTCTCGCTCTCTTGTATTCAAAATTCAATTCTCGTATTATTTCTTTGACGACAACCATCGTATGGGTTTTGACCTATTTATACCATGATTTTACAATAATCTACTTCGTTATTCCGCTAATTACATTAATCCTAGCTATACGTGTTTCCACCTCCTATCCCGATGTTTGCTTCAAGTAGAATGATCCAGGTTTATTACGAGAGCAATATTCAGATTAGACTAAAGAACATTTTTTTACAATTTTTAAAATATACTATAATAGTATTATAGAATCAAATCATAATGTCAAGTAAAAATTCGACATGTGTCATAAAAGTTATATAAAAATAATGAAAGTAGGAACAATAAAAATAAATAAAATTATAAGCAATGCTTAGGTCCAACTGATGACATGTTACATTGGAATTGTGTGAGAGGAATTGACCGAAAGGAAATAATTTAACAGCGATGAAACCTTATGTATTATTTAATTATTTTATTTTAGCTTATGACTTTGTATATCTTTAATGTTTTTAAATTCATTGTTTTATATAATTTATTTAGTGTATATAAAATTTTCATTTTACTTTTTAATTACGATTTGTCTCTATTTATAAATATGGTTGGTAAATTCTAAATCATTTATTTTCTTGTATTATAATGCCTATGTCGTTTATAGTTAAGGCATTTACATTGTGGAGGTTTAAAAACATTGTAATTCATTTTTATTAAACACTGTTTATTCCACTTTTTTGTAACGGTATAACCCTACCGGTTTCAAGGCTTTCACCTCATCTTTAAGGGTGAAAGCCTTGAAACCGGTAGGGTAAACCTTGAAACGAGTCTTGTTTGTGCTCCCCTGAAGATGAGGTGAAAGCCTTGAAACCAGTAGGGCTATACCGTTACAAAAAAGTGGAATAAACAGTGTTTAATAAAAATAAATTACAGTGCCTATGTCTCTTTGTGTCATTCCAATATATTTCAAATAGGCCCATTCTACTTGACAAATCAAATTCAAAACTAATTATATGACTTAATAGTCCATCCACCATGTCGTATAGTTCATGGTTGAGCATTGTGACTCCCATGATAGTCCTCGAGGACTCCTTTCGATTCGTTCATCCGCAGTTCGAAGAGTAGTGTTTCCTGTTGCGTCTCTCACTCGGTTAGTTCAACGCATTTTGAGTTATTCCTCTTTCGCATCATCCTTCCACGCTTTCGGTTATCACAAACCTCTCCAAGTTGTCTCCTTGACCACGAACAATAAGCGCAAGCATTGGACGACCCGTTGATTCGTATTCGACAATTTGTCAGTGACTCAGTTCTTCGAGAATGGAGACATTATTTATGTAGCTAGGATAGATGAAATAACTTGATAATCTTTCTTTCTTTCGATGGTCTTACAGCCCATATCGAGCTTTGGCCTCCGTCAATCTTCGCCTCCAACTCCTCCTGTCTTCCTCCTCGATCCTCCAATCCTGCGCCTGTAGCAGCCGGGTTGCGTCCCTCTCAACTTCGTCCTCCCATCGCAGCCTTGGCCTGCTCACTCTCCTTCTCCCACCTGGGTTTCCTTCCAGGATTCTTTTGGGTGCTCGCGATGACGGCATTCTCTGCACATGTCCGGCCCATCTCAGTCTGCTCAGTCTGACATGTACAGATAACCTGGGAGCTTTGTAGATATTATATAGCTCTGTGTCTGATATGAAGTCCTCGTTGGAGTCTCTACACAAACTGGTGTTTGGTTTAAACCCTTTCTTGAATATGTTGGCTGCCTTATAAGCTTCTCTCGTATTATTGTCAACAAAGTCCCGTTTTTTTTCTGCCATGTATTGTTCATATAGGCTCTTTTCTTTTTTCTCAGCATGTGATTGGACAGAAACTTTATAATACCAGAGCTAAATATATATGGTAAAATTGAAAGTAAATTTATGATGTCACTTCTTTTATACAATTTCCTTTTCTTAAGATGTTGAACTTGTGGAATTTTAAACATAAAAATAATGAAGTATATTTTGAAAGTGTTTTTTTTTCGTAACAAATGATTTGTGTTTATAGTTTATTTAAATAAAAAAATTGTAATTACTTTAGAAATAGACTTTGCAATATATTTTTGGTACAAATACGGACAATCAAGTTTTAGTATTTCTTGCAGTAAAATTCTTGCAGTAAAATTTCAGCACGAAGAAAATGATGTTTGACAACTACTTTTTTTTCTACCTGGTGTAATAGTTAACGTTGCACTAGGCCTCGTAGATACACAACCGGTTCTGTCTATTTGGTTTATGCGTTATTGAATTTTAGAGCACTAAAATTTTAGCCGTATTCCAAATACATACATTTACTTGGCGTGCGTTTTTTTTTCAAAGACTCTTAAACTTTATAAAATTTAAATGACAATTTTCTTAATGTTAAGGAAACACTTAATTTGAATTTTAAGTTTTTTTTTTTCAACTCAAAACTCAGCTCTATGGCCAATTGGTTAGACACTTGTCGTTCACTCGAAGGTTTCGTATTCGATTCCTCACGGTATAAAAAAATAGATACGACTGGTTACCTCTAGACAACACAGGCGTCTACTGTTCACAAAATGATTGTCAGCTATCTTGTGGATATTAGACCTTTGTGTTTGTATTAGTTTATAGGGTACAAGCTGTTGCAGTTTGGCAAGTACACAAGTTGACAGCCTTGAAATATCAAACCCAAAGTTTTTATAACACGGGAAACCAAGTTCCATGACGATCAGGTCAAATATTCAAGAGTATTAAAGTTTTTAATAGAGATAGTTTCGTGTTGCTTAATAGCGCTATAAGAATTTATAATAATCAGCAAACAAGTTACAAAAACAGAACTTGGATGTAAAATGATTCGAGAGTAAAACTTTTTCGAATCGAACCTATGGCGCCTGTTTGATGAACGTGAATATTAACTATTACTCGTAGACCACGCTCACCGATACCTAAAATGTGCTCCAGGCACGCAGTTTATTAAAAATGGTATTTTAACCTCCCTTTATCCTGTAACAGGTACTACGGTAAACTGCAAGTAACGTGTGTACTCCAGTTGTCAATTAAAGGAGCCGAAAAAAATGTTGTCTTACTGGCGCGATCTTTAACATCTCCGCCATCACAAATGGGAATGTATTGACGAATCCAATTCAAATAAATTTAATAAATACTTTATTTTTCTCTTACATTGACTACACCAGATCCATATTGTATTCGCCCAGGAAGATGCCACTGTGATGGCATTGGGGGTTCCTTTCAGTTGGTATTATTCCGAGCAGCTAACGGGGCACAGTGGACAAGGCATCAGGTGCGACATATATTAAATATCCTCACAAATACATAGCGGTGGATCCTCTATGCCAACCCTCCATCTGAGGATGTTTTCTTTTGATCAACCCAGGTGGGAGAGTTAGAGATCTTCATATGGTATATACTATAGGTAGTATCCCATCGACAGGACTCCTGGATCCATGTCTACAGGCTTTCAGTTCTAACTCTTCAAAAATCAACGCGCTCACTGTCCAGACAGTTTTCAATGGGGTGATGGGTGGAGAGAAAAGAAAACTCCTGCAAGATCTCAGTCTTGACTTTGTCGATATTTGACCATACGTAAGTTAGGAAGATGGTGGCTGCAGAAAAATGTTATTATTACAACATATTATAAGTTAATTAGGCTTTCCATTCTATGAAGAGGAAAATTTGTACTTATAACAATTTGAAGGAAAAAAGGCAGTTTGCGAGTATATAAAAACTACTGTAGTATACGGAGTATATAAGAAGCAACTTTAGTATACTAATTTTATATGGATTTTATAAAGGTGGCTTCCTATCAGACAGTTACATATTCTTATCCTACATATGACAGACAATTCGTTTGGGCAGGTTTCTTTTGCGAAACCAAGGAAGGTTTAATGGATATTAACCAGAATATTCCTGCAGGCAGCGCCCTTATTGCCACTAAACAACTTTGTCAAAAAAACACTTTTGAAAAGTAAACCACAGAAAATTTACCAAAGAACCCTTTATAGATCTTGTCCTTTGTACCAATGAACCCTTTATAGATCTTGTCCTTTGTACCAAAGAACCCTTTATAGATATGTGATAGTCACAATTCGACTTTAGGTGGAATGTTGTGTGTGTGTTTATATAATAACATAAATAATAAACTCACATAATCCTCGGAATGTTTCTATGTGAAACTAACTGGGTTTAACTATATCTAATAACTTAAACTACACGTTACATGGAAGTAGGTTAAAATGTCTTATATTTCAATTAAAAAAATATATTTATTATCAAATTACGTAAAAAAAATATTTGGAAATATTTCATCGTTGTATACAAATAAAAGAAAGTTACCAATAACACGATCATGTTGGCACTTGCCAGGTCAAGAGGTTATAGTTTTGTATGTTAAAAACTAATTTTTATTGACTATTTTCTAAGAATTTTGGAACATTCGTGTTGAGAAAGAGTTTCGATTAATATAAATAGTTTTATTATGCCACATGCGATATGTTTCCCGTGTCATTAGCGGTCTCTGTTTATCTTGACTATCATTTCTAGATTTTATGTCGTGTTATGTAAGGCCGTTTCAAGACAATGCAAATGGGCCGTAGATTATTTCATATTTTTACAATTCTAATATTTTACAAATATTTATAATGAAACTATCGTAATAAAATAATAAATAACGCACCTCTAACGAAACGGTTTTATTTCTTTATTTATTTATTACTCATTTATCAATTTATTCGCATGGTAATCCTAAACATTACGTTGAAGTAGGTATTAGTACGACACAATCAAATGAAACGAGAAAGGAACCCAGAATGACCTCATACATACGCGATTCCAAAAGAGATTTCAGTGACACCTTTATTGTAAAAACTATAGGTTTTACTCAAGGCCCATATGTTTTATTGGATATAATTCACCCCATATTTTTTATTGGATTTAACTCATCCCATATGTTTTATTGGATATAACTCACCCGATATGTTTTATTGGATATAACTCACCCCATATGTTTTATTGGATATAACTCACCCCATATGTTTTATTGGATATAACTCACCCCATATGTTTTATTGGATATAACTCACCCCATATGTTTTATTGGATATAACTCACCCCATATGTTTTATTGGATATAACTCACCCCATATGTTTTAATGGAAGAGATCAAGACAAATTTCTAGCATGGAAAATAACAAGTTCCGTGTTGATTAGAAAACTTTTGTTTAATGTACCTGACAATTACAGGTAAGCATTATGATCAGTGGCGGAAATTTTTATGCCAAAACTTATAATTTTCATCAATATTCCAAAAGAGATATTAATTTTATAACCTATTTGTAGACAATGTAAATTCAGCGCTCATTGTTTTTATAAAACCTTGGTCACTCTTAAATTAAACTCCAGTATTGATTGAATAAATTTAACAATAAGGTCCAAACGTTTCCAGCCCGAAGGAGATAAACAAGAGACACGTTCACCACATCATGGTCAGAAAAATCTTTTCTGTAGACAAAATTTTAAGTCGTTTGATTTCTGCGAGACTTTTCCCTTCTTTTGAAAGACACTTGATAAGCGCGCGATATTAAATTTTTAATATTTCAGAATATAATGAAACAATATGTCTCATATCGGCTTAAGTTGACATACTACTTACGGTAAAGGTATTAAAATTTAACTGTAATATCGCTCGACCATGCGACCATGGGGTTGACGTGGAAATCCATAAACGCTCAAACTTGTTTAAGTGGAAAATTTTTGGTCTTATTTGTTACATCACTATGAATTCAGATTGTTAATATAAATAATAATAAATAAATAAATACAGGTTTATTGACAGCAACATAGTATGTACATACTAAGTTTAGACGTATTTCATGAACACATAAAAAAGAGAATACATTAAAAAACAGGAGCTATCAAAAGGTCTGGGCTCATCTAATAACATCCCTCCATCAAGATACACCCCACCAATATAGAGCGAGCCCAGCCACGGGGACACCAAATGTTTTTCAGCCCACACCCTTGAACATGTAGAACAAGAAGATAAAAAACATAGAAAATAAATAGAAGACAAAAAAAATACATTCAGGACAGAATACATTAAAAGGTGTGATAATATCTTCCGAAATATCTTCTATATCCCTATGGATAAATTGATGAGTATGCTCCTAAATAAAAAATTTAGGCATAACAAAGCCAAGTTCCTAGTCATAACAGAGTAACTTTACTTGGCATAACAGAGTCATTGTTACTGTTTTTATTATATTCAGACTTTTACAAGTATCTATTTATTTTTTCTCCTTGTACTGTGTATTTTATTATGTATATTTGGATTGAATCTGTATCAAGTGCAAAACAAAATAAATAAAGATGTCCGTATTGACGATATTGATATATTAAAAAGTGTGACAATAAGTTATCTGTCTTCACTGCCATGACCTATCTTGGGATATAGGGTTGTTCTATGAATGTATAAGTAAAACCAACCTTTTGGAAATGTTGGTAAATTTTATTTTTTATTTATTATTACACATGACAAGAAATATACATAATTTGCGAAAAAACCACAGGTAATTTAATTTAGACATACATTATTTTAATGGATCTGGGTTTGTCACTTTTCATTTGTCGTATCCTCAGTAAACTAGGCTTTTGCCTGTATCTCACTGAGGATATTTAACATGAAAAAATAAATCGATACTTCTTTCCGTTTTTTGATTACACAAAAACATACCCCCGTTGCACGTTCTCATCAACCTGACAAACAGTGACACTCAATTACAACTGGAAACATCATGCGGAATCAAACTCTTCACACATCATCACTCAAGAAAGACCAAACTTTTTCATCCCATAATATACCGCACACAATCATAAGAATAAAAATGAAAACAAAAATAGAGCAATCATACTTTTTAACCTCATGTAAACGTTTTTCATCAGCTCCTTCAGGAAAATCTCTCAAATTTAGTGTAATACATGAAATAATTTCATTTTTTATTTTATGTAACATGCTATATTTGTCGCAATACTTTAGTGTAACATACTACATACATTTTAACTATTGTTTTTAACAAATAACTCTGAACATTTTGAATTGTTTTGTACGTGTTATTTTTGTACTTGTAATGTTTGGTCCTTGTGCGAATTAGGGAAACCTGTATTGCGCAAAATACCTGAAAAAATTAATTTATAAATTGAGTTTTACAATTGGAGTTAAAATAATTATAAGTTGATTAATAATTAGAAAATTTATATATGGAGGGCTGGCGAAAACGTTATCTCTAACTGAATTCAATAAGTTTTGGATATCTGGAATCATTCGCATAGTAAAACAGATAAAAAGGGATAACATTTTTTTTAAATCTTTAAAATAACGTTGCAAACAATTTGTTAACTTTTTCACAATTTTCAAATTAAAGGAGGATTAAAAATTACATAAAACCGTGACCATTTGTATTAAATGTAACTTTTAATGGTTCAGCTCGCCCATTAAGTATGAAATAAATAAGCGGTTTAATATTGAGGTCTGTGGTTTGTTATACTTTTGCACAACATCAAATTTCATACCGGCCGTCATTTTTTTGCATAATATTTAATTTGATTACGAATTCGCAACAGCAGAAGAAACAAGAGGAATCCTCGTGGTGTTACGCAATTTGAAACCAATAAAGATAAATTACATGCATGAAATTTAAACAAATAGGAAGTGGTCACGTCTAGCCAAGAGATTATTATTTTTCATGCGATGCTATAGCGTATCATTAACATTCATAATAGAATGTTGAAAATCATCAAATTATTTTTAATGCGATTTACTGAACTGAATTGAACCGATGTTAGATTTATCTAAATATAATATTTTACTGTAGAGTTATCGTCATCGTTACTAGGCCTTATAGTCGAGGATACACTTACCATTCCAACGTTAATTCGGTTGATAAGCGAAGCTTTCTTTTTAACTGAAATGAGTTCGTCGTTCCACACCAGTAAACTTACCGACCACACCACTGTACTGGATCATGTGGCACACGGAACTAAGATGATCGGATCACACCGGGATGTTTTCCCTTTTTTTTTTTTTTAAAGAATAGATATGACCGAGATCATAGGTATCCTTATACCTCCAAATACTAGGTGCCAAAATATATATCTCGTTCGAGGGGATTAGCATAGCGTGGAGTTGAACCTGCGATATTCCGCACCGTTCATGCACCTCACAATATAGAGTTATATATGATAGTGTTCTTTTGGGTGTTTGGTGACCTCATGTAAAGCAACATTTTTAGCTTTTCTCTTAAAGGTTAAAGTCTATCATCAGCGCTTACTTCCAATAATAATAAAAGAACAATTTATAAAACGCCATTTAGAGAACAAACTCTCCTCGAATGTTATATAACTCGGGGCTCAACCCTACTATTATTGACAGTTAAAAAATATTACAAAATAAATATATGTCAAGTGTTTTTTTGGGTGTGTGTTAGGATTTGTTTTTGAAATTATTTAAACACATATAAATTGTTTAAATGGCCATGTATTTGAATTCAATTGATAGGTTGTTTAATGAAAATTATTGTTTGAAGATAATTTCATTCATATATTGACCGTGGCTGGCTCTTATGTACCTCTTATGTACAAATCATAAGATGGGTTTCCCATTAAGAACGATAGAACTTTAAAATAAAATAAAACAACAACTAATAAACCAAAAATGGATCTGAAAGTTTAATTTGAAAGATTATTTCATGCCGTTTGTGATTTAAATAAGATATCGTTCAAATGGCTTCCCCGGCTTCTTTTGCACTGGCCAATTCGATCACGCTAATTTTCGACGACTCGGTGGAGCATTTCCGGCCGTATGGTGTCAATAACACGACAAACGTTGACCTCAAATTCGTCAAGAGTCTTGGGTTTGTTGATGTCAGCCTGTGATTTAACATAACCTTAAAGAAAATAATCTAGAGGCGTTAAATCGCACGATCTTGGCGGCCAATTCAAAACCCTATCACATCCAAAAAAACAGCCCTTTATAATAATAACTTTTAGATGGCCAAACTTAAAATAACTTTGCTATTTTATTTATTTACTAATTTATTCATTCATACATCATCGGTGCAATGTACCTTATTACAATATTAAAAAAAAATAAAGGTAGTGAGTATTTCATGAATTACAAAATACCAGTTTTCTAAAAATATAAGTAGTGAGTATTTCATTAATTACAAAAGACCAGTATTCCAAAAATGTAAGTAGTAAATTTTTCATTAATTATAAAAAACCAGTATTCCAAAAATATAAGTAGTGAGTATTTCATTAATTACAAAAGACCAGTATTCCAAAAATGTAAGTAGTAAGTTTTTCATTAATTATAAAAGACCAGTATTCCAAAAATATAAGTAGTGAATATGTCATTAATTAAAAAACACCAGTATTCCAAAAACACAATTTAATGTAACGTAAACAAAATATGCTAAAAATATACAATTACAAAAAAAAAAACAAGTTAAACAAATTATGTTTGTAATTTGTTTTATCAAACATTGTTTATTCCACTTTTTGTAACGGTATACCCCAACCGGTTCCAAGGTTTTCACCTTATCATCAAGGGAGCACAAAGAGGAGTTCTTGTTTGTGCTTCCCTGATAATGAGGTGAAAACCTTGAAACCAGTAGAGTTATACCGTTTCAAAAAGTGAAATAAACAATGTTTGATAAACTAAATTACTATACATATATTTTATTATAACTTAATCTTATTTTGGTTAGTAAAATGAATTGTGCTTTTAAGTATAGAAGTTTTATTAAGCTCAACAGGTAGGAAAGATTTGCGGGTAGTAATAATTTTGTTTCTCAAAGGCTGAAACCAACATCTTTCCACATATAAGAATAACGAAATGACTCGTTTCAGTGCAGCTCAAGTTATGTGGATGGTCTTTCCATCACAGCCTTTCTGTGCCACAGGATAACTAATTTATTGCGTGTTAACATAAGTTGTGTCTGTTTTTTTTTTTTCAAATAAAAAATGAGCACCAAAAGTAAAACAAAATGGTAAAGGTTATACGTCATTCGAAAGAAAATTTTTAGCTCTACAAGATATTGTGTTTGCTTTTACGTTACATATATTATTTTATTTGATTACAAGCCTTCAAAATTGAATGTCAAGTAGACGAAAGTGAGCATTTTCGACACCTCCTTCTGTTCGCGTTCAATCGAGGGAATAAAGCTACCAAAGCTGCTTGCGATATTTGCGAAGTGTACGGTGAAGATGTTATGAATGAAAGGACAGCTCGTGGATGGGTTTTTGCGTTTCAAAGACGGTAATTTCGACCTGAAAGACATGGAGCGTTCCGGACGACCAGTGGACTTCGATGAGGACCGCTTAAACCATATTATTCATGAAGATCCCATTAAAACAACCGTAGAATTAGATGAGCAGATGAATTGTAGTCACATGACTGTATACCGTCATCTTAAATCAATGGGAAAAATTCAGAAGCTCGGCGCTTGGGTTCCACAGGTTTTGAGCGAAAACAACAAAAATCAACGTTCGACAATTGATTTTTGTTGTTTTCACTCAAAACATGTGGAACCCAAGCGCCGAACTTCTGGACTTTTCCCATTGATTTAAATATCGCGAGCAGATTTGGCAGCTTTATTCCCTCGATTGAACGCGAACAGAAGGAGGTGTCGAAAATGCTCACTTTCGTCTACTTGACATTCCATTTTGAAAGCTTGTAATCAAATAAAATAATATATGCAACGTAAAAGTAAACACAATATCTTGTAGTCTTGTAGAACAGAATTTTTTTTTTCGAATGACGTATAACCTTTACCGTTTTGTTTTACTTTTGGTGCTCATTTTAAATTTTGAAAAAAAAACGAACATAACTTATGTGAACATCTAATATATTCAGCTAGTACAATATAGATAAATCACCTGCTTTGTATTTGCCTTCTATTATACTCGGCACGGTTAATATGTATTCAATTTTAATTATCAAAAATCCAATAGAGAAAGAAGAAGCAGACAAGCTGCAGGTACTAAAACTCCTTGCCCTTTATGCAACAGGATATGACTATCACAAATTGACTTTCAAGGATCCCGCAGTAAGTAATACACATCGGGCTTAAGAAAGAGACTATCGCTTTGTAGAGCGTCATCTATGTCGCACGGACTGTTAGCGCATCGTGCGACAGAGATGACGCTCCACAAAGCGACAGTCTCTTTCTTAAGCCCGATGTGTGTTAATTACCGCCGGGTACTATACATAGTCATCTCGGGTGGCAGTAACGTCAAGTTCCCACTTTGTATTGTGCCTACTATCATACTCGTCACGGGTTATAGACATTCATTAATTCATTGGTTCGATCTATCATCAATTGGATCACGTAATCTGAGATTATATTTTATTTTTATCATGATTTTAAATTTGTATATACTCGTAGAATAAAGTTTTTGTTGTGGTTACCAATTCGTTTTTTTAGGTGTTAACGAGAATTTTGTAAAAATAAATAGTTTTTTTTGGCTTCCATAAGACAACACAATTTCACTTCTAAAACATATTATATATCAAGCGTATTTAGAAAGTATTTCATTTATTGTCATTTTTTTTTGTTTTATTCGAGACCATTGTGACTAGTTTTCTATCGTATATTGCTTCATTATATCACATACGATATAACTTAATCGTCACATAACTACACAATGTAATATATACTCGAAATAAGATTTCCTTATTTACTAAAATTACCATTTATTCTCGTATGTTAATAAATTTTGATCCAAGGTGGAGAGTTTGCTCTGTATACGCCTAGATTGCCTATATATCTCGACGACCTCAGTATTCAAATGGTAAGATGCCTGTCATTCAAGCTATGGTTGAGAATTCTATTCCCGTTGGTACCCAGAATTTTTTTTTCGAAAAAATTTCCAGTTCACTTGTTGAATTATTATTTAACACATTTATTTGTTAAACACTTAATTGTGTAACAATTTGGTGGGTTTATTACCATGTGACAATCTCGTCCAATAAACCAAACAAAATTAAATAAATAAATTCATATGGTAAATAAATAAATTCATATGGTATGGCAATAAGTATTGAAAACATTATTCATTTCTACACAATTCGTGAACAATTTACATAATAAAAATAAAAGTTAGATATCATCAATTAAAGGGAAACGAAAGGGAAAATTTATGGATGGCTGGAAGAGATTGTCGTATATCAATAAAACTGCCAGGTGGAACGAAAGTGTAACACAATAACCGCAAAGAAAGTGTAATTTAACATTTATCTATATGTGTGAGGTACATAAAAACTATTACACCATATCCCCTTTGAAATAAGCAGAGAGAACATATCTTCTCAGCTTTAGTCATGTCATGCCTTACATTCGACAATTTTCGTTGCGTGGTTGATTATAGTCCTGTCTTCCAGCCCAGAGTACAAAAAAGTTATCCTTTTTTGAAAAAGAAAGTATTCAATCCAAATCTTCACTAAATGTCTCTTTTTGAATGATTGGAATAGATTGCCACATGGTAATAATCCCCTCGGGTTGAAAAAAAAAATGCACACAAATAAACAACATTGCATACAGATGTGTATAATTACATTTTTCAAGCAACAAACAAACTTAAACATTGCTAATTCGCGTTCTAAACATATCTTTGATTACGAAAAATTTGTTAATGTAATAGAACGGTCGTTTATAGCCTCTAAATTAGGACATATCTTTCAATGAAAGTTTCAACAATACACAGAACAATTAAAAATATATTCCTGTAATAGAACGGTCGTTCGTAGCCTCTAAATTTAAACACATATTTCAATGAAAGTTTCAACAATACACAGAAGAAATATAAATGTCTTCATGTAATAGAACGGTTGTTCATAGCCTCTAAATTTAAACGCATCTTTCAATGAAAGTTTTAACAATACACAGAACAAATAAAAAGTTAACAATGTATTAAGTTTTTTATGACGTTAAAAATAATTTACCTAAAAATAAAATATACATCCCGTATTCTACTTTTCTGTATTACATACGAGTATATGTAAAACATTCCAACTCTTAAAACTTCTGTTTTTCTTTCACAAATAAAGTATTCTAGCACCAAAGTTAAGTTTTGTAAAATAAACTCATTTTCTGTTAAGTTACGAAAAATAAAAACTTTAACTTGAGCAAGTTTGCCACTTCCAAAACAATCAAAGTCCGGCTTTTAGCTAGTGGTTATATGAATACTTGATAATTATCCGAATATTTAATGGTCATAAGTATATTTGATAGCTATACTCGTAATAATATTTGATAGGCGTGTGAATATTCAATGATTATAAGAATATTTGATAGCTATACGAATTATTGATAGTCATATGAATATTCAAATGTTTTAAGGATGTTTGTTGGTTATAAGAATAATTTATGGGCATATGAATATTCAATGATTATAAGAATATTTGATGGCTATACGAATAATTGATAGTATTATAAATATTCAACAGAAATAAGAATATTTGATGGTTGATAATAATTGATAGTCATGTGAATTTTCAATGGCTACAAGAATATTTGATGGTTATACGAATAATTGATAGTAATATGAATATTCAATCGTTATAAGAATATATGATGGGTATACGAAAAGTTTTCACGGAGAAGAGACATTTACCAACTATCTTCTTTAGTGCATAACTATGAATCTTTGTTTAATGTTATATTTATGTTTATCCTAAGGTCAAATCTAATTGTTAATTCAAACGTTCACTTTCACTATCATCGCTTCTTCGGTCACGATATCTTAATGCAGTGTAAATCAAACGTAACTACATCCATCGAATATCGAACTGAGCAGCAAATCGTTTTTTTTTTTTCAGCGAACATACACATACTATATATGTTACCATATAATACATTACATCGTTTGCTTGTCAGGATAGATAAAACAGAACTCTAAACTTTCTTATCATGTCACATATTTTCTACCTTCTTTCTTATACAGCTCTTCCAACTTCTATCAGTTTTCTATATCTCCTTCTTTCAAAATGTAATTCTCTTGATCAATCACATTATTCTCTTTATTCCTCTTTTATACCTTCAACTAACGTTTGAACTGCATATTTGTTTTGTCGATATTCCCTCATTTATCCATTCTCCATGTCCACCTCACATATCAGTGATCTACTTCATCTTACTGAATACATTAGTATTATATTCATCCCTACTCACTTCATTCTTTATTTTCTAATATATTGTCAGCCTATGAATTCTCAGTGCACGCCTTTCTATAGCAAGCACGCATTTTTTATAATTTTCCACTTTAATATATTTTCAAAACTTTTGGTCATTCATCATCTTGAAAGATTTATTCATCTTCTTGAAAGACTTATTCATCATCTTGAAAGACTTATTGATGTAAAGTAGAATAAATATTTTTTTGGATTAATCATCTCGATATTTTTTTGGATAAATCATCTCGAATTAATGTACAGTAGAGTAAATAATTTTGAAACGCATATACCCATTTTTTTGGATTATGTATCTCGATATAGTAATGTATAGTCGCGTAAATAATTTTGTAACGAATTCATCCAATTTTTTAGATTAATCATCTCGATAGACTAATTAATGTATAGTAGAGTAAATAATTTTATTATACAATTTTCAAAATTATTCATTACACGCTGAATGGTTGACTTGCTTGGTACATGATTTAAACAAAAAAAACACGCAATTTTTTCGCGTGTTCACAATTAACAATTATTTATATAAAATGTTTTAATATCTACATCTTGTTGTAAAGTTAGATGCTCCATAAAAATTGTTATTGATTATTTTCCACGGATGTCAAATATGAACTGACAAATAACAACCAAATCAAAATGGCGGCTAAACGAAATCGGCCTGGAACATAAAACGCACCCTATATATCTCAATAGACTAATTTATGTACACTCGCGTAAATAATGTTGTAACGAATTTATCTTTTTTTTTTATTAATTATCTTGATAGACTTATTAATGTACAGTAAAGTTAATAATTTTGTAACGAATTTATCTATTTTTTTATTAATTATCTTGATAGACTTATTAATGTATAGTAAAGTAAATAAATTTGAAACGAATTTATCTATTTTTTTATTAATTATCTTGAAAGACTTATTAATGTTTAGTGAAGTAAATAATTGTGTAACGAATTTATCTATTTTTTTATTAATTATCTTGATAGACTTATTAATGTTTAGTGAAGTAAATAATTGTGTAACGAATTTATCTATTTTTTTATTAATTATCTTGATAGACTTATTAATGTTTAGTGAAGTAAATAATTGTGTAACGAATTTATCTATTTTTTTTATTAATTATCTTGATAGACTTATTAATGTATAGTAAAGTAAATAATTTTGTAACGAATTTACCCAAATATAATTGCAGCTTGAATTTTAAATATTTAGCAACTTTTGCCTTCTTTTTCTTGAAAATATAAAGTATCCCATAAAAACGGCATTTATTTTATAAATCACATTAAACCAAAAGTGGATTTAGGCAAGATAAGTTTGTATCGACTATATTTTTCTTTGTCTCAGAGTACTGCGGTAGGAAGGTATAAATTATTTCAAAACAGCATTCTTCGAGATCGATTAGGACACATCAAGGGAACGCGTCAAGACATCTGACATATAGATTCTCTATTGTGACCTGTTATTTTCAATGCACATTGTTGATATCATCTGTGGGTTAATTTAATAATGAACTCTTTCAACACTGTACTAGAAACCCGATAAACCTTCATGTAGCTAGTTTGAGTATTAGCATTTGCATGTATTTTTTTAAATAGGCAATCCACCTACACTAGGATGATTTGGGTTACTACAGTTAAGGCCGAAAATAAAAATTTAAGTCAATAATTTAGAGAGAAAAAAAACATTTTTATAGGATTTAAACTTATTTTTTATTATTTTATATGCGTGGTTCATCTGAAGGGCTCGTAAAGAATACTTCAAGTTGTTGTACATATTTAAAATAACAAAATATTTATTTTAAATTCAAATTTAAAAAAAATGCTAATCACTAAACAATGATGGTAGGGTTTGAATAATGAAATTCTAATAAAATAATGCTAATCTCTGAACAATTATGGTAGGGGTTGAATAATGAAATTCTAATGTCTAAACAATGATGGTAGTAGGGCTTCAATAATGAAATTCTAATCTCTAAACAAAGATGGTAGGGCTTGAATAATGAAATTCTAATATCTAAACAATGATGGTAGTGCTTGAATAATGAAATTCTAATAAAATAATGCTAATCTCTGAACAATAATGGTAGGGGTTGAATAATGAAATTCTAATGTCTAAACAATTATGGTAGTAGGGCTTCAATAATGAAATTCTAATCTCTAAACAAAGATGGTAGGGCTTGAATAATGAAATTCTAATATCTAAACAATGATGGTAGGGCTTCAATAATGAAATTCTAATCTCTAAACAAAGATGGTAAAGAAATTCTAATAAAATAATGCTAATCTCTGAACAATGATGGTAGGGGTTGAATAATGAAATTCTAATGTCTAAACAATGATGGTAGTAGGGCTTCAATAATGAAATTCTAATCTCTGAACAATAATGGTAGGGCTTCAATAATGAAATTCTAATCTCTAAACAAAGAAGGTAGGGCTTGAATAATGAAATTCTAATCTCTAAACAATGATGGTAGGGCTCGAATAATGAAATTCTCATCTCTAAACAATGATGCTAGGGCTTGAATAATGAAATTCTAATAAAATAATGCTAATCTCTGAACAATGATGGTAGGGGCTGAATAATGAAATTATAATCTCTAAACAATGATGGTAGGGCTTGAATAATGAAATTCTAATAAAAGAATGCTAATCTCTGAAAAATGATGGTAGGGCTTGAATAATGAAATTCTTATCTCTAAACAAAGATGGTAGGGCTTAAATAATGAAATTCTTATCTCTAAACAATGACGCTAGGGCTTGAATAATGAAATTCTAATAAAATAATGTTAATCTCTGAACAATGATGGTAGGCGTTGAATAATGAAATTCTAATCTCTAAACAATAATGGTAGGGCTTTAATAATGAAATTCTAATCTCTAAACACAGATGGTAGGGCTTGAATAATGAAATTCTAATCTCTAAACAATGATGGTAGGGCTTGAATAATGAAATTCGTTCAAGTACAAGGAAGCGAAACAAAGAAATATTAGTTATTCTTAGTAAAGATGGTACACATATGATAACTCTTGGAAGGTAATTAAATAATCACGACGCCTGGACCGCAAATAAAGATGTGTTCAATGATGCGTGGTTTGTTGGTAAGCGCGTTCTATTATTGCTACCAGGCGAGCTTTCTTCACCCTGCGTTTACCTTTTTTACATATTATATTTTTTAAGGATACAACTGATAATCGAAGCCAAACCCACGAGTGGAAGACAATTGTCTTACCATCAAGACCACAGACAGTTTGATAGGCAGGTAATGCACTCTTAAAGTGAGATTTCTCTTAATTTCAATTCCAACATTCTATATTATGTAATGACATTTAGTAATTCGTTGATGTATATTTGATTATGTTTTTATTTTTTTACAGAAGCCCGTATCGGTAGTTATAATATATAATAAAATATATTACTGTATGTGAATGTAGCAAAAAAAGACATAAAAAATACTAACAAATTCTTTTGATAGGTAAGTCTTGGCGAAGTATGGCGCCTGAGGCTAGGCTAAAATCACTACTGGAGAATGGTTATGTCATAAGAACAATAATATTTATTTAAATAATTTTATTTCCTATTGGCATTTTAGTAAAACCAGCATGTAAGGCGGAGTAAGGTGTTGGATAAATTACGATTCCAAACTAAGGGGGAAATATGTATGCTAAAGGCCCGTTCTCACGGTTCAAGTTTAGTTGACCGATTAAAGTTGATCAACAAAAGTTGAATGAAATCTGTAGTGAAGGCGTGTTCTCACGGTTCAAGTTTAATTGGCCGATTATAGTTGATCAACAAAAGTTGAATACAGGCCCGTTCTCACGGTTCAAGTTTAGTTGACCGATTAAAGTTGATCAACAAAAGTTGAATGAAATCTGTAGTGAAGGCGCGTTCTCACGGTTCAAGTTTAATTGACAGATTATAGTTGATCAACAAAAGTTGAATACAGGCCCATTCTCACGGTTCAAGTTTAGTAGACCGATTAAAGTTGATCAACAAAAGCTGAATACGACTTGAATCAGTTTTTGTTCACACGTTTCAATAGAAACTGATTCAATAAACTGTTTCAATTTAATTCGATTAAAAATGGCGTCGAAAGCATTTTCTCTTGCATCTTTATTTTTATATTTATCGGGTTGAAAGCGAACTTGACAATCAACTAGAATTCACATGTTCACACGGTTCAAGATATGTTTCAACTTGAAAGCAAATGGCGGATGACTCATAACTTGAACGATAAAGTTTGACTGGGTCAATCTTTTCTTGATCAATTAAAAAGTTGTTCAACTTTCTTGAAACAAAGGTTCTCACTACAGATTTAATTCAACTTTTGTTGAACAACTTTAATAGGTCAACTAAATTTGAAGTGAGAACGGGCCTTGAATCAGTTTCTATTGAAACGTGTGAACAAAAACTGATTCAATTCGTATTCAACTTTTGTTGATCAGCTTTAATCGGTCAACTAAACTTGAAATTATTAGGAATGAATGTGAATTTAAGGCTGATGTGTTGAATAAGATCAATAAGACTGTTCTGAAATTGTTTGGACATTTATTATAGAACGAATTGATTAATAAAGACTAACAAAACAAATATACAATACAAATGTGAGTGGAAAGCGTAGAAAAGAGAGACTTAGAAAAATATGGTTGAGTTAATTGTATGATATTTTAAAAGAAGGAAATGTAATTTTAATATTTATCAGTTAATGCTCGAGACCTTCCGTTTACATTTCTTTGCACTCCAATAATACTTAATTTTTTAACACGTAATACACATTGATTGCAAAAGAAATCAGACTTTTTTGGCAAATCGTTAAAAAAAATACCGTAATGATGGTAATTAGGCAACAATGCATGACATAATATGGAATTAAATAATATGAGATGAATGCGAACGTACAGTACCCGACGGTAAATAATACACATCGGGCTTAAAAAAGAGACTGTTGGCCATAATCGGCCAATTTCGGCTTTGTAGAGCGTCGTCTCTGTCATTCATACACGTGTTCCGTTGTGATTTGTCAGTCGTCTTCAAGCGTTCTAGGGACAGATAAGACGCTCTACAAAGCCGAAGTTAGCCGATTATGGCCGACAGTCTCTTTCTTTAACTCGATGTGTATTACTTACCGCCGGGTACTGCAAGGCTGGTGTGTTAAGTAAGATCAAGAAGAGAATTCTGAGATTGTTTAGATATTTATCATTTGAATTGACGAACAGACTAATAAAAAAAAACATGCAATGCAAATTAAAGTATGTATGCAATATATCAAGTGTGCATTTTGATAAAAGGAAAAGCAAGGTGGATAAATCGTAAGAATTACATGAGACGGTGTATGTATGTAGAAGAGACGAAATATTTATGTCGCATAAGGAAAGTCTACCGCTCCCTCCTGTCTGCCTACCTTGATTGATATACAAACAATGTTAAGCTTTCTATGCATGTATTTATGATTTCTCACTTCGCACTACATGCATACGGTTGTACACACTAGACAGTCCTCCCAGTCCTGCGGAAAAGTGTCTAATCCTGTGATGGGTAGTCTTTTTAGCTCGGAGTGTCAAAATTCTAAAAAAATCTGGCTTGACCCGGGTGCCGTGTCACATCTAGGAATATTATTGTAATAATTTTTGCAGTCCTAGTAAATGAAAGAGTTTTGGTTTTGAACTATTTATTTATTATTATTAAAAATCAAAAACAAATAATTAATTACATTAGTGACTTTTTTGTTGCTGAATTGCATTTGCTAAATCTTCAATTGAAAGTTGGTATTTCGTACATTTTAAGCACTAGCAAGTGTTACAAACTTCACCAGTCAGTCAGTTTGTTTTATTTGTTTTAATATTATTCAACGCAACGAGAATAACGTCTCACAAAAATACGTTGAGGGAAATATTGTGAGTAAAGCCATCGCTAGATTTTTCCGTGTCAAAAGTGTTCGGTAATCGGTTTCAAGTAATCAAAATATCTTGTTCGTAGTGGCACTCTTCTTCATTCTCCAAACGATTTCTTTCTCGATTCATGAGTTTGGACCTCGATGCGTGTCACCCAAAATGTCTTGGCGTGTCACCTCTGACACGCGTGTCATAGGTTACCCATCACTGGTCTAATCTAATGGCCGCAGTCACAACTCATGATAATGGCAATAGAGCAGAGGCCGAGAACCCATCCGATGGAGTAACCAGGAATGCTGGATGATCTTTTCAGGAAGCGCTATATAAAACCTTATACTTGATAGGGATGATTATGTCGATCACGATTCTCAGAATTGAGAGATGAAAGAAATAATGTGTCATTGAAATGACGTTACCAATTATATCAAGGATAAAAAAGTCACGATTAGACAGAAGACAGCAAAGGAATGGATCACATAAAGAGGTTCATTATTAAAATGATTTGAATAGAAAATACTTCACATACCCACGACCTTTCATTGTGACGGCTGTGTTATCGCAAAAAGAAGCGCCAGCTTATAATCTTGACGCAAGAAAGACATCATTAACGCTTCTTTGACCTCCATACTCCTACACAGGCAAACCTTAAACTTACAACAGCGCCGGATCAAGACCTGATGCCATAACTTAAAACACTGACTGGTCCACTTATCGATTTAGATGTTCTGTTTGGACCCACTTTTATTAAAAACTCGGAATATATATATTTTTTTTTTTTTTTATCCACTTTGCACGGATTTCTCCTGTTACACAAAGAGGGTTTGCTTCTAGCGTTAGCTTATTCGTTAGGAATAATATCAGCCAGGATTCTTCTCATACTGCTAGACGGTACCGAGAATATATCAACCGTGTCATTCAGTTGGTTCAATATCTCTATACCACGGGTGACTGAGTGTTTAGCCATGATATTCGTCCTGTAAGTTGGTATGTAGAACAGAGGGTGATTCATTGCACGGATATATTTATTGGGTACATATAAACTTAGTGCTTCTAGAATCGCGGGACAGTTAAAGGAACCTTGGAAAACCTTTATTAGGAATATCGCAATGGATTCTTGCCTTCTTGTTTCAAGGCTTCTATAGTTACACACCGTGAGAAGTTCGGCATGGTGAGCATATTTTGGGTAATCGCCCTTTGTTTTGTACCATAGATATCTGAGGATTTTTTTTTGTATTTGTTATATATTGTTTTTGTATTTGAGCTGGTGAGGAGCCCAAACCGTAGATGCATATTCTAATTTGGTTCTAATTAGATAATTATATAAGTTTCGGAGGATATCCGTGCTGTTAAATTCTCTTGATATTCTCATTACAAAACCGAGTAGTTTGTAACAGTCCGATATCAAACGTGAGACATGGTTAACGAACGTGAGTCCGACATCGAAGGTTACGCCCAAATCATTGAATTCAGAAACTCTGTTTAGTGCCTGTCCCTGTATAGTATACTGATGGTGGATTGGTGAAAACGATCGACTATAAGATACACAGACACATTTATTAATGTTGAACAGAAGATGATTTTGCTCACTCCAGGAGACTAGGGAGTCTAGGTCCTGTTGTAACTGTGCACAGTCCTAAGGTGAATTGATCTTTTTGAATATTATTCATGAATAATATAGTTTAAGCGGTCCTCGTCGAAGTCCACTGGTCGTCCGGAAAGCTCCATGTCTTTCAGGTCGAAATTACCGTCTTTGAAACGCAATAACCATCAACGAGCTGTCCTTTCATTTATAGCATCTTCACTGTACACTTTGCAAATATCGCGAGCAGCTTTGGCAGCTTTATTCCCTCGATTGAACGCGAACAGAAGGAGGTGTCGAAAATGCTCACTTTCGTCTACTTGACATTCCATTTTGAAGGCTTGTAATCAAATAAAATAATATGTGTAACGTAAAAGCAAACACAATATGTTGTAGAGAAGAAAATTTTCTTTCGAATGACGTAAAACCTTTACCGTTTTGTTTTACTTTTGGTGATCATTTTTTAATTTGGAATAAAAACGGACACAATATATGTTAACACCTAATACTATTTAAAAAAATGGGTTTCCAGTGTAGTTTTCACTTAGGGCTTATTAAAACATCTTTCTGGTTGGCTGAAAGATGTTGTTACATGTCGATAAGCTTGACAGGTTAAATAAAAATAAAAAAGGTTGTAGAAGAAGCAAAATATGTGTGTCGTGATAGGAAAGTCTGGCGCTCTCTTTTTTCTGCCTACCCAGATAGGGAAATGGCGAAATGGTATTTTTTTCACAATCTTTCTCAAATACAAAATCTCTCGTCAAGATAACTCGAGTGTACGATGTAACTCGAGTGTAAAATTTTCTTTCGAATGACGTATAACCTTTACCATTTTGTTTTACTTTTGGTGCTCATTTTTTAATTTGAAAAAAAAAACAGACACAACTTATGTTAACACCTAATACATAAGAGATATACATAGCCATATGCAAAATCAAAAAATAATAAATAATCATATAAGGCAAAGGCTTCACTCCTCTTCAACAATTTTCCTTTGCGTCAATATATCACACATAATTCCGATTCAACATGACACCAATCTGACCTAAGCACCACTCTCGTAACAAACCGGTATAATTTCACCTGAAAAGAGCTTTGAGGTAAGTAAAAACACGTATAGTGGAGATCAATGTAATTAGTGGAGTAACAAAGTAATTTACTCTTAAATATTCTCATATGCTTGATCGTTACTGTTAATGCCGTCAAACTTGAAATCGATTACAGGCTGCCATAAGACTAGCACTCTATTTGGTTTCATATAGCTACTATAAAAATATTACATCTCTCTTGATTATATTTCTTTTAACATATTAACCTTTCCCTTCCTACGCAAAAAAAAATCCACGCGTTCCAATGCTGTGTATTCAATACACTTCAATGCACGTATAAAAATGAACGATTTAAAATCTGAAAAATAAGAATATTCATAACCAATCGCTTAAATTAATTAAATTTGAAGTCAAAAGTGATTATAATTGAAATTTTATTGCTGAAAACATGAAAAAAAAAAACATCGGCCGACGTTTACAAAACGGGCAAAGCGAACGCCTCATACAAAAGCTCGCGAGCTACTGAAGTGAGTGAACTGAGATTCTATTTCTTGCGTTCCCATATACCGAAGTAGAGTGAGAGTGAGACGTGAATAGCGTCGCTTTTTCGTCCATAGCGGTTTTTTAGAATGAATTTACCTACGTCGCACACTGGCACAGGTAGACAGCGTGATGGTATATATTGTATTGTATTACACTTTTTTATATACAGTGCCACTATATCTTCCAGCCAACGAGAAAAATATTCAAAAAAGCCTTAAGTGAAAATCATGCTGGAATCCTTTTTTAGATAAAGCTGCGTTGGGAGACAAACGTCTTATCCACTAGACCACAAATGTATATCTGTATGTATGTACAAATGGTAAAAATCATTCTCATCAGGATTAATTGGGTTAGTAAAAAAACAGCTACAATAGTTTGTATAATAGTTGTGCTACAAATTGATTGGATGTTTCTAAATTTGATATTTCGCTTTATTCTGGAAAGAGTAAGATTTAAATGTTGCTATTTCCAGAATAAAGCAAATATAATATGCAATCAGCAAGTAAATTAATTATTATCATAGATGGTGAAACGCCCTAGATCTGTCTATCGAACTGAATCCATTGGAGCCTAACAGGTAACAATTGAACCGGGAATTTTAATAGATTTTTAAGTATTTATTCGCTTGGAGACATTTATTAACTTGCAAAAAATATAACAAAATCACCGATTTGCTGCAAATACAAACCATTTCAAGGTCATCTGTTGGCAAATTGTAAAAAAAAAACTCTAAGAAAGTATTTTTATGTACAGTCAATATTGACCAATTGTGGCATAATCGTGCATAATTTATTTACTTTTTTGTACCTCAGTTGATACATTACAACGCCGTTCCCCTGTCGTGGTAGGCAGAGAGCACAGATCGCCAGACTTTACTATCTCGACACACACACGCATCCCTAGCATCTTCAACATCCATACACCTTTCAATATAACTTATACGATTTCTTTTACTTTCTACATTTCGTTATTTAAGAATATAATTAACTAGATCCAACATTTTTTTCCTTGGTCTTTCTTCATTCTTTCGTGATTCTTCATTCATAATAATAAAAGGACAACTTATACAGCGCTGTTTAGATAACAAACTCTCCTCTAGGGCACTCGATATTCGAAACTCGATTAATAATTATACAACTAGAGAAAATGAATTCGGAAATAATTTCATACTATTGATCGACTATCATCGTAATCAAATATGACGGTCGGCCATCCTGTGGATGGAAGATGCGCGTTTGTCTATGTGTGTGTGCGTGCGTGTGTGTGTGTGTGTGTGTGCGCGCGTGTGTGTGTGTGTGTGTATGTGTACTGGTTAATTGAATGCAAGCTATTGCACATCAACAAGCACACATTCTTGACAGATTAAACTCAGAATTCCGATGGAAAGGATTTCAGATTTAAAATGATCTAAGAGTAAAACCAGCCTTTGGTCCACCAGTCATCGAATTGAATCCATTAGACAGCGAACCTGGGGTGCCCACTTACTGAAAGTGAATCTCAACCGTTAGACCATCACCACTGACTGTAATTTCACACCACCCACTAAGAGTAAAACAAGCCTTTGATTCACCAGGCATCGAATTGAATCCTCCAGGTATCAAACCTGGGGTGCCCACTTGCTTAACGTGAATATCAACTGTTAGACTACGGCCGCCGACAGTAATTTCACATCACACACTCACTGGTATACTTATAAACTGGTAACTGAAGAGTTTAACATTCAAGATGGAGCATGTCGAAATATTGTTTAAACTTTCGTTGACAGGATTACTGCTAGATTATAAAATATTTTTAAGGAATTTTATTATTCATTGTACGAGTATATACATCACACCGTTTCCCTTTCAAACTAGAAACAGGATAGAGCGCCAGATTTTTCAATCTCGATACACATATTTTGAATATTCTATTTCCATACAACTTCTACGATTTCTATTCCATTTTACACTTCATCTTTCAAAATATCATGAATTTAATTCAACCATATTTTCTTTGGTCTTCGTCTATCACGCCTTTCATTCACATTTGCAGTGTATGTATTTTTTGTAAGTCTTTCTTAATTCATTCGTTTCACGTGCTCAAACCATTTCAGAGTGCTTTACTTCCCCTAACTAAAAACAGCAGCCTTAACACTTGCCTTTCTGTGTTAAAAAAATTCCACCAGCCACGGTGTTGGACGCTAAGCGTCCAGTGAAAAATGTATATTTTAAATTAAAATTATGCAACATCTGCTACGATATTTTTTGTTTTTATCTATAAAAATCATTTTATCATGTTAAAACGTCGAATAATCAAATAAAATATAAGTCTTGGCCACTCTCTATCCATCACAGGGTGGCAAGTGTTAAGTTCATATTCATCGCATATCATTTCATTCCATATTCTGTCATACATTGTCACCTCATGTATTCTTCTGAATACACGCATGTCTACATTCGGTTCTTATCAAATTATTAACTTTTTTGGCTGGCAGAGATAACCGCCCAACAATAAGTCCGCCAGATTGTAAAACAATGAATCTGGCACGTGCCTAAACCATTTCAGAGCCCTTCACTTCCCCTCACTTAACACATCAGCCTTAAGTTCACATTCATCCCTAATCATTTCATTCCGTATTCTGTCATACATTGTCCCCCTCCTCCTTCCGACGAATGTATTCTCAATGCACGCTATTCTACAACATTTCTTCGACTTTTCATACTCAGTAAACTAATTGGAATCTGACAACTATTATTAATGTGTAAATATACAACCAAGATGTTTCTCATCCCCCTAGTTGTACTTTGTTTTTCATCATTCGATTGCGTTTTTAAATACTGAAAGAAACTGGGAAATAGTCAATTGGCCAATTAGGGTTTAATATACATAAATACATTAAGTATTAAACTTGTCTCTTAAAAATAACATCACAAATTATTTATTTCTCTAGTTACATTACAGATACTCAAAAAAATGTTTAACACAGGAATCTCTTGAAGGCTTTATGTTTATTTATTTATTTATTTAACACTTTTATTACAATACAATCTGGCGGGCTTATTGCCAAGTGGCAATCTCTTCCAACCAACCAGACAAAAGTAAATGGAGCAAGTTACGTGGTCGCATAAATCATTCAAATGACTATCCATTCCCTCGAAATCCATAAACATATACGCGAGAACATGCCCACGAACCCCACAAAGACGGACAATCACCCGAACATTATTTTTCATATAAAGTGAGATATCATCATTCAAAAGGAAAGGAAAGGATGGTGGAGTGGAAAGGAAAAGAAAAATCAGGAATGAAACACGTTATTTTACTGACTAGAAATTAAGAGGTTTTTCAGTCGCTTCTTAAAGCATACCAAGGACGGAGCGAGTCTTATATTGGTTTGTAACTGATTCCAGAGTCTCACTGCATGGACAATAAAGGACGACGTAAAGAAACAGGAGCGGTGAACTGGAAAGGCCAATAAACAATCTCTGTTTGAGCGTAGCGCTAATCCATGAAAATTTTAGGCGAGATAAGAGGGTGCGGCGGGACAGTTAAGGATATTATATTGTACAATAGAGACAGTATGTGAATTTGTCGTCTATTTCTAACATTCAACCAGTTCAATGCCTTCTGGTATGAAGTTATATGATCGTACTTTCGTATGTTCAGTGTACTTCACGTACAAAAACTAAAAACTTTAACAAACTTTAAATATTATATTACGAGTACCTTAGCACTTGCAATTGGCAATTTGATCAAATTCAATCACTGATTACTTGAAATTTTATCGTATTCTGTCATACATTGTCATCCCCATGTATTCTTCTCAGTGCATGCATTTCTACAGCATTAATTAAAAAAAAAAATTATTTCTTTATTTTCTCATATTGCATGTGTAGCTTTGCGAGCTTTGTTGCTAGGAAAAGTAAAAACAAATTCTTCAAGTTCTTGGAAACCAAGGTGTCGTTTTTTCATAATACGAGCAGTATCACACGTATTGTCTTGCAATGTTTGAATCGTGTTGAGGAAAAATATTTAGTGTCAAGACAATGATTGCATGCCACATTAGATGCATTGTTTACCTATTGTGATTATTTATTCATCAATCCTTGAATATATTTGGTTTTAATTTTTTTTTTTTAAACATCCAGTGAAATATGACCTCCGCGTCTTAGTAAGTAAGACGCCTGTCTATAAGTTGGGAATTTGATTCCTGTTCAAACCTAGGTTTAAAAAAAATATTTCACTTGGGTTTTTATAACAATAAGTTCACTTGGTTGTATGGTATACACCAAAAGTACAATAAAATACAAAAGTATAAACATGTGACACATAATAGTGAGATCAACAATATTTTGAAGTAAGAGCCCTATTTTGATAGTTAAGGTACGTGGAACGAATGAATGAAGAAAGATTAATCTTTCCCTTCCTGTGCTAAAAAAATACGCCGGTTCCAGTGCTGTGTATTTAATACACATCAATATACATGTAAAAATGAGCGATGTAAAATCAGAAAAATAAGAATATTTACAGTCAATCGCTTAAATTAATTAAAGTCAAAAGTTATAATAATTTCAATATAATTGCTGAAAACAGGAAAAAAAACATTTGACGACGTTCACAAAACGGGTCAGGAAATAAATGAAACGAAAGTTGATACCGATAACGTTATATCGATGATATGTCAATTTTATGTATGACTTTAAAATAAAAATTACAAAAAGTTGTTAACGCAGGGTGTTACTGTTACGAATAATAATAAAATCCAGGTACGGCGATCCTGCATATAAAATTTGTGCTATGCACGCAGGTGGTATAATGCAAGGGCGCTGCAAATATTCATAATGTTGATGACGTATGTACAACCGTTATATAATAAAATATTAGCTCAAGAGCGCTGTGACTTGAGAACATAATGGCAAAAAAACCCCTCGAACGAAAGCCCGCTGGCTACTGAGCAAGAGAAGCGAGCAAACTGAGATTCAATTTCTTGCTTTCCCATTTACCGAAGTAGAGGAAGAGTGAGACGAGAATATCGTCGCTTCCTCGTCTATAGCGGTGTTTTAGAATGAATATACCTATGTCACACACTGGCACACGCTTGATTGTATTGGTGAATTTATTCCCGATTTTCACAAAATATCTGTGATGTGGCCGATAAGTGCTAATTATTATTAATTTTTTTTTCATTCAATGCGTAAATATATTTCGGAGGAATACCTAAAATATGAACCCAGTATTAATTATATTTATAGAGATATTAAAGTTTTTAGAAGCAATGTGTACTAGTTACACATCACAGGACAGGAAGGGTTAAACAAAACAAATGTACAATGCAAATATGTTTGAAGGGCGTGATAGAACAAGATCAAGGAAATTATGGTTGGATCAAATAAATGAAAGAATCAAGATAAATCGTACGCGCTATATAAGATATGGGTGTGGAAGAGGTGAAATATGTGTGTCGGAAAGACTGAAGCTCAGTCCTCTTTGCTTTCTCCAGCAGATAAACGACGTGATGGTGTGTATTTATGTATTAAAAAGTCGTTTTATAAGTTGTTTAAAGTTGTTTGTCTAATCTGATTTATAAAGATAAACTGCGTTTATTAAAATTTCCGCAAGTGAAACGAATGAATGAAGAAAGACTAACAAATATATATAAGGTAGAAATGGGAGTAGAAAGCGTGGTACAGGAAGACCAAGGAAATTATGCTCGTATTTAGTGAATGAAATTTATAAGAAGAAAATGTAAGAAATCAAACAACTCGTAAGAGTTGGATGAAAAGGCATAGATATGTGGAACATGTGAAATAGGTGTGTCGTGATAGGAATTTCTACCATTATGTTCTCAAGTCACAGCGCTCTTGAGGGAATATTTTATTATATAACGGTTGTACATAAGTCATCAACATTATGAATATTTGCAGCGCCCTTGCATTATACCACCTGCGTGCATCGCACAAATTTTATATGCAGGATCGCCGTCCCTGGATTTTATTATTATTCGTAACAGTAACATCCTGCGTTAACAACTTTTTGTCATTTTTATTTTAAAGTCATACGTAAAATTGACATATCATCGATATAACGTTATCTGTATCAACTTTCGTTTCATTTATTTCCTGCTCCTGATGAAATAATTTTATAACAATGGCATTGTTATATAACATTAATAGCAACTTAATTTTTAATTTAATAAAATACAGAGTGGCCAATAAGTCGAGCTACATGATGTTGTTGGAGGTCTTGTGGCTTCAATTCTTGCACCAGCTGAATTGTATACGAAAAGAGGTGCAAAATGTTTTTTAAGATTCGTTCCAGTATCGTTCGAGACATTGCGAACTTAACTGTCTTCTTCTTCCTCTTGGTTTAGGTCGTATGACCTGTTTGTGACGGTGGGCTGTCCTGATGGTCGTATAATTGAAGTTGTTTGATCATCAGCGCCACTCTTGTACCCTTTGAATGTTCTCATTGGTGCGGATAGTACGTGGTCTTCTGAATTGAGGCAAGTCAACTTTTTAATTTTCGATATTACTTGACAATCTCCATGTTTGTATAACTGACACTTGATTTGCGAAATAAACTTTGGCCACTTCTGTTTGTACCTTTCTTTTAAGAAAACAAATGGACGCCTTTTAAATTATCGGGGGAAAAACTCACACCAATTGAAGAAGTTACAAAATTTAAATACTTGGGTGCTAGCATAATGAGCAATAATGACCGCTATGGCGAAGTACTTGAACAATCACAAAAGGCCGCAGCTATTTCCGGATGTTTAAAGAGCACTATCTGGAAAAACAAGTATATTAACATCCAAAGCAAGGTGAGGATATACAAGACTTGTATCCGTCCCATAATGACATACAGCATAGAGTCCAAAGCCTACCCTGTCAGAATCAAAAATCTCCTTCGAACCAGCGAAATGAAGGTACTCAGGAGTATTGCTGGGGACGACAGAGAAGAAGGTTCTGGAACGAACACTTACCCAGAATGGCGGAACCAAGAGCTGTAAGAATGACCAGGGACAGTATCCCCAAGCGAACAGACCTCCAGGACGACTTCGCAAAAGATGGAAAGACAGCTGGCAGTCGACGTCACAAGAGGCAAACAATGATGCAGGACAATAACAGGCCAAAAGGCCTAAAATAAGAAGAAGAAGGGGAAAAAACTAAAATGGAATCAAACTAGAAAAATATAAATACTAGAAACTGGATCGTGATTGACGGGTCAACCTATATATGAACCAATACAAAATGAACGCCTTATATTCGCAATCCAACAATTAATATTTAATTCTAAGTGTATCCTGGTTAGTTATATTAAGTTATTGAAATTCATTTAATAACTATCAATCTATCTTTTTCGTCTCTTTCTGATTTTTCCTGTCTTCCCTCAACCTTCCGTCTTGCGTCTTCTTCAGCCAAGATGATTTGAATGGTTGAATTAAAATAGGCACTAAGTACCAAAAAAAAAACTAAGTATGCAGTTTCATTATATATGACATATAGAACGAAACTGCATACTTAGTTTTTTTTTTTTTTTTGGTACTTAGTGCCTATTTTAATTCAACCATTCATTTGTTTGGACTGACTTGAAAATTGTCAAAAAAACATGTCTCGACCGGCTCAACTGTATTTTTCTCAACTTCTCCAATCGTCGATCGTTTGAATTTTTTTGAAGTTTAACTAATTCAAGCTTTAAATTATCTTTAATTTTTGTTGTTTTTTTTTTTTTTTTAATTTAATTTATTATGTTGACCACAACATTTTTGGCAATTACGTTGTGGCGCAAATCATAGTTGTGTGGGTGGATTGCCAATTAAAAAAAATGTCCAAATACTTGGTTTATACTTGAGAAAAAAACATTAAGACGGGTTCAAAGTGTATTTATATTATGTAACACTTGATTGTACAGTATACTACATCGCTGGTTTATTTCTAAGTAGCAATCTCTTCCAACCAAGTATACAATTGTTTTACAAAGTTTTGAGTTCAATGTGGAGTCAGACATTTTTGATGTAGAGAAAAAAAATACAATACTTAATAAAAACATAAAATGAACATAAACAATGAAATAAAAACAAAAAAGTAAGAAAATAAAGATTGGTGAGAAAATAATGGACAATCAGGAAAAATACGCTATATAACTGAAGATAATTATTAGTATTCTACGCACTTCAGACTCCTAGTAAAGAGAGTGGCCCAAGAATATAATGAATAGACACTTGATGGCCCAAGAATATGATAGATGGACACTTGGTGGCCCAAGAATATAATAGATAGATACTCGGTGGCCAGAGAATATAATAGATGGACACTTGGTGGCCCAAGAATATAATGAATGGATACTCGGTGACCAAAAAATATAATGGATGGACAATATTAGACGTGATGAATAATATTTTGGAAAAACTTTGTCATTTAATTTAAGTGCTCTTTGCAGAACACAATCATTTGTGATGTGCATGGCCGCGTAGTAACGCACTGAACTTCCATGCAGAAGGCCGCTGGTACGAATCCCGCGCTGTGATACTCCCCTCGAATGACACAGGCATTTTTTCCACCTGGTATTCAGGGGTATAAATATACATATGACTTCGGTAATATATATTCTTCGGTAAAAAAACATGGCTGTGTTCTCCGATCGTCTCATTTCAGGTGTACCATCGGATCCAGTACAGTGGCGTGACCGGTGAGTTTGCTGGTGTGTAGCGGCTCACTCACTAAGAGGAGGAAAAATTAACAGATGCGAGAGACTCTCATAGAAGTGAACTTCTTAGCTCCTAGGAAAAGTTGATTTTATGCATTGCTTTTTTTCCATTTGTTACCGATTTTTATAATTTTTTTAGGATTAGGAAATGGTTATGTGGAATTTTATTCAAGAAAATCTCTCTTAATTACAAAAAATAAAAAGTTGTTATGTGGAATTTAATTCAAGAAAATCTCTTTTAATTAAATAAAAAAAAATTATAATAATTTTAAAAATAAATAATAATACAATACACTCAATAATATTAAAATAATACTAATTATTATTAATATTAAATAATTAGTAATATTAAAATAATTAATAAAAATTAATTAATAAATAAAATATGTAGTTATAATAAATAATAGTTTATTAATAAATAAAATATTTAATAATAATAAATAATAATAAAATAATAATATAATACACCGTTTCACTTTTCGTGACGTTCAGGCCAATTTACCCTATCGCGCCAATAGAAGTTTCACTTCAAAAAGGTGAAAAAACAACTCCACGGTAAAGTTACGTTTTCCAACAAAATTAACGTTGGAATGACGTTGGGATTCTCGACTACAAGGCCTAACAACGAAAATGACGTATCATTTCCTCCCAAAAAATCTTAAAATTTATATTACAAGTGTCTTTCAACATATGATGCTTAAACATAGCAATGCTAATCAAACAAAAGTAATCAACAATACTCGTACAACACTTACAAAATGTTTCTTAAAAAATAAACAAAAAAGACACTTCAATTAAAAAATTTAAAAAAAAAAGTGAAACTGTAGTATTGAAATTGAACTGGTATTTTTTATTACACTCAAACGAACATTTTTACATAATTTATTAGAAAATTCCATCGTAGGTATAATTTATACATGAATTTGTGCGTAAATGGAGCGAATCCGTTTCGTACAATTTGGCAATCAATTTTCTTTTTATATGCGTAACTGCTTCGAACTATGTTTTAAAAAATACATGAAATAAAATCGTTGATACATTAAAATTATTTTGATTGTAAAATAAATATATCGATTTTAAATATTAACTAATAATAAAACAGATTCACGCTGTCTCATTATTAGTAAATATTTAAAAATAATATTATTTTCCTCACAATATTTTGCACTATTTTTTTCTTTACATCAACAATATAAAACCTTCACTCTCAACTCAAAACTTTGTAAAACAAATGTTTAATTGGTTGGAATAGATAACCACTTTGCAATGATCCTACACTGAACAAAGAAATGTTAAATAAATGTACTATGAACCCGTTTAAATGATCTTAACCTTTAGAATAAACACAATATTTAGACGTATTTTTTTACTAAGTAATTTATCCACACAGCAATCCACCCTCACGATCATCTTTGCGTCTGTGATGTATGTAGGAATCTATAAATATGGCGCCATCTCGAATTGAAAAAACCCTACTTCTATGATCTAGTTCAGGGGTATCCAACTGAAATCATTTGGTGGACCAAATAAAACATTCGAAGTCATTGATGGGCCACACATATAAATATTTTATAACTTAATAATAATATGACGTTTTTTTTATATTAAAAATAAACGAACAACTTACAATCGAAATGTTTTATTACTTTGTAAAAATAAACGAACAACTTACAATCGAAATATATTATTACTTTGTAAAATTAATAAAACATTTGTTTTTTTTATTATTGGATAATTTTTAATATTGACTGGTAATAATTTGGACCCAGGTAATAAATTCGTCACTCACAAAATTAATAATATGTGAAAATCATTATAGTTAACGTGCACGAAATTTGCTTTTTTATTTAATCACTAACAGACTTTGCGTGATCGATAATGCTGGGAAGACTTTGCGTGTTCGTATAAGGAACACCACAATCCGATAGGTCTGTGAGGTCCATGATGGGGACGACAGCGTCGACAATACTGGTACCAACATGTACAGAGAATGAATTCCACAAGAATTCTATACATAGCTCTGCATGGGGTGTCGGATGGACGGTGTCCGCCAGGGAGACCCCCGAAACGATGGAGAGATAGCTGGAGCTCAGCATCACAGGACAATCCTGCAGTAACAGACTCTTGAGAGTCTACAGAAAGTTTAAGAAGAAGAAGAAGACTAACAAAATGCAAAATGTATAGAAAGTTGGAAACCTCGAAAGGGCCACACAAAATCTTAAATTGTGCCACATGTGGTCCGCAAGCCACGATTGGGACACCCCAGGTTTAGTAGATAGCACGCCTCTTTTTCAATCAAGGTGTTACTGAATTTATTCTCGATGGAACCCAATTTATTTGAAAAAATGGTTTTAATCTGATTGAATCTTTTAAATCCTTCCGGTTGAAAGTGATTCCTAGATGGCAATAAAGTGTTATACAATACAGTAAAAAGTACTCAATTTATAATTCAGTTCACACTTCTATGTGTTAGGTAATTCAAAATAAGTACTATTCACGCCAATTAGCCATGATCATAAATTTATTTGATTGGCCTTATCAGATATAATCACAGATCAATTACTACGAATAACTGGTATCCAGCAGATTATTTTGGAATCAGTTATTAATCTTTAATTCGTCGGCGTACAGCGAGAATTGAAAAATATTCGATGACGAACTTGATTACCATTTTGCTATTTAACATAGATTAGAAACTATAATAAATATTACTGTTATCAGTACGAGCACAAACTAATAAAGCGACAACTTTGGCTGGCTGCCTGCGGGACACTATATGGAGAAACAAACATATTCTAACCGAAAGTATGTTAAGGTTAGGATATATAAGATATGCGTCTGCCCCATCATGACATATGGGATAGAAGCGAGAGCCGATACCAACAGGACAAAAAACCTTCACAGAGTGGCAGAAATGAGAATCCTACGCTCCATCGCAGGCAGAAATCTTAGAGATCGGACTAGAAATGAGACGATAAGGTATGTCTGTGGTGTTGAAGATATAGTGAGGTGGGGAAGAAACAGAAGGCGCGCGCTTCTGGAGGGATAATGTGGACCGCATGGAGGATATAATACTGGCAAAAATCGCTAAGACTGAAAACCCTAACAGCATGAGACTATCAGGAAGGCCGCCGAAAAGGTGGAAGGACAGCTGGACATCATCATCCCAGGACCGCCCACCGTCACAAACAAGTCATATGACCTAAACCAAGAGGAAGAAGATTGTTATCAAATTTGTTCTCCATTCCTAAACCATCTTGGAGTATTATTTATAGTTAAGGAAGGCATTGTGGAGGTTTAAAGACGTTGTAATTTGTTTTTATCAAACACTTTATTCCACCTCACCTCATCATGAGGGGAGTGCAAACAACTCCTGAAACCGGTAGGGTTATACCGTTACAAAAAAGTGGAATAAACAGTGTTTGATAAAACAAATTACAACATCTTCTTCATCTTACTCAACACAGCAGCCTTAAGTATGCATTCATCCCTAATCATTTCATTTTGGATTCCGTCATGTACGAGTATTATCATCACATGTATTCTTGTCAGTGCACGCATTCCTTGGGCATATTTTTTTAATACCAAACCAAAGAATTCTGGTAGCATTTCAGTCAGCAAATATATGATTTATAAAGCGATGTTTTGTGACGGAACATACCAATAATTTAAAACAAGTCTTCTTTTCCCCAGATCACGGGCACCGATAATTATGTTTTTGATGTTTGGTTCATTATCTTCATTATAACATTAATGGGCTAGGTAAGCGTTTCACAAATGGAGTTACGCGGAACCTTTGAGTTCCGTGTGGTAAAATTAAAAGATCTGTTAAAAAATATATTTAAAAAAAGGGATCTTATGAACTAAACTGTCTTTGTCATTGTAATCCAGAACCTGTACATTACATCCACTGTATACTACCGCACATACATGCCTTAGTTTTCACGTAAAACTAATTTAACACTTTTCTAGTGAGGTGAAAAGTTGGCTCGGTAGCAACAAACACTCCAGGTTCAAAAAAGTCAAGTAACGAACGACTTACGTCGTCTAGTTGATAAGTTGCCAGTTTAAAAAAAATGCAATCAGCCCTCCAATTTTCACTGTATACAACGAAAGCGAAATACGATTATTATGATTTACGCAGTGTAACCTCAATGCTGTTAAAAAAAATTATTTTAAAAGACAATCATTTACTTATTATTTGAATTTTGTGTGATAAATAATACATCTTGACGACTTTGCACTCACCTCAATTATGTCACTCGACTATTCACGGGAGGGAGATAGACTAACGACATAATAAATAACTACTACCTCAACGCAATTAAGAAAAAATATTTTGAAAGACAATTATTTACTTATTATTTGAATTTTGTGTGGTAAATTATATATCTGGGCGACTATGCACTCACCTCAATTATATCACTCGACTATGTCACGGGAGGGAGATAGACTAACGACATAATAAAAAACTACTACCCCAACGCAGTTAAGAAAAATTAATTTGAAAGACAATCATTTACTTAGTATTTGAATTTTGTGTGATAAATTATACATCTTGACGACTTTGCACTCACCTCAATTATGTCACTCGACTATTCACGGGAGGGAGATAGACTAACGACATAATAAATAACTACTACCTCAACGCAATTAAGAAAAAATATTTTGAAAGACAATTATTTACTTATTATTTGAATTTTGTGTGGTAAATTATATATCTGGGCGACTATGCACTCACCTCAATTATGTCACTCGACTATTCACGGGAGGGAGATAGACTAACGACATAATAAATAACTACTACCTCAACGCAGTTAAGAAAAAATATTTTGAAATACGATCATTTACTTATTATTTGAATTTTGTGTGGTTAATTATATAATACATCTTGACGACTATGCACTCACCTCAATTATGTCACTCGACTAGTCACGGGAGGGAGATAGACTAACGACATAATAAATAACTTCTACCTCTACACAGTTAAGAAAAATTAATTTAAAAGACAATCATTTACTTATAATTTGAATTTTGTGTGGTAAATTATACATCTTGACGACTATGCACTCACCTCAATTATGTCACTCGACTATGTCACGGAAGGGAGGTAGACTAACGACATAATAAATAAATACTACAATTTTTCATTTAATTTTATTATCACGTTGAAAAGTTAGTACTAGTTTATTGATATATACTCGTAGTATTCTTACAAATAAAATGAAACGTTTCTTTAAACCTTTATTTGATTTTTATCATGTTTATAGATTCGTTTTACGTGTTTTTTGCACCTTTATTCGTCATTTATATCAATTCTAAAGGGTCTTTCAAATTGAGCGTTTTTTTATTCTTGGACACAGATGGCGTCGCGAACTTGCCTGGGTCTTGTGACATTTGAGAAGTGTAATGTATAACATTTATAAAAATGGAGTCGTATGCAATACAATAACGCGTTCAAATTGTTGAATTATTTTAAGTATTGTAATCTCCGGAAACGGTGATGTTAATTGACCACCAAGATAATGTGATTTGACACCGTTGGACTATTTTTTCTGGGGTTACATGAAAAGCCAAGTCTATAAAAATGGCCCCCAATCAATTTCTGAGATGTAGGACGAAATTATTCGCGTTATTGGTAAGTAAGAACCGCAATTATGTCAAAATGTCATCGAAAATTTTGACAAAAGAGTGGACATCTGTGGAGCGCAAAGAGGTGGACATTTGGTGGATATTGTTTTTTTGTGTTTAAATGTCATACATTATACTTCAATGACCAATAAAAAGTTTTTTGAAATCAAAGAGACTTGTGTGTTTTCTTCAAAAATTAAAAAAAACGCTCAATTTGAAAGACCCTTTACATCTCAATTTACGTGAATTTCGCTATTCTATAAAGTGTTATTCAATTACGAAAGGAAGGCGTGATAGAGGAAATTAAGGGAAGTATGATTGGATCAAGTGAATGATATTTTGAAAAAAAGGAAACGTAGAAAATAAGAAAAATAATTGGATTTGCATAAGAGTGTATGGATCTAGAAGATGCGAAGTATGTCTATAGAGATAGGTAAGACTGACGATATGTCCTCTCTGCCTTCTCTATACAAGGAAATTTATGTGCACATACGTCTTTCACTTTCTTATAAGTTTGTGGCCTCAATTTACACATTTTCGATTTTTTTGGAATGAATCTATCACGTAAATCGAAGGATGAGTGTCCAAAGTAAAGTTCTCTGAGTGTTGTATATATCATCTGTTTTATTATTATTATTGTTTTCATTATTGTTATTTTTTTATATGATTTTATCCTCAGTTAGATACAGGCATAATCCTAGTTTACTGGGGATACGACAAATGAAAGGCAACAAACCCAGATCCATTAAAATTGTATGTCCAAATTAAATTACCTGTTGTTTTTTCGCAAATTATGTATATATACATGTGTAATAATATTGTAAATAAATAAAATTATTATTTTTATTATTATTGTTGTTATTATTATTTTTATTATAATTAGTATTATTATTTTGTTATTATTATTATTACTTTATTATTATCATTATTATTATTATACTTATTACTGTTGTAATTTTTATTATTATTGTTAATATTATTATTATTATTAATATTATTAAGATTATTATTATTTTATTACTATCATTATTATTATTATTTATATTGTTACTATTATTATTATTATCATTAATATTATTCTTATAATTATTCTTATTTTTCTTATTATTATTTTTATTATTATTATAATATTTAAACTTCAATTGCATATTTCTCAACAAATGATATTTTCGACTTGGTCAGTTCTCGCTGTATGTTGACGAAATATAAAATCGGAAGTAGTTCAAGACATTTTAATGGCGCCTTTATAATGACTGTTACGTAAAAAGTGAGAAATTTCGGTTTCTTTTCCATGTATATCCGTTCGGCGATATGTATCAATCCGATCCGATCCGATCCGATATTTCACAACTGATTCGAGAAATCTCTTTTTATCAGTTGTCTGACAACAATGTGACAAAACGTTTCATATTAGGAAGAGTACATGTAACAAGGAACTAACCCACATTTTTCCTGTTTCGAAATATTGATAGAAAAAAAATTCACTCAATTTATATAGAATATTAAATATGCATTTTAATAACTTTATGTGTTTATTTCACAGAGCTCAAGTGAATGATAAACCTTTCCCTTACTGTGCTAAAAAAAATCCTCCCGTTCCGGTGATGTGTCTTGAATACACATGTAAAAATGAGCGATTTAAAATCGTTAAAATAAGAATATTCATAGCCAATCGCTTTAACTAATTAAATTTGAAATCACAAGTCATAATAATTGAAATTTAATTGCTGAAAACATGAAAAAAAAAAACAACTGACGACGTTCACTAAACGCGGCAAAGCGACCACCTTATACAAAAGCCCGCGAGCTACTGAAGCGAGTGAACTGAGATTCTATTTCTTGCGTTCCCATATACCGGAGTAGAGTGAGAGTGAGACGTGAATAGCGTCGCTTCCTCGCCCATAGCGGTTTTTCAGAATGAATATACCTACATCATACCCTGGCACACGTTTGATTGTATTGGTTAATTTATTTCCGATTTTCACAAAATATCTCTGATGTGACCGATAAGTGCTAATCATTATTAATATTATTTTTTTCATTCAATGCGTAAATGTATTACGGAGGAATGCCTAAAATCTGAACTCAGTATTTATTATATTTATAGAGATATTAAAGTTTTTAGAAGCAATGTGTACTAGTTGCACATCACAGGATAGGAAGGGTTAATGGTGAATATGGGGTGCGACAATGTATGACAGAATAAGAAATATAAGTATAAAGGATGAATGTGAGCCAAAAACTAATGTGTGAAACCAAATGAAAATGAGCACACTAAGTGAGATTTAACATATTGAATGGAGTGAGTGGTGACGAAAAATAAAATTTTAGAAGGAAGCATAACAAATTATAGTAAAAATGGAAACTGTATAAGAAAATGTATGGATTTAGAGAAGACGAAGTATGTATGTTTTAATAGAAAAGTTTGGCTCTTTGTGTCCTCTACCTGTCCCAAAAGGAAAATAGTATGGAGGTGTGTGTTTGTTTTTTCATTTGAAATTTGATTCTTTAAATAAGGTTGTTTTAGTATTCTTTTCTTTTTGTAAACCATAATTGAATGTTTCTAAATTATAACTAATTGTGTTGTCCTTTTTTATTTCAGATGAACGTTTGAAACAGAGACCAATAGATTTACTAGCAGAGTCATCTAGCCGAGAAGACACGAACGTTTATCTAGAAGCACAAGAAAGCGTTCACCGACGGCATTTACCCGATACACCGCTGACATCTAGCGGTGGAGAAGAACAACAAGATCACTCGATAGAACTTCAAGAAGACGGACAAACATTTTTCCCCTCATTCGCAAACCTTTTTAGTCCGAGATTCCAGCCACTCGGTCATTCGCGTCCGTCACTATTCAACCAAGAGGGCGCCTACAGTCAGAGGCCGAGCCCATTGCGACAACTTTTAAATAATTATCAAACACCATCTTACGGCGGATACAAAAGTAACGATTACATAAAATCATCTCCTACTCAAGTTTCAGACGCTAGTGGAATTTTAGGTTCAGGAAATTTCGGTATTATTCCTGGTGGCACTTTCTTCAGTGACAGCGGAGACACAGAATCACAATATTCTGACAATTACGACAGTCCATACAATAACGGGCATGGACGACCTTCGTTTTACTTCAATAGACCATCGTATAATCAAGACCAATTTTCTAATTTCAGAGATTTCGCTGATATCAATTCTCCGTCCAATTCCGCTTTCTCTCATTTCGTCGTTGTATACGCAAATAAAAATGCAACGATAGAAGATGTACAACACGATTTGGAAACTCAGAAAAAAGAAAGTGATGAACCGAAAAATATTATGGAAAGGCTAGCTCAAATCGATAAAGAAAAACAAGCTGATTATGTAAAGTCTGAGATCGTTACAAAAAAACCGAAAATTTCTAAATCGAAATTAAAATTGTCTCTCCTTAAGGATAAAAAGTACGGAAAATACAATAAAACCAAATTGTTAGAAAGTGAAATTGCTAAAGATTTAGCAGATCCTTTGATAGCGCTTAGTTGAATTCATTAACTTCGAAGAGACTTCTTAAAGAAGTCTTTCTGACGTAATTTATATACGAGAAATTGTTTGACTATCATTAGTTACTTTCTCATTTTCAGAGAGAAAAAAATGACTTTAAAATGACATATTTTAATAACTCTGACGTCTTTTGTGATATAAAAACCTACTTGTTTAATTTTTAGATTAAATGAAAACTTTTTTCAGAAACCAGTGATTAAATTATCAAGAAATTCAATAAGATTTCTTAAGGCCGATACACAATCCAAAAATCCAACACAATTTGTTAAATTTAATGTTACTTGATGTAAAAACCTACTTATTTCATTGTTTATTTCAATAAAGACTTATTTATTCAACCAGTGATTAAATTATCAAGGAATTCGATGAGGTTTCTTAAGACCAAAAATCCGATGGGGTCAGTTAAATGTTATGTTATTGAAAAATAATTTCAAACACAATCTAATATCATTCATTTTATGTACACATATAATCAATTAAATAGAAGTTGTCAAAGTATCGACAGCTAAACGGTTCAACCGCAATCATCTTGACCAATAAAATATTCCTTCCAATTAAATCTTCAACCCTTATCCAATCCGTAAAGCTCCTTCCTTTTATTTCTAATTTACTTAAATTAGGACCCTCTCGAATGGGTAACGATCGATAATTTCTTAAAGTCGTGTTTTTTCGGATACATTACCTCCGGCAACTTTTATAAATTTTCTAGATATTTCTTAAAATATTCTGACATCAAATATTTTCTTGCCCGCGATAATAATTTCTCATTGGTAAAACAAACATTGGTCAAAAAAACGAGTTGTTGATATTACTATACTTGAGAAAATGTAGGATGGTTCCTGTGACATTTGAAATATCATGTCTCAAAGGGATGGGGTAAAATCGTTTTTTTTTACAAATTGAATAGTTTTTTCATACAGCGAAAATTGTTTTTCTCTAAACTGACGTTTTAATTCCTAATTTTCATTAAACTGACTTTCTAACATATTGTATGATTCGTATCTGTCTTTAAATAGGCCAAGACCCACTATGAATTAAAAATAATTACGAACATTTAATTTTAGGTATAAAAAAATCGAAAATCCAATTATCGTATACCCCATCCCTAGCCAATGCAGACTAACGTAGTACTTTTGACAAACGTCACCAAATATACAGTATACGTTACAGTATACAGACAAATATTTTTGGGTGGACATAAATACAGTCATCATTGTATGTTTTGTTACAATGTCTAGCGACTTTTCGATTGTTTTCTGTCAATGAAGGAATTTTATTGCAAACTCAAAGGAATATACATTCCTTGTATTTGATGCGTACTCTATCAAAATTCAAAACGTTTACCTCTACATGAGAAATACATAAAATAAAGAAATTAATTATTTTCTGAAGCAAATAGAAACAGTAAAAATATGTTTTTTTCCTTTATTATTAACTTATTGCAACGAGAATCCTACCTAAAAACTGAAGAAATATTTCTGATGAATTATTTAAAAATATATGACATATTTATATATTTACATTAATAATCAGTAATGAAAAAAAATGTTTCAATATTTGATAAATAAAACGGTTATTTTTTAAATGAATGATTTAAAAAATAAAGCTTAGATTTTATGTCGTAGAAAAAGAAAAAAAATTATTATAAACCATTCAACACATCATTTTTTCACTTAAATTTAACAAATAAAAAATACACTAGGTAAATAGTTTGTATATAAACACATATACGTATGTATAGCATCAATAAAAGATAAAAAAAAGTAATATTTTACTTAATTTTATAATTATAAATAAATAAAAACACTGTATTGCCACTGAAAAAAAAAACACTGTAATAGAAAATATATTCTCATATATTTTTTTTAATTTATGAAAAAAAAAACAGGTTTTTGTCGTCGTGTGTTTTAAGGAATGTCCAATTTAATATAATATAGCTATATTATTTACTTTATATCAGAATTAAGATTTTATCAAAATTTTATATATTTATATTTTTAATAAGAATTAGAACTATTTCCAAATCACCAAAAATGGATATTAGTAGCATTCATTTTTTAACAAATTTTTTAGTTTGAAGTTTTTCAATCCATTTGAGAATGTTTAAAATTAAACGTTTTTTTTTTTTTAATTTTATTTTATGCAACTGAATACAAATAGAACACATAAAAAATAATCTTATAATTATTCAACCCAGGGTAAATATTTTCCCATTTCTCATATTAGTTATATATAAATCATTACAGTGGCGTAACATTTAGTTGTAAGAATGAAATTATGAGATATTAGTTTAAAAATATGAATTATTTTTTCTACCATACCAACGAGGAAGGACAGAAATAGATTTTTTTTAAATATTTGGTTGATTTATGCTTGTTATTTGAAAAAACCGTAGAAGATCGTGGATCTATATTATGAAGTAGATTGCTGTTATTGCATCGTATTTTTTGACATGAAGCATTCGGCGTAGTATTTTAATGTTTTTTTTTTAAATCTATCAGGAAAATGTAAAAAAATGGTCAAGAAACAAGAAAGATGGTTTCGTAAATTAATTTGATTATATCTTCGTACGTTTCCCTCAAAATAAATAATCAGTTACAGTATGATATTTGTGTGACCGATAGAGGGATTCATTGATGTTTGGTAGCATACACTTTTATATTTTATCCATTAAATAAGGCAAAATATTTTTTTTAACTAATGATGGTTCTGAGTTTTTTAAAGTCTTGATACAAAATTAAACTTCTAAATTAGCCACTTATTTAAATTATTTTAAAATTCTAAATACGACTCTTAATTAATTTTTTTGTAAAATAAATTATTGTTAATAAGGTTTTTGTAAATTTCATTTCGGAGGGATTCAATAGGCAAATTACACCCTATTAACAAAAATTGTATTTGAATAATTCCAATTATTTATATTAAAAATATAAGATATTATTTAACCAGACTGATCGGTCACCATAACAAAAGCAAAGATTCATAAATAGCAAATGCAAAGATCTACCATAGCTAAATATCTCGTAACTGCGTAAAACCACCATTGAATCAGATTCGACTAAAGCAAAGTGATTTTCATGGGATACCGTTACATATCGTGACTAAAACGTGAATTTATCGAAATTCGTTCAATAAATTTAATGACAGCTATGAATTATCAAGTATCTGACAATCCTAACTTAGAAAACTATCCTCTCCCATGATTAGCTAGGACCTTATAAAAACAGATCTATTGACTACAACTAAAACGCAATTCTTCAAAATGACATGACAACACCAAGCACTCATGATAGATGCCATAGATATTTTTTGAAGTCATCAGTCAGTCTCGTGAAGGCACTATGATCTACGAGGGTGACGACTCCTGATTGCTTTGTCGATGCTAGTCGAGCCTAAAAGTCTAATTAAACAAATACTAAGAAGACCTACTTTGCTCAACGCAGCTACAATTAGAAGTAACATTGGTTTCTATATCTAAGTAGCACGAAGTGCTGAGATCACAATGCTGACGCATTTAATTCGACACTGTCAGAGTTTAACACTTGCCGTACGGTGATGGATAGCGAGTGATCATGACTTATATTTTATTTTATTTCTCGAAATATACTGCTTGCAGGGTCTTCATACTTTATGTATTCCTCATCGAAACCTCTATGATTTGAATGATGTCATTAGGAAACAAAACATTCATAGTTAATTCAACAGAAATTAATGATTTTAAATCGCGAATTGACGAAATGTCAAACACTCATTCTTTTTTGACAGTTCGTATAGCGCCCCGATCCAGGGGTTCGTCACCAGTTTTATAATCCTGATTGTTATTTTTTATTTTTATCTGGTATGTTTTTTCTATTATCATTTTTTATCTGGTATGTTATATTGTACCATTACTCTTTTTATAATAAATGTACATTTTATTTATTATTTCATTTTCAAAAATATAATAATTGAGATGGCGGGAAATATCGACGGCGATGACAGCGATTTGGAATTTAAGGCGACAGGCAATATATCAGAATCAGAAGATTTTGTCGAGGTACAGGATGAAGTATATTCTGATTTGGAGACGAGTGAAGAAGACGAAGAAATATTATTTACATCAAAACATGGATTCGAATGGAGTTCATTACGAGTACCACCTCAATCTTCGAGGCATCGGTCGGGTATCAAATATTCACATCGAAGATTCTGGACTGAGAAATTCAAGTATAAATGTACATTCCATAAAAGATATGTGTTGTCTGTTTGTAAATGAAGAGGTGGTAAAAGTGATGTTTAAGAAACAAATCGTCATTTAAATCGAATTCATTCAGAAAAGAACCAACCAATATCAAAAGACGAGTTATATGAATTCATTGGAATATTGCTCGCGTCTGGCAGAAATCGAACACGAAAGATATCTTTGAGTGAATGTGGACATATGAAAGTCCCTTTTGCCAGCCATTTTTCACAGCAGCTCTGTCTCGAGATAGATTCATATATATTTACAATAATATTCGTTTTGATGATAAAGAAACCCGAGAAGAGAGATATCAGGTTTCTTCAGATAAATTAGAACCAATTAAGTGGATTTTAAAAATGTTTGTGGATGCGTGCAAGAGCAATTATTCTCCATCTTCAAATATAACTGTAGACGAACGTTTGGCAAGCTTTCGAGGGAATTGTCCATTTCGCGTGTACATGAAGTCTAAACCTGGTAAATATGGCATAAAAATTTGGGTTGCTGCTGACTCTGCGACGGCATACATAACAAATTTACAGGTTTATTCTGGTATGATAAATAATCGCAGAGAGATAAATCAAGGTCACCGAGTAGTTATGGAAATGGTTCAATCATAGTATGGCACTAACAGGGGGATAACCACAGATAATTTTTTTACCTCCATCAAATTAGCCGATGATCTTTAATTACAAGGTTTAACTCTAACTGGCACGCTTCGAAAAAATAAAAGAGAAATCCCACTTGAATTTTTACCGTCTACAGAGAAACCAATTTATAGCAGTATGTTTGGTTTTGCTGAAAATAAAATACTTGTTTCGTATGTACCACAAAAAAATAAAGCAGTATTATTATTATCCACTCAATTCAATGATGCAGAAATCGACAATTCAGAAAAACAAAAACCACTAATTATAAATCATTATAATAATACGAAAATTGGAGTGGATAAGGGAGACCAAATGACTAGAGAGTACTCTTGCTCAAGGTCAACGAGAAGATGGCCTTTCCGCTTTTTTATGGAAATAATAGATATGGCTGCATTGAATGCATACCTCTTATGGATAGAGAAATATCCAGAGTGGAAACAAAATAATAAATGCCGCCGAAAATATTTCTTAAGAGAGTTAAGTATAGAATTGGCGAAGCCTAATATCCTAAAAAGGAAAAATAGCGACATCAAATATCACAAGCAACAACATGATGCTTTCAATACTGTTTTAACATATTGTGGCGAGTCAATACCCGAAACATCGGTATATAATACCTTGTTGGCACCCTGTGAGGTCTTCAAAAGAAGAAATTGTATGTTTTGTTCAAAAAAATCGAGAAAAAGAACCGGATTATTCTGCAATATTTGTCAAACACCTGTGTGTTTAGTACATAGAATAGAAACAAAAGTTATTTCGTGCCCCAATTGCGATAGACTTTCTCCACAGGATTAAATTTTGATTTTATGATATGTTTGTCCTATTTTCAAATTTTGACCTCTTTTCAAAGTGTTTATATTTTCCAAATGGCATATTTTATTGATTTGAATTTCCTGTTTGTTTTTATATTATTATTTTTGAATTTATATATTCATTTTATATTTTGTTTATATGTTATTTATTGTCTTTATTCGAATTATGGTTTTATTGCCAAAAAAATACACCCTACATTTTATTGTATAATTTTATGAAAAAAAATTAAAAGGCTGGAAATCTCTTATCACGCATGCGCATTCTGAATGTTGCGCAGACCGAACGACGCAGCGTAAAAATAATATTCTTATAGAAATGCCTTTCTGTTTTAGCTCTTATTTTATCATTTCTTACCTTTATTTTATATTATTCGACATTTTATTACATAATAAAATGATGTTTATAGCTAATAACAAAAAATAACCTAGCAGATTTTGCATAATTTTAATTTGAAACATACATGTTTAGTGTACCCTCAGTGTCCAACGCCGTTACTGGCGTAATTTTTTAGCACAGTAAGGGAAGTGTTAAAAGGTTGGAGACCTCTTTTCAGTCATGCGCATTCTGAACGTTGCGCAGACCGAACGACGCAGTGGGAAAATTATATTCCTATAGAAATTTCACTTCTCTGTTTCAACTATTATTTTATCATTTCTTACACTTATTTTATATTATTCGACATTTTATTACACAGTAAAATGATGTTTATAGCTAATTAAAAAAAAAACTAATAGATTTTGCATAATTTTAATTTAAAACATACATTTTTAGTGTACCCTCAGTGTCCATCACCGTAACTGGCGTAATTTTTTAGCACAGTAAGGGAAGTGTTAAAAGATGGTGACTGAAAATTTCATGATTTATTTACATAGTTTGTGACACTGAACTACTGATATGATAGAACTGTGCATAAAATGGACACTGCTATTAGAATTTTAGTCATTGGAATTTTATATAAATTTTACGTTTTGTATGAATTTTTTATACGTTTCATGTAAGAGAACTTAACCCTTCCTGTTCTGTGATGTGTGACTAGTACACATTGCTTCTAAAAACTTTAATATCTCTATAAATACTGGGTTCAGATTTAAGGTATACCTCCGTAATACATTTACACATTGAATGAAAAAAATAATATTAATAATAATTAGCATTTATCGGCCACATCAGAGATATTTTGTGAAAATCGGGAATAAATTCACCAATACAATCAAACGTGTGCCAGTGCGTAATGTAGGTTATTTACATTATAAAAATTCGTATAGGTGAGAGAGCGAAACTAATCATGTCTCACTCTCATTCTACTTCGGTATATGGGAACGCAAAAAATAGAATCTCAGTTCGCTCGCTTCTCTCGTTCAGTAGGTCGGCGGCTTTCGTACGAGGTGTGCGCTTCGCCCGTTTTATGAACATCGGCCGGTGTTTTTTTCATGTTTTCAGCAATTAAATTTAAATTATTATCACTTTTGACTTCAAATTTAATTAATTTAAGTGATTGGCTATGAATATTGTTATTTTTTCCGATTTAAAATCGCTCATTTTTACATGCGTTTTGAATACACAGCACCGGAACGCAAGGATTATTTTAGCACAGTAACGGCAAGGTTAAAAAAAATGTAAGTTTTCAATGAATGTGTCAAATATTTTCCAATATTTCAAAGACGATATAAATTTAAAGTTGAATTTAGTATACAAAATAAAAACGACTACTATTGCTTTTGGAGTCAGGTCCTTGTCAGGTCAGGTCCTTCATGCATATGTACATCACGGTTTACAATACGCCACTGTATGTTTACATTAAGATAGATTAAATATTTTTAGCATACATTAAGAAATAAATAATATTGCCTGATTTTGTACGTCATTGTGTGTATTGTGTGTTTATGCATATTTTCTTCAGCTTTCTTTTGTAAATTTATTCTATTTGATTATAGTATATTGTTATTGTTAATTGTTGAAACAAATTTAGTAAATTTCTATACTTATGATATTAATGTATAAAATAAATATTATTAGAAAAAAGACATTCGTTTTCTTTATAGCATTTTACAGCCCTCCCTGATCAAAGCAAGCAAATCGATAATAATTTTAAAGTATTGAAGTGACAGTTTATGTAACATCGTTTAGAGAGCAAACACTTTTTAAACAGGCTCCAACTAGGATATCAAAACAACTTTTAACCTCTCTGAGTACTGAGTCAGATAGTATGGCCCCGCGGTTGGGGCACAGTGATTATTTCTCGAATATTCCCAGATTATGCCAGGATTTGGACTACCAATGACATCTATTGATGATTCCACACAATTAAATCATTTATCGGCTAGTTACATGTTTTACCAACTGAAAAAACGATGTTTTAAAATTTTCATTAACATCTTACTACTCGATCGGGCTTAAGAAAGAGACTGTCGGCCATAATCGGCTAACTTCGGCTTTGTAGAGCGTCGTCTTTATCGCATGGCCACACTCTAGAACGCTTGACAATGACTGACAAACCGCGACGGAACACGTGTATGAATGACAGAGACGACGCTCTACAAAGCCGAAGCTAGCCGATTATGGCCTACAGTCTCTTTCTTAAGCCCGGTGTGTATTACTTACCGCCGGGTACTGTAAGTAGGTTCATACCAATTAAATAATAGAAGGGCAATTTATATAACGTCCTTTAGAGGGAAAACTCTCCTCAAGGACGCTCCAACTCGGGAGTCGAACATACAGATACTTTAACACGTTCACTGCGTATAAAATGTCATACAGAGATGCTGAAAATTCACGAATTTTTTAAAACCCATAACTTTGTTAAAAATCAAATTCTACTTTCTATTTAAACATCATATACAAGTATATTCCTTCGTGTCTTCAAAACACATGAAACCGGCGACGAATCCTTATCGGGAGACGTTTATGAGTGCACTCAACATTCAAGGCTATTATTTTGTATGGACACGGGAGCCGTGTTCAACGCAGTGAACGTGTTAATTACAAAATATAACTCTTATGACTAAAACGTAATTTTTTTTTCGTCACTATTTCTTATAGTCTTACATCAAAGCATGCAGGTTGATAAGAATAATAAAATGACAATTTATATAGCGCCGTTCAGAAAGCAAAATCTCCTCAAGAGCGTTCTAACTTGGGAACCGAATCCAATATTATTGACATTAAAAATACAATATTACAAAATAAATCTAATGTAAATTGAGTATAAGTAGGTGGCTGAAAAACTTGGAATGAATACACAGCGAAGAAAGAATCAAACAGCGGCACTGAGAGACACATCGGATCACTCTGTCTTAGATGGCAGAATTTCGTGTCAAAGAATCAAAAAATCTTTGATCTGATCAAATTGAATGAGCTTGTAGGCATACAGAAGCTTGAAAAAGTGTGATTGTGTTGTATAACATTTCCGTTTTATACACTGCAACCTGAAGTGATTATTACTATGAGGCAATATATTCCAACTAGCTAGAATAATAATAAGACGACCTCCGTGGCCTGGTGGTAAGACACTTTTCTGCCGATCCGGAGGTTGCGGGTTCGATACCCGCAGGAACCCAGATTAAAAAAAAATAGGATTCCAGTCTGGTTAACACTTAGGGCCTATAAAAACATATTTCTGGTTGGTTGGAAGAGATTGAAATTAGTTAAACTGGCTAGAAATTAAGAGTTTTTCCAGTCGCTTCTTAAAGCATGCCAAGGACGCAGCTATTCTAACATTGGTTTGTAACTGGTTCCAGAGTCTCACTGCATGGACAGTAAACGACAACGTAAAAAAGACGAGCGGGGAACTGAGAAGGCTAATAAACAATCTCTGTTTGAACGTAGCGCAGGTCCATGCTCTGATAGTTTTCAGCTAGATAAGAGCGGGCGGCGGGACAGTTAAGAATATTATACAATGGAGATAGTATGTGAATTTGGCGTGTATTCTTCACGTTCATCCAGTTCAGTTCCCACTTGTAAGAAATTATATGATCGTACTTTCTCAGATTACGAATACGTCTTAGACAAACATGTTTAATCTAATTTCAACTTATACGCCGAAAGTAAAGCACGTATTAGAGTGAACGGTGTCTTGATTGAGTGAGTGTGGCCACTGCGATAGTATGGGGTGCGTTGGTTCGCTAGGATATGTCACCTAGCTCGCTGCGTAGCTCTAAGCACCAAGCGAGGCTCCTATCTGTGTGGCCGTGGCCTTACGAAACAAATATATAATGCAAGTGTGAATAAAAGGTGTAAGAGAGAAAGGCTAAGAAAATTATAGTTGAATCAAGTTAATGTCATGTTGAAAGAATCGTAGAAAGTCAGAAAATTCGTAGGAGTTGTATTAGAATGTGGATGCAGAAGAGACGAACGATGTGTGTCAAGATAGAAAAATCAGGCACTCTGTTTTCTCTGCATTCCTCGATAGGAAAATGGCCTGATGGTATGTATATTTTATATAAATAAATATGAGGGGTTTATTGCATTAAAGTACTTTTTGTTAATCAATTGGTTATTGTTTTAAATTATTATGAATATTCAGGATCATGTATGTCTTAAACTTAGAACTTCGTTTCACGTATTCAAACCATATCAGTGTGCAGTCCTTTTATCAGTGTGCTGTCATGTCGTATAACTCAATACATCAACTTTAAGTACATATTCTTTCCTAATCATTTTCTTACTTAATATGTTTTTCTAAGCATATGCAGACACGGGGAAGTTCTTTATCTAATGGCCGCAGTCATCTCTCAGTGCATATTTTTCGCCGCAGTCATCTCTCAGTCAAACCTTTCAGTGCATATTTTTATCGTGTCAATAATATTGGGTTCGAATCTTGAGTAAGAGTGCACTCTGAACGGTGCTATATAAATTGTCCTTTTATCATTATTATAAAGTGTGACTCAAAAAAACATCGAAATTGTGTGGGTAATAAAAACTTTGTTCTTCATATGAGGAGGTAATATTAAAAAAAGAACATATCCACCAAATCAAACTGTTGGGAAAAAAAAATGTTTGCATTAAAAATATATGATATAATAATTCATTGTAAAAATATCTGAAATCGCTTAAGGGGACTTGATTTGTTGTTTAAAATCGAATCATAATAATTAAAATAGTTATTCTAGTTTAAAATATGGACATGATCCTTTTTGAGTGAACAATTCTACTTTAATCTTTTTTTATTGAGTAGGTCATGGACATGAGGTATTTTGTTCGTTTTCAAAAATATTATACCGGTGTTGCAAAAAATAATTGCGGAAAGTAATTTATTTTTATTTTAATCAAATAAAATAAGTAGTGTTACAAAATAAGAAGAAATGTTATTATATAACTATAAATATATGTAGGTAGATAAACCTGTATAATGACATTACACTGCACGTACGATTTAAAACTGACAGTTGCTGGTGAACTGGTATGAAGTTAGACACAATCGGAAAGCTATGATTGGTCAATTCGGACATGATCTTTTTCGATTGGTTTGAAGCCTGGATAAGATTCTTTTTGAAAATATACTGTTTTTTTATTATGATTTAAAAATGATTTATTTGCTTTTTTCATTGAAATGAAAATGTTAAACGGCTCCGTACCATCGATAAGAAAAAAATCTGCTTTATCAACTCATTTTTTGTATCCGATTGACATGATCTATTTTTAATGTTACCTCCTCATATATATTTTAAGAACAAAGAAATATTTCATGTGATTAAATAATTAGCGCATTAACATAGATTTCATTGAAACATTTTAATGAACCGGAAATTGATAGACCAAAAACAATTCAATTTATTATTTCCAGATATCGAATTGTTATCGCTCATTATTTTTAATAATTATATACAAATGTATGTGTAATTTATTTTTAATATTTATATTCTTCTGCGTCTTATGACGAATATTGCAGAGTAATTAAATGTTTGTTTTTCAAGCTGTAGATTAATCAACCCAAAAATTCTATTTAGCTTCTAGTAATGTTAATTGCAATGAAATTTTATTTCATTCTATTATATTATATTCTCCGGGAGTCGATCAGGGAAATCAGAAAAAAAATGCAAGCAACTCAAATTGATGTGATATTAAAAATAAATTATGGATTACTCAAATTGATGTGATATTGAAAATAAATTATGGATAACTCAAATTGATGTGATATTAAAAATAAACGTATTCACGAAATTATTGGAAAATTAAAAAAAATATCTCCAAAATGATTGCTATAACATACTCGTATATGGATATTTAAAAATAATTGTTCTATAAAAAATATAGATATTTCCAAAATTATTGGGCTATAAAACTAAAGGTATGTCTAAAATGATCAGGATATAAAAATAAAGGTATTTCTAAAATGATCAGGATATAAAAATAAAGGTATTTCTAAAATGATCAGGATATAAAAATAAAGGTATTTCTAAAATGATCAGGATATAAAAATAAAGATATTTCTAAAATGATCAGGATTTAAAAATGATGGTATTTCTAAAATGATCAGGATATAAAAATAAAGGTATTTCTAAAATAATCAGGATTTAAAAATGATGGTATTTCTAAAATGATCAGGATATAAAAATAAAGGTATTTCTAAAATAATCAGGATATAAAAATAAAAGTATTTCTAAAATAATCAGGATTTAAAAATGATGGTATTTCTAAAATGATCAGGATATAAAAATAAAGGTATTTTTAAAATGATCAAGATATAAAAATAAAGATATTTCTAAAATGATCAGGATATAAAAATAAAGGTATTTCTAAAATGATTAGGATATAAAAATAAAGGTATTTCTAAAAGGATCAGGATATAAAAGTAAAGGTATTTCTAAAATGATCAGGATATAAAAAGTATTTTGTGGTTTGAAATATGATGATACGATACTCGAAGGTAGTGTTCGCTCTTCAAGGCAGATTATCGCCGATCATTATCAAATTAAAGCTTTGATACCTGCGTTCTATAATACGAGAGATGAAGAGATATTGAAAATGTCGAAAACCACCGTTCACGAGCATTAACTACAATACATATAATTTTACAGTAGAATTTAATAAAATACGAAATAACTCTCATCGTTGCAAAGTGGTAGGATTTATGTTTCATGGTTGATATATCTGGAAAATGAGAAGTAAACTTCTTCTTCTTAAACTTTCTATACACTCAATAGTCTGTTAATGCAGGATTGTCTTCCTGTGATGCTGAGCTCCAGCTATCTCTCCATCGTTTTGGGGGTCTCCCTGGTGGACGCCGTCCATCCGACACCCCATGCAGAGCTATGTATGGAATTCTTGTGGAATTCATTCTCTGTACATGTTGGTACCAGTATCGTCGACGCTGTCGTCCCCATCTGACCACATCTTGGACCTCACAGACCTCTCGGATCGTGGTGTTCCTTACACGATCACGCAAAGTGTTCCCAGCAATAGCGCGTAGAGTTCTCATTTCTGTTGTCCTTAGCATACTTTTCGTCCTGACAGTGCCCGCCCTCGCTTCGATGCCATATGTGAGGATAGGTCGCGCACAGGTCTTATAAATGTGTACCTTGCTATCCGTTCTCATATCTTTATTCCTCCATATGACATCTCTCAGGCAGCCCGCCACAACTGCAGTTGTATCTACCTGAGGCCTTACTTCTCTGGGGAGGTCATGAGAGCTGAGCAGTTCACTGCCAAGATATCTGACCTGGGTTGCTTGTTCAATTGGCTCGTCACGTACTGAAATTCTGCACTCTAGTGGGTCTTTGGAGAATGTCATACACTTGGATTTCGCTACGGAGATAATCATATTGTACTCTGAGCAGGATTCATCGAACTTTGTGAGCATTCTCTGTAAGTTATTTTTATTTTCAGCTTTAAGTGTAGCGTCATCAGCATAACAGAGAATTCCCACCGCTTCCTTACCAAGAGTGTACGCCAACTTGAGAGATGCAACCTCTGCAATGATATTATCCATTATACAGTTAAAAAGAAATGGGCTTAGGCTATCGCCTTGTCTGATTCCAGCCGATGTGTTTATGGGTTTAGTATATTTCCCATTTGCTCTGATTTTTGTATTACTATTCAGGTTGATCTCTCTTATGACATTAATGAGTGATGGAGGTATCATTTTTGTGGATAAAGTGTTCAGAATATCCTTCAACCGAATCCTGTCGAAAGCTTTTGTAAGAAGTAAACTTATACTGTAAAAAACTTGCTGGATTTTTGAAGATCTATATCCTAAAAAATATAATATATACATCGGTATAGATTATTAACGATATGTTTTATTAAAAAATAAAATAACGAAAATTGAGAACACCTTGTTGGCATAAAATGTAGGGCAGATAAGCAAAATAAAACAGATATTAATTGGAAATTACTAATTATTAGCTTTGAAACTTTCGTCCACATTAGTTTTCAGTGGAAATTAAAATGAAATTTCTTACCAGTTTGATATTTTGTGCCTTAATATTAAATCAAGCCAATGGTAAGTCAAATATGTGGAATCAACTTGTCAAAAATTAACGATTGTACGAGTATATATAAATAACAGATTTTTCTTAATAATTACGATGATTTATCAATAGGACTATTTTTGCTTTTTTTTGTTATATTTATTTAATTTTGTTTAGATGTTTTTATATTATTATATTTAATAAGGCTAAAATAACTGACAATAAATTGGATTAAAAAATAAATGCAATTTGTCATATGGTATACATTTTTTAATATCAGTATGTTAAGATAAATGATTTTTCAAATATGTATCTGTATGTTAACTATATGACACCACGCCGTTTGCCCTGCTGGGGTAAGACAAAGAGAGCATATCGTTAGACTTTCCTATCTCGGCAATTTCACCTCTTCTACACCCACATAACTTCTCATGCAGCTCCTACGATTTCTGTTACTCCTTATATTTTCTTCTTTCAAAATATCATTTGTGGATCCAAACCTGTTTTGTTGGTCTTCCTATACCACGCCTTCTACTAACATTTGCACTGTGTATTTGTTATGTTAGTCTTTCTTCATTCATTCGTTCCACGTGGCGAAATCATCTTACTCAACACTTCTTCTTCTTCCTGGCACTGTCCCAACTCATTGCCTAGGTAGGCTGTTGGGGTCGACTCTTCTCGTTCTCAGGCTGTATATTCTTCGATTCTGGGTGTCGCTTTCATCTAGGTCATTTCTCTGCAGGATTTTGGAGCACTGAATCATCCAGGAGTTATTTGGTCTTCCTCTGTACGGCTGTCGAGGAAGATCCACAGACATTGCCTGATTTACAGTATGGTCTGGTGGTCTCCGTCTTATGTGCCCGTACCATCTCAGCTGTCGCTCTTCCCGCTTACTATTTATGTTAGTGACTCCCAGGTTACCACGAATGCGCGAGATCTTAATGTTATATTTCAGTGATACTCCTGTCGACCACCTAAGCTTTCGCATTTCTGCTGTTTCAAGTTGCCTAGAGTAGGAGCTATACATAGTCCAGCATTCTGAGTCATACATAATTGCGGGTATAACGATAGTCTGGTATACCTTTCCTATCAGTTTTATAGGCATTTTTGGGTCACACAAGACTCCTGTTACCGATCTGAATTTCATCCATCCATCTTACTCAACACAACAACCTAAAGTTCCCCCTATATCGTCTTCTCATTTTACACATTTCTACAGCATATATTCTACTCCTTTCGTTGTGGGGTCGAGAAGAATACTCTTTACAAATTACTCATAATATATTATTTATAGTTAAGGCATTAACATTGTGGAGGTTTAAAGACATTGTAATTTGTTTCATCAAACACTGTTTATTCCACTTTTTGTAACGGTATAACCCTTATAACGGGGTTATACTGTTACAAAGAGTGGAATAAACAGTGTTTGATAAAACAAATTACAATGACTCATAATAATTTAGGGGGAGTAGAAATAAAGCGTCTGTACAAATTTTTTTATTTTTTTCAGCGTACTGTTCATGGGACCTGAATAAAGATCTACCAAAAAAGGACCCTCTTTACATCATGCCCACCAAACTTCCAAAACTCATAATACCAACTTCTAGCGATCTATCACTCCAAACTAATCAAATGATGACTTTAGTTTGTCCTGGAGAGACAAATACTATTTTTGGAACAGGTAAGCATTTCAGTTGAATATAACAGTTCAACAATTGATTTAACAATTTTGTCCTCTTGATTTAAATATTATATAATATCATATATCAGCATCATTAGACATATACTCGTAGTGTTGTGTGGACGATTTAGAGTATGGTTATGCTTGTCGTATTCACGTGTTTTATTTTTCCGCATCTGTATTCCCCTTTCACATTGATGTCAATAGTGACGCTCGGTTTGGTGCAATGAGGGCTGTCCACCTTTAGACCATCCCGTATGTTAAGGACTAGTTTATGTTTTTATACAATTCTATCTTTGCATGTATTTTTAGTTAAATTGTACAATATAAGATTATTTTTTATTATACTTGTATATTCTGTGTTTTTTTTCTATTGAAACACTCAATGCTGTGTTTATTTTATAATTGTTGTTATGAGTTACGAGTACATTGTACCGTTAATTGTTGCTATGAGTTACAAATACATTATACCGTTAATTGTTGTTATAAGTTACGATTACATTGTACCGTTAATTGATGCTATGAGTTACGAATACATTGTACTGTGAATTATTGTTATGAGTTACGACTACATTGTACCGTTAATTGTTGTTATGAGTTACGAGTACATTGTACCGTTAATTGTTGCTATGAGTTACGAGTACATTGTACCGTTAATTGTTGTTATGAGTTACGATTACATTGTACCGTTAATTGTTGTTATGAGTTACGAGTACATTGTACCGTTAATTGTTGCTATGAGTTACGGGTACATTGTACCGTTAATTGTTGTTATGAGTTACGAGTACATTGTACCGTTAATTGTTGTTATGAGTTATAGTACGATTACATTGTACCGTTAATTGTTGTTATGAGTTACGAGTACATTGTACCGTTAATTGTTGCTATGAGTTACAAGTACATTGTACCGTTAATTGTTGTTATGAATTACAAGTACATTGTACCGTTAATTGTTGTTATGAGTTACGAGTACGTTGTACCGTTAATTGTTGCTATGAGTTACGAGTACATTGTAGTGTTAATTGTTGCTATGAGTTACGAGTACATTGTACCGTTAATTGTTGTTATGAGTTACGATTACATTGTACCGTTAATTGAGGCTATGAGTTACGAATACATTGTACTGTTAATTATTGTTATGAGTTACGGCTACATTGTACCGTTAATTGTTGTTATGAGTTACGAGTACATTGTACCGTTAATTGTTGCTATGAGTTACGAGTACATTGTACCGTTAATTGTTGTTATGAGTTACGACTACATTGTACCGTTAATTGTTGTTATGAGTTACGAGTACATTGTACCGTTAATTGTTGCTATGAGTTACGGGTACATTGTACCGTTAATTGTTGTTATGAGTTACGAGTACATTGTACCGTTAATTGTTGTTATGAGTTACGAGTACATTGTACCGTTAATTGTTGTTATGAGTTACGAGTACATTGTACCGTTAATTGTTGCTATGAGTTACGAGTACATTGTACCGTTAATTGTTGTTATAAGTTACGATTATATTGTACCGTTAATTGATGCTATGAGTTACGAATACATTGTACTGTTAATTATTGTTATGAGTTACGACTACATTGTACCGTTAATTGTTGTTATGAGTTACGAGTACATTGTATCGTTAATTGTTGCTATGAGTTACAAGTACATTATACCGTTAATTGTTGTTATAAGTTACGATTACATTGTACCGTTAATTGATGCTATGAGTTACGAATACATTGTACTGTTAATTATTGTTATGAGTTACGACTACATTGTACCGTTAATTGTTGTTATGAGTTACGAGTACATTGTACCGTTAATTGTTGCTATGAGTTACGAGTACATTGTACCGTTAATTGTTGTTATGAGTTACGATTACATTGTACCGTTAATTGTTGTAATGAGTTACGAGTACATTGTACCGTTAATTGTTGCTATGAGTTACGGGTACATTGTACCGTTAATTGTTGTTATGAGTTACGAGTACATTGTACCGTTAATTGTTGTTAAGAGTTATAGTACGATTACATTGTACCGTTAATTGTTGTTATGAGTTACGAGTACATTGTACCGTTAATTGTTGCTATGAGTTACAAGTACATTGTACCGTTAATTGTTGTTATGAATTACAAGTACATTGTACCGTTAATTGTTGTTATGAGTCACGAGTACGTTGTACCGTTAATTGTTGCTATGAGTTACGAGTACATTGTAGCGTTAATTGTTGCTATGAGTTACGAGTACATTGTACCGTTAATTGTTGTTATGAGTTACGATTACATTGTACCGTTAATTGAGGCTATGAGTTACGAATACATTGTACTGTTAATTATTGTTATGAGTTACGGCTACATTGTACCGTTAATTGTTGTTATGAGTTACGAGTACATTGTACCGTTAATTGTTGCTATGAGTTACGAGTACATTGTACCGTTAATTGTTGTTATGAGTTACGACTACATTGTACCGTTAATTGTTGTTATGAGTTACGAGTACATTGTACCGTTAATTGTTGCTATGAGTTACGGGTACATTGTACCGTTAATTGTTGTTATGAGTTACGAGTACATTGTACCGTTAATTGTTGTTATGAGTTACGAGTACATTGTACCGTTAATTGTTGTTATGAGTTACGAGTACATTGTACCGTTAATTGTTGCTATGAGTTACGAGTACATTGTACCGTTAATTGATGTTATGAGTTACGATTACATTATACCGTTAATTGTTGCTATGAGTTACGATTACATTGTACCGTTAATTGTTGTTATGAGTTACGATTACATTGTACCGTTAATTGTTGTTATGAGTTACGATTACATTGTACCGTTAATTGTTGTTATGAGTTACGATTACATTATACCGTTAATTGTTGTTATGAGTTACGATTACATTGTACCGTTAATTGTTGTTAGGAGTTACGAGTACATTGTACCGTTAATTGTTGTTATGAGTTATAGTACGATTACATTGTACCGTTAATTGTTGTTATGAGTTACGAGTACATTGTACCGTTAATTGTTATTATGAGTTACGAGTACATTGTACCGTTAATTGTTGCTATGAGTTACGATTACATTGTACCGTTAATTGTTGCTATGAGTTACGATTACATTGTACCGTTAATTGTTGTTATGAGTTACGATTACATTGTACCGTTAATTGTTGTTATGAGTTACGATTACATTGTACCGTTAATTGTTGTTATGAGTTACGATTACATTATACCGTTAATTGTTGTTCTGAGTTACGATTACATTGTACCGTTAATTGTTGTTATGAGTTACGATTACATTGTACCGTTAATTGTTGTTATGAGTTACGATTACATTGTACCGTTAATTGTTGTTATGAGTTACGAGTACATTGTACCTTTAATTAATAAATAAATGAAAAAAAAACTTTTTTCCACTGATATTAAGGTTTTCACTTCATGATTAGAAGAGCTCAAACAAGTATTATGTGTGTTGCCCTGATTATGCTGTGTACACCTTGAAACAGGTAGGGTCTTACTGTTCAGTTCATAGGGTCTTACCGTTCAGTGGAAAAACAGTGTTTTAATCAAATCAAGTAAAAATACTTCAATCGTCCATAGAGTTAACTCCTTAATTATAAATAAATATAATCAATTGCTCAGAATCGACAAAATTCCAGGAATATTTTTTAAGTCAAATATTTAACTTATTTTCGGTAAAAAACAATACATGTTCACCCCGATATGTTTTTTTTCTCGCGCCGCGCACAACAGTTTTATAGTTTTTTTTCTCTTTTTGAAGGAATATACATGTCGAAAGTCATAGGTATCCTTATACCTTCGATTACTAAGCGAAAAAATGCATGTGCCATTCGAGAGGAGTAGCAAAGCACGGGGATCGAACCGACGATCTTCAGCACGGAAGTCCAATGCATTACCACGCGGCCAAATACCTCAAAAAAAATATGTACGAGTATATGTTAATTGTAAGGATATAACTTATCCGCATCTGCATATTAGTATGTAAGACTATCAACGTTTTTAAAACGTCGGTATCATAATCAAAGCATGCGGTACAATACTTTAAAAAACCTTATACGAGGGTCATATAGAAAGTAAGGTTACAAGGGCTCCTGAGGCCGATGGAATTTTTTTGTTTCGAAGTTGGCGCACCTGGCGTGTAGGGGGGGTCCTAATGGTCAGTTTGTTTGGTACCACGTGTTTGTTGACCATTTTGTTCAGTCATAACTCGTACAACTAATTGTGCTCATTTATATTTTGATTTTTAGAGGAACAAGAGATTTCTGTAGAGTGTGCTTCAGAAAACAAGGTCCTATTCAATGGACGTCCGTATCCTCTGAATTTCTTCTACTGCTCCAGTAACACTCAGGCTGATGTTTACATGACTAACATCAAGTGCGCTAATAGCCAAGGGGAATTACTACGTCTAGGGTGAGTTTACATTTTTATCTTGTATGTTTTACTGAGTCGCCTTACATTTAAGTTCCTAAAGGCGCAATTTCACTGAGGCACCATTTAGGCAACATGTAGCATACTACACACAGTCTTTCAATCGAAGGAACACAAAGCGACAAGAAGGAAGTATCTTTGTAGCATGCTACATGTTGATTGTTTTTGCCGGGAAGCATGCGTCACCTTTCGATATGTTTCAGCGTGTCGAACAATGTCGCCGTTATTAGGAAGAGCCCCAATACTTGAACACTGCGAGGAACATTAGCTCCTGATGAGGTGAAGAAGTTGAAAGTAAATCTTGCTATTTCTAAGTTTGCCCACTTCTGATTTAGACTAACAAAGGGTTTTTATAGTAGTTGACCATAAGGTTTTTTTCTTCTTTTTCCCAGTGTCATGTCAGGTCCCCCAACGTTGAATATCACCTGAAAGTAGACATCTTTGTCCCCGGCAGCCCTAAAAAGATCTTCAACGCCCCTTATGCCAGTCCAATCCCGTATATTGCGGAGTCAGGAGATTTGCCTCCTGCCAACACCATGTGCAGTAATTTGTACTTTGCTCCTCTGAGTGCATGACCCAAGTAGGACACCTTTCGGATTTTAATATTAGTCAGCAACTCTCTATCAACTTTGGCTCTTTGAAGAACCCTTGTGTTACTGACCATATCCGTCCAGGGTATCCATAGCATTCTCCGATGCATGCACATTGTTATGAAAAGGTTTTTTTATGAAAATAAAACAGTTTAAAATTATAGTCACTTCTAATTATGATAGGGCCAGTTACAATCAGAAGTTTAAGCTTCAATGATTGGATAGTAGTTGGAGACTGAATTTGACAGTTATTTTACAGACCAAGCAATTCAAGGTCAGCACCAATCGAAACAATACCACTATCATAATATAAATAGGTCAAAACCCGTACGGTTGTCGCCAAAGAAAGAATACGAGAATTCAATTTTGAATACAAGAGAGCGATAGAGGAATACTTCGAAACAGATTGAAATTATATTGAACGAACCGGTGTAAAAGGGGACAATGCCAATTTATTTTGAATTGTAATTCATTAAAAATTCATTTATTTCCTATTATATTGAACCTTATAATTAATTACTTATGTTTATTTATCTTATGCTCTTTTTTTTAATGCAGCCTATTATATGTGGCTTTTTCAAGATGTTGGAAACGCGAAAACATTAAAGTCAATATATCTGAAACAAGTCTGAGGAAACAACGATTTAAATTGAACAACAGTTATGTTTATACACAAAACATCGTATATAAATGGATTTTTGAGAATTAAATAATTCATCAATCAAGATGTAACTTTTTTAATTTTAAACTTTAAACTTTAATGAACCTAAAAACTTTAAGCTGATCTTGCTCCATTCGGTATTTCAAAAATGTATAATTTGTTTTACTTCCGTGAATATTTCACGGGCTGCAACTATTTTTATTAAACCTTATTTCATTGGTTGATTGCATATGAAAAACAAAATAAAGGTGCCCTGATAATGTTCGATTTTTTTGTATCGTTTATTTCAACCTACTTCGAGGTGCATGGCCGCGTGGTAACTCACTGAACTTACGCATGGAAGGTCGCCGGTTTGAACCCTACATTGTGTTACTACCCTCAAATGACACAAACATTTTTTCCGCCTAGTATTCGAGGTTATAAGGATACCTAGGACTTGGGTCATATATATTCTTCCAAAAAAAAAACATGCAGGTGTGCTCCGATCGTCTCACTTTGGTGTGCCATCGGATCCAGTACAGCGGTGTGACGGTGAGTTTACTGGTGTGAACCAGCTCACTCGCTTGACTTCGATCATACGTATTCTTAAAAAAAAATGGAAAAAACATGCCGGTGTGCTCCAATCTCACTTCAGGTGTGCCAATACACCAGTAGAGCCGGTGAGTTTCCTGATGCAAAACAGCGCATTCCCTTAAAGAGAAGAAAAACAAAAAAGAGGGAAACCAAAACTTCACGGCATTGCCTCGCTTTCCAACAGAATTGACGTTGGAATGGCGAGGAGATCTTCAGCTACGAGGCCTAGCAAATGAACTACTCCGCTGGCTCTAAACCCGAAGGTTTGATTAATGCTTTAGTCTAACTGTTAACATTCACGTTAAACAAGCTGGCACTTCAAATTCGATCCCGTACAAATTCATTTTTGATCTTATTGTTTACTCTTGTACTGTTTTACATATATCTGAATTTATGTGTTTCTGTTGCTTATTATAAACTCTTAAAGCGCTTTAAAGCAAAGTAAAAATAGCGCTTAGCGAGAGGCTGCAGCAAATTAAACTTGCCGATCGTTTTGGAACTATGATCTCCTTACCACCGGAACTGTGGTTTTAATATTTTACGACTGTATGCTTGCTGAAGGGCAACAGCTTGCATACAGTAAAATTATACACACAAAGTGGTCTTCTATTATCAGAAGGGCAGACAATCATACTTGATCACGATAAATCAAGTTTAATCAAGGAGGTGAAAACCATGTCTCGCATTTTTTCTCCCAGTTTAAAATGTTTGGGAAAAATCTTGAATAATATACAGTAAAAACCCGTTTTTACGTTTTTGAAGGGACTGATAAAAAAACGTCATTGGAGGGAAAACGTAGATTCGGGGTCAGAAAAAAAAAGAAAATTATTTTTTATTTAGATAATCACGCAAATCGGAAAACTTTTTTCAATCGATTTGCGATTTTTTTATAATCGTAGCCAAAGTTGTAATTGGTATCTCCAAATCACGCGCAAGTGAAACACGTGAACCAACGTGTTTATTAACTTTTTCGAGAATTTTCCTTTTCTCTTGAATCGATAATGTTTTTTCTTTGCTGAGACATTATTTGAAGGGATTCAACGAAAAATTAAAAGAAATGAAAAAAAATGTAAATTTACACACGAAATACACGACAATTGACAATTGAAATTGTATGTACACGACCGACACGTTTAAAACACAAGCATAGGTTGACCAAATACATATACAGTCTGCCTGCCTCTGATTCGCAAAATTTCCCACCAATTGCATACACGACTCGTGTAACCTTGACCATGAGCACTGCAGGCGCACACGTGTCTATAAATAGAAACAACATATTTCTGCTTCGTAATATTCATTTCAATTTTTTTTAAATCGTCGCGCATTTATTCAAATATATTTTAAATTGGTTTGCATTTTAAATATTTCAAACGTAAATTGTGGGAAATAAAAACGTAAAAGCGGGTACTAAATGTACTAAAATAAAACGGGATTGTAAAAATTTAACGCAAATAGCGGGAAAACGTGAATACCGGGCACGTAAAAACGAGGTTTCACTGTATTGCGAAAAAGTAGTGTGGCCGCTGTCTTTACCCAATTCGCATTCCACAAGCTACGTCCACGCTTTCAGGCGTACCAACAACGCCATTCACGCACATCAGATAGTCAATCCAAAACAATATATTACAAATTTCATTTGCAGATTTTTATCACCATCCAAAGGATTTATTTCGCTGATCACTATATGCTATAACCGACAAAGGGAATCTGTTATCTATGCCAAGAGTGGAATCAATGGGAAATCTATTGCCAGTAAGAATATTTTTGTATTAATCTAGTTGAATATTTTGATTTATGGAAGGGGAATGTAGACGTGAAAAAGTACTGAATAGACCACAGTAAATATTTATTTATTTATTTAACACTTTTATTGCAATACAATCTGGCGGGCTTATTGCCAGGCGGCAATCTCTTCCAACCAACCAGACAAAAGTAAATGAAGCAAGTTACATGGTAGTAAATGAAGCAAATAAGATGGTAGCATAAATACTGTAGAAATGGGGCGATAATGTAACATATGACTGAATACGGAATGAACTGATTGGGAATGAATGTGACGTTATGGATGATATATTGAGTAAGACGAAGAAGAGCACTCCGAGATGGTTTGGGCACATAGAACGAATATATAAAGAATAACGAATAAAACAAATATATTGTATAAATGAGCAGGCAATATTAAAAAAAGAACATGTCTACCAAATCAGAATTTTGGGGAATCGCAAAAAACTGTTTGCATTAATTATATGATATAATAATTCATTGTAAAAAATATCTGAAAGCCTTAAAATCGATTAAGGTGACTGGATTGGTTGTTTAAAATTGAATCATAATAATTAAAATAGTTATTCTAGTTTAAAATATGGACATGATCCTTTTTGAGTGAACAATTCTACTTAAATCTTTTTTTATGGTTCAGGTCTGGGAGATGATGTTTTTGGTTCGATTTCAACAAATTTATACTGGTGTTGCAAAAAATAATTGGGTACAGTAATTTATTTTTATTTTGATCAAATAAAATAAGTAGTGTTACAAAATAAGAAGAAATATTACTATAAAACTACGAGTATAAATATATGTAGGTAGATAAAGCTGTATAATGACATTACACTGAACGTACGATTTAAAACTGACAGTTGCTGGTGAACTGGTATGAAGTTAGACACAATCGGAAAGCTATGATTTGTCAATTCGGACATGATCTTTTTTGATTGGTTTGAAGCCTGGACAAGATTCTTTTTGAAAAAAGACTATTTTTTTATTATGATTTTTAAATGTTTTATGTGCTTTTTTCATTGAAATGAAAATGTTAAACGGCTCTGTACCATCGATAAGAAAAATCTGCTTTATCAACTCATTTTTTGTATTCGATAGACATGATATTTTTTTAATGTTACCTCCTCAAATGTGGATGGAAGACGTGATGCCGGAAGACAAAGAAAATTATAGTTGGATTAAGTGAATGATATTTTAAAAGAAGAAAATATAAAAATATGATATGTGGGTATAGAAGAGTCGAAGAATGTCTGGAGCTCTGTTGTCTATGCCTACCTCGACAGGGAAATGGCATGATGCTAATCTATGTACAGTCAAATCTCGGGTCACGAACGCCTCTAGTCACGAACAAATCGGCTTACGAACACAATTTACAAACAAATGTTGATTCGACCTGCGTACAATGCCTCGGCTCACGAATTAGTTGTAACGGCGCATTACGCAATTACGCATTAGTTGTTCTCAGGTGCGCGCGTTGTGAACATTGTTTGTCGTTGCGTACGTTGTTCTTGATTAATTTTTTTTTCTTTTTATATATATAATATACAGTATATATAAAATATATTTTGCATTAAATTAACCCTCATTATGGCTCCCAAGAAAATGAATTTCGGTTTGCGAACATTTCGGCTCGTGAACGGAATCAAAGAAGGAATTAAGTTCGTAACCCGAGGTACCACTCTACAAAGTAATTCGAGCTCCATAAAGTTAAAGCCGGAACATTCGATAAACGGAACATAATTTAGTTTCTGAATTTATGTGACATACAAAATATATATTGTAAAAATTATGAATTATTTTCAGATGCCGAAGAACGCAGCTGTAGTCCAGAATACGAGACACTTGGTTTAACTGCAGATGTTGACACAGCGGATATGTACAAACATATTGAACAAATCGGACGATTTAGCGAAGTCTTAGGAGAATCCAAGGCCAACAAATACATCACGGAATCATCGTACCTTACAAAAGGACATATGGTACCTGATGCTGATCTAGATTTTGGTTCTTGGTCAATAGCTACGTACTTCTTCGTGAACGTTGCTCCTCAATGGCAAGTGATCAACACAGGAAATTGGTTCCAAGTGGAAAATGTCGCTAGAGAAATAGCTGATAAGCTTCAAGAGGACGTAACAATATTCACTGGAACCTACGAAATCCTTAAGATTCCAAAGGAAAGTGGACAAATGGTTGACCTCTATTTGATGCATTACAATAGACTTCAAGTTCCAAAGTGGTTTTGGAAAATTGTTTACTCTCCATTAACAAACAAAGGAATCGCTTTTGTAACGCTTAATAACCCACATGTTACTAATATTCACCCGAACGAGATGCTTTGTCCAAATATTTGCGATGAAACTCACTGGAATATACACGAATGGAAGGATTTCAGTAAAGGTTTTACATACTGTTGTGACGTGAATAAACTTATAAGCGCAGTTGGAACTATTTATCCAATGTCTATAGATGGTTATATCACAAGGTCTACTTGAAACTTATTAGTGACATCTGTTTTCTATCTGTACAATAATAGTTCAACAGTGCCATCTATGGAATATTGATGAAAGTAATACATTAATAATTATGTCAACAATACCAACTTTTTGAATGTTATGAAAATTATACATCAACTGTTGTAATATGTACACATATCGATCGTCCAGTTCATTACTGAGACAACTCCAAATAACCTGTTTTGAGATAATGAGAAAAGCAATATTATAATCGTCACCATAAATAAATACAATAAATTTTTGCCCGAGTTTTATATATTTTATGAAAAGATTTTATCATTGATGAAATATACAAAACTCGGGCAAAAATGAATAGTATTTGAGTTATGGTGACGATTATAATATTGCTTTTCTCATTATCTCAAAACAGGTTATTTGGAGTTGTCTGAGTAATGAACTGGACGATCGATATATCAAAAGAGTCTTGTTTATTAAATTTAAAATGTTCTGTTTTTTTTTATTGTACGTGAATCCATTCTATTGCAAACTATTTAAAAGTAACGACCTTAAAAAATCAAGTTTCCTTGCCACAGCTAAAATATTGTATTCGTAAGAAAAATATAAAAAAAATCGTTTTATAGTAACAACTAAATAAAAATAATAATTAAGGTGCGTTGAGATAGCGGAGTGAAGTAAAAAAACGTTCTTACTATAAAGGTCGTAAGTTAAGTTCCTTATTCTAGTTTTTTTTTCAATGTAATGCAAATGTCGCAATATTTTTCCATCATTAAAAATAATGTGATTTCATTTTGCACCGTATTTTAGAATATATACTCGTATATTAACTTTTTACTAGGCAACTTATAGAGCAAGTCGACAGTTTAAAATATCTTGGAAGTCAAATCACCTATCGTCTGGTAACTGCAATAGGTTGTACGTCAAAAATTTTCACGTCAATGAGCAAATAGTTGTAACATATGTCAACATAATATACAAAAAATATAACTTACAATAAAAAAAAACTAACGGTAACTTATCCAGAGTACAATCAATCATGATATCATTTAATTTATAATGGCAGCCGAGAAGATGGGGGCAAATGGGAACGTTTTTTGTCTCTCCTGTAAGGTTTTATGTATTTGACATCTGACCTATTGCAGTTACAACGATGTTATGACATTGATCCATATAGAAAAGGTAGAAACACGCGTAGGCTTTCTCAAGATGAGATCAGTTTTCTACAGTGACACCCTATTTTATCTTATAGTATTTTAGTGCCAACTTTAATGTATGGGAGCGAAACGTAGACGTAGAAAAAAACCTGAAAGGAGCCGAATAAATTCTGTGGAAATATGGCCTTGAGAAGAATATACGGAGTGACAATGTATGACTGAATACGGAATTAAGTGATAAGATATGAGTATCGGACGTATGCGTTACCTAAAATGTATGATTTATTTGTATTTGCTGGGTACCTATTGTAATGAAATGTTCCTTATGCGTGACCTTCGCAAAAGTCACTATAAAAAGTCGATCGGCCCATGCAAGCGAGGAACGCGCGATATACGTGGTATCTAGTAAGCCATGACGGCATACACGGGCGAATAAAGGGGCTAACGATGAGTGATGGGGCTGCACATAAGGAACAAAAAATGACAAAAATATATTCTCAGTTTCTGAAACGTCTACTGTGTTTTTATTTACGATCAACTTCTACCTGCTCAAGAGGAATATCTTCACTCTGCTACTTTTCGCCGGAAAAGCAAGAAGTGAACCGGAATCTCCTAGTATTAAGCGGCAGGGATTGCGGCGCGATGCTCGGCCGGCGTCAATAGTTAGCATGTGACCTTTGGACTGTTTACTATAATTTATCGAGGTATCCGAAGGTCGTTTCATCGGTCATTGACCGTATGTATGCGACAATATTCAGCGACGACCGTGGATCCCTACACACCTATTTTATAGTCTTTGTACCGGTGCTGTACAAGATATATGATGAAGAGGAGCACGCTGAGATGGTTTGGGCATGTGGAACGAATGAATTAAGAAAAACTAACAAAACAGATATGTAATTCAAACGTGAGAAGAAGGCGTGAGAGAAGAAGATCAATGAAAGTATGATTAGATCAAGTGAATTATATGTTATTCTGAAAGAAGGAAACGTAGAAAATTCGAGAAATCGTAGAAGTTGCACAAAAAGGTTTATGAATGTAGAAGAGGTTAAGTATATAAAATTCTGGCGCTCTGTCCTATTTGCCTAACCCGACAGGGAGTTGGGTGGGTACGTAGCATGAAGATCAGAATGCTGAATAAGCTTGAATCGTTCGAAATGTCGTGTCATCGAAGAATGTTCAGAATTTCTCGATTTTATCGTACCTCAAAATCTGATGCTGCGTCGAGCAGATGTAAACCAAGAACTCTTAAGTGCCATAAAATCCGAAAGATCGCCTATATGGGTCATGTATTGACAGGAGAGAAATACGAATGAAATTAACATTGAGGAATATTATGCAACATTCGCGAATGGGCAGCTGGAAAACTGTTTCGTAAATCCAGAAAGGTGGAGGCCGTTCCGTGCTGCCAAAGACAGAGATATTTTATCAAGAGTGATCAACGACGTTAGGGGGACCGGACATGACACACAAAGAAGAAGAAGCATGTATAATGGCTCTGCTGAACTTCAAAGTTGAGCTCTGAGATCTAATAATTCAGCGATAAACTTGATTATCGTGCCAAATAAAGTTTTCCTTATATTTTGGCCGCTACCACTACCTTCATATCTTTACACTCAATTTATAAAGGGTGTTTTTTGGGTGTGATAGGGTTTTTAATTGGCCGAAAAGATCGTGCGATTTAACGCCTCTGGATTATTTTCTTTGGGGTTATGTTAAATCACAGGTTTACACCGACAAATCCAAGATTCTTGATGAACTTGAGGCCAACATTTGTCGTGTTATTGGCGCCATACAGCCGGAAATGCTCCACCGAGTCATCGAAAATTGGCGTGATCGAATTGGCCAGTGCAAAACAAGCCGTGGAAGCCATTTGAACGATATCTTGTTTAAATCATAAACGGAATGAAATATTCTTTCAAATTAAACCTTCAGATCCATGTTTGGTTTATTAGTTGTTGTTTTATTTTATTTTAAAGTTCTGTCGTTCTTAATGGCAAACCCATCTTATGATGTGTACATAAGAGGTACATAAGAGCCAGCCACGGTCAACATATTAATGAAAGTATCTTCAAACAATAATTGTCATTAAACAACCCATCAATTGAATTCAAATACACGGCCATTTAAATAATTTATATGTGTTTAAATAATTTCAAAAACAAATCCTAACACACACCCAAAAAAACACTTTACATATATTTATTTTGTAACATTTTTAATCTGTCAATAATAGTTAGGTTGATCCCCGAGTTATAGAACATTTTAGGAGAGTTCGTTCTCTAAATGGCGTTTTATAAATTGTCATTTTATTATTATTGGAAGTAAGCTCTGATGATAGACTTGAACCTTTAAGAGAAAAGCTAAAAATGTTGCTTTACATGAGAAGTCACCAAAGCGTCCTTGGCGTGCTCATTGTAACTAATAGGCGCCTGAGAATTTACGAGTATATGTTGAATCATACTAAAAAATGCATTTTCCTCCCTGTTTGAAAATATATTGTACCTAAGCCATTGTTTTGTTAAAATTGATATTCGTTTATATGTTAGATTGGGATAAAAGTGTGTGTAAGGATGTGAATACAGAGTGTGAGTGTTTCTGTTGAATGTTTAAGTATTTTGAATAAATTTATGATTAAAAAATGAGACCACTTCCGCACTAGGCCAAACCTGTTACGAAGTGCTCTGATTTTTAAAGCACAAAACGGAGGATTTTAGTCATTGAATTTATCACGGATGAATGGAAAGGCAAACTCGAGGGTTTGTCTTTCCATTAAAGTGAGATAAATATAAAATTACAGTACACGGCTGTAAGTAATATACATCGGGTTTAAGAAGGAGACTGTCGGCCATTATCGGTTAACTTCGGCTTTATAGAGCGTCGTCTGTCATTCATACACGTGTTCCGTCGCGATTTGTCAGTCATTATGACCGTCATCGTATGACAGAGACGACGCTTTACAAAGCCGAAGTTAGTCGATTATGCCGACAGTCTCTTTCTTAAGCCCGATGTGTATTACTTACCGCCGGGTACTGTACGTATTGTGTTCATTAATGTGAATTAAAATATGTTATTAATTTGTTAGACAAGTATTTTATATCTTAGTTTTGCAAAAACATTATAAAAAAGGAGATAAGTTGAATTAATATGACAGAAGCAAAAGATCTTTGTTATGATTGAAATAAGTAAAGTTCTATTCCTTTTGCCTATCCCAAAAGGGGCATGATGTGTTGGATATAATTGCGCAGCGTAAACAAATATTAATTTAAAAAATAAGAGGCAAAAACAACATTTTTACTCAAGTCCTTACATAAAGGGGGTCGAAAATTTTCATAGGGGGTTAAAAACTAACATAGGAATTATATTAATTTGTCCCTCTAATTACTTATTTAGTCTCTGCTCGCTAATAAGGGAGGTAATAAAGTGTGACACAGATGTAATCGGCCGGGGTGTTACAAGGCGTAATTAATTAAATATAGTAATTAATAATATGCTCAAATGGGTAATGTTTCCTGTTTATCTAGAAAACCATTACTTAGCCACATAAGCTGACACACAAATCATTTGGGCGTAGACCAAGTCAATGTTTCTTTATCACGAGCATTGCAGAGTGGCGTGTTAACACATAGATTCAAAGTCGGTGAATTGAAGAACCAGAGGTGAGAAATAATGCTAAATACAAAAAAATAATAAATGACTAGCTTGTAATTTTTTTCGTCAATAGAATACATACTTCTGGAAGTAGATTTTTGATCTCTTTTCTGCATTATTCCTGGTATGTGTATTGTATCCCTATTTAGAGTCTTGATCTATTTGGCATGCAATATTTATCCCTTTGTAGATTCTCGGTAGGTTTTTCTGCATAATTCTTGGGATATTTATTGCCGCATACAGTCAAACCTCGGGTCACGAACGCCTCTAGTCACGAACAAATCGGCTTACGAACACAATTTCCGAACAAATTTTGACTCGATCTGCGTACAATGCCTCGGCTCACGAATTAGTAGTAACGGCGCATTACGCAATTACGCATTAGTTGTACTCAGGTGCGCGCGTTGTAAACATTGTTTGTCGTTGCGTTCATTGTTCTTGATACATTTTTTTTTGCTTTTTATATATGAGTATATCATCATTGTCAACCAGGGTCGATCCACTGCTGGATGAAGGCCTCCCCAAGCTGACTCCAAATAGTTTGGTTTTTTGCTCGTTGATGCCATGTGATGCTGCCATGCTTCCTAATTTCATCTATCCAGCGTAGCTTCGGTCTTCTTCTGGAATTCTTTATGCCTCTTGGGTACCATTGGATTATTTCGGATGTCCATCGGGAGTCTGACATTCTGGCTACGTGTCCGGCCCATTGCCACTTCATAATTTTGCACACCTTTATAACGTCTTCTACCTTTGTTATATTGCGAATCCATGTGTTTCGTTTACGGTCTCTTTTAGCATATCCCAACATGCATCTCGCCATGCCCCTTTGTGCGGTCTGGAGATTTTGTGTGTTCTTTACTGTGAGCGTCCATATCTCGCAGCCATACGTAAGTACTGGAAGAATGCACTGGTTGTAGACCGTTCGCTTCAAGGATATTGGGAGATTACTTTTGAAGATGTTGTTCAAACGTCCAAATGAGCTCCACGCCAGTTTTGTCCTTCGTGCTATTTCCTCCGATATACCACCTACAAAGGAAACAAGTTGGCCCAGATACACATATTCCTGGACAAGTTCTAGCGGCTTTCCATCTACGTTTATTGGTTTTGGGGTAGCAAAGCCGTTCATCATATATTTGGTTTTTGAAATATTCATTTTTAAACCAACTCCTTTGCTGGCCTCTGCCAATTCTTGCAGTTGGTGCTGAAGATCATTCGGGTTTTGTGAGAATATAACGATATCGTCTGCAAATCTCAAATGGCTCAGGTATTTTCCATCAATCACCAGGCCTTTATTTTCCCATTCTAGTTTATTAAATACGTATTCAAGTGTAGCTGTGAATAATTTTGGGGAAATAGTATCTCCTTGACGAACTCCATATGTAAAATATATGTTGCATTAAATTAACCCTCATTAACCCAAGAAAATGAATTTCGGTTTGCGAACATTTCGGCTCTCGAACGGAATCAATGAACGAATTATGTTCGTAACCCAAGGTACCACTATATATCCCTTTATAAATTATAAATATGCTCCTTCTGCATGATTTTTGGGATATATACTGCCGTGTATAATACTTTTTAGATTCTTAATTTGTTTTTCAGCATGATTATTGGGATGTGTACTGTCGTACATATTCCTTTTTGATTTTTAATTTGTTTTTCTACATGATTCTTAGAATGTGTACTGCCGTGTATATTTTGTTTTAGATTCTAAAACCGTTTTTCGGCGTAATTATTGGGATGTGTACTGCCATATATATCCTTTTATAAAATCTTGAACTGTGTTTTCCTGCGTAATTCTTGGAATGTATACTGCTGTACACACCCCTTTGTATATTCTAAATATGTACCTTCTTCGTGACTCTTGGAATGTGTATTGTCGTATATATCCCTTTTTAGATTCTTAATCGGTTTTTCTGCATGATTCTTGGGATGTGTAATGCCGAATCTATCCTTTTATAAATTCTTGGTTGGTTTTTTCTGCATAAGTATTTGGATGTGCACATCCATCCCTTTGTTTATTTTAAGTCTGTTCTTTCTGCATGATTCATGGGATATGTACTGCCGTAATGCGTGTATCCACAGACTGAGCCTAGTGAAGGTGTACAGAAACTGGTCACTTATGCTTCTGTGTTTTTCCTATCTTCTCTTTTAATCCTCCTATCCACATTAGTATAAAAGAAAACATTTCTACAGCACTCGTGTTCCTCTGTAATATCTAGTGCACGTTTATTTTATTTTATTTTTATTTAACACTTTTATTGCAAATACAATCTGGCGGGCTTATTGTGAAGCGGCAACCTCTTCCAACCAACCAGACAAAAGTAAATGAAGTAAATTAAGTGGTCGCATAAATCATTCAAATGACTGTCCATCCCCACGAAATCCATAAGCACATACGTGAGCATATGCCCACAAACCCCACAAAAAAGCGGACAATCACCCGAACATTGGTTTTCATATAAAGTGAGATATCATCAATCAAAAGGAAAGGAAGGGATGGTGGAGAGGAAAGGAAAAGAAAAATCGGGAATAAAACACGTTGTTTTACTGACTAGAAATTAAGAGTTTTTTCAGTCGCTTCTTAAAGCATGCCAAGGACGGTTTCATGTTTCATCTGGGACCCAGAGCTACATCCCAAAATACTGTGTGTTGACAGAACGACTCAAAATATTTTCAAGATTTATACAATTCCTAAAACATTTACTGCGATGTGGAAGGCAATGGGAAACCACCGCACTATTTTTCCCGAAAAAACCACATGAATATTTGAATCACATTCATCAGTACACATATTAAGGTTACGACAAAGAAACAAGGGGAAGAGTATTAGATGTATCGATGTCGATAAGACGAAGGAAGTATATCGTGATAGGAAATTTTGGCTAAGTCTACAAATCCAATGTGGAAATAGTGTGATGGTACGTATATATTTAAGTCGTTATGCTAAAGACGGCTCGATTTCGAAACAATCAGACTAGATTAAAACTGTGTATTATTTTTAAAGTATTTCGAAAAAAAAAACAAAATAAAAGAAATCGTGTATCAAAAATGTGCAAATGTTCCCTTCCTGAAAGATCGGCACCTGGATGGGAGGTGGAATTTCTTTTGATCCCAGTATTATGGAATTTTTTCAACCCCATGTTCTTACCACTGGTGTTTGTTCATTGTGAATGCCGCGCCACGGCAGGGTCTCCCCAGGGATCATGGTGTGTCCCGAATAACAATGCTTCTTCACAAAACCGAATCCTAAATCAGAAACTTTCAATATACGAATGGATCTTTCTCATTAATAAGTCAAGTGAAAAGATATCCATGACCACAAGTGATAAATAGTAAATTTCTAAAAATATTTCTAATGTCCAGTTCAGTTATCTTTAGATTGAAACAGTACTCGATTAAATTTGTTTCCTTTTATGGATACACCTCTATATTTAATACATCTCACTAAGGACCACAAGTTTCCGGTCTAAATAAGTTATAACGGGTATGATCAGATAGATATGTTAATACTGCGATTACTGCTAAGTATGATTTATTATTTTATTTTATTTCTCAGTGTCATGTCAGGTCCCCCCAACGTTTAATATCACTTGAGAGTAGATATCTTTGTCCCCGGCAGTCCGAAAAAGATCTCCAAAGCCCCTCAATCACGTATATTGCGGAGCCAGGAGATTCGCCTCCTGCCAACACCTCTTCGGCCTTCTATTTTGCCTTGGATGATCAGGTGCAGTAATTTGTACTTTGCTCCTCTAAGTACATGATCCAAGTAGGACACCTTTCGGATTTTAATATTAGTCAGCCAATCTCTATCAACTTTGGCTCTTTGAAGAACCCTTGTGTTGCTGACCATATCCGTCCAGGGTATCCGTAGCATTCTCCAGTGCATCCACATTTCGAATGCTTCCAGTCGTTCCATAATACTTACTTTAAAGGTCCATGATTCCACTCAATGCAATAACACTGACCAAACGTTGCATTTGACTAATCGTTGTCGAAGTTTCAAGTTTAGATTATCATCCCAGAATACGCTTCTCATTTTATTAAAAGTCGCACGAGATGATTCAATTCTGCACTTAACTTCGGCTTCTGGGTCGAGGTCTTCCACTAGGATACGTCCGAGGTATTTAAATTTTTCCACTCTCTCTATATCAGCACCGTTCAATGTAAGACGTGCTCCAGCGTGATTCATTACATATGTGCAAAATTCCATCCATCCTGTCGTGTAGCTCATGACTGAGCATCGTGACTCCCATGATAGTCTCTGAAGACTCCTCTCTATCCAACTCTGCACTCCGCGGCTCGAAGAACAGTAGTGGTTAAGGGTAGTCCAGTTGCGTCTCTCACTTCGTAACTCGAACGCATTAGGATTATTTCTCTTGTGCGTCGTCCTTCCACGCCTCCAGTAACCACAAACTTCTCCAAACTCAAGCAGTGGTTCTTTTATTTCCAGTTTGGAAAGAACTATCACTTTAAGTATGAGCAATGTGTCCAAATAATTGGAGGTATTCCGTTGCTGCAAAGGATATTTAAAACTTTGGTTCCAATAATTGAAACACATACCCTAAACACGTCCCGACTTGGCCTCTAGTGACTATTTTTTAATTTTCAATCTGAACCTGAAAAAAATTTAAAATGAACGATGAAATAATCTCTCAGTGGTACAACATTTCAAGAATATATTTTCTGTAGTATTGAAAAATTAATCCATCTTCTTCTCCCTGGCTCCATCCCAACTCATTGTCTGCGAAGACTGTTGAGGTTAGCTCTCCTCGTCCTCAGGTTTTATGCTCTTCTGTCCCGGACCACATCCCCCAGGCCGTGCCTCTGCATCAGGTTATCTTTTTGCACCACCCATGAATTCTTTGGTCTTCCTCTGGTTGTTATTCGAGGAAGATTGCCTGGTTCACAATGTGATCGGGTGCTCTGCGTCCAACGTGCCCATACCATCTCAATCATCTCTCCTCCATCTTGCTGTTGATGTATGTAACACCTAGGCTTCGACGAATGCGTGAGTTTTTTATTTTGTCTCTTAGGGACACACCAGCTGACCATCTTAGCATGCGCATTTCAGCAGTTTCTAGTTGCCTAGAGTAAGAGTTATACATCGTCCAGCATTCGGAGCCATAGAAGAATGCGGGTCTGACAATCGATTGGTATACTTTTTCTATTAACTTTACTGGCATTTTCGGATCACATAGAACCCGTCATTGATCTAAACTTCATCCATCCCACACTAAGACTATGTGTTACATCTGCTGCACATCTTCCATCGCTATGGATGAATGACCCAAGAAACTTAAAGGAGTCACAATTTGTCAAATGAAAAATTAATCCATCATTCTATAAAATGCATTGACTTTAATCCATCGTTCTATAAAATGATTGAAAAAAAAAATGGTTCAATTCTATCACCATTTTTATATCTTTGAGTCGGAAAGTTTTAAATCTTACTGCGTAAAACATTTTTTTTTTAATTACTTATGATATATCGTGGATGTTGTATATTAATTACATTAAGTGTTCCGTTTAATTTGTTTCCTCTCATTACTCTTATTTAAATGTCCTTTTAAACTCGTCCATTACTAGTAAACATACTGCTAAACTTGTCTACTCGTCGTTATATCTCGTGAGTTTACCCACATATTGCAAGAGATGTAAGAACCATAACTTTTCTATAAATATTACCTTGATTAGTAATTATAATAATAATCTCATTTATTCTTAGTAAAAATAAAGCGATTCAAATCAAAACGAAGCTTCATTAATAGAGTTTCATTAAGAATCACTGTACACTTTAAATTACCTGTTTTTTTTTGCTGTTTGTTATGTTTTTCATATACTTTATACACCTACTCGTACATACCTGTACAGTAACTTTTCATATAAATAAATGAGAAAGTTAATTCTCGTTACCCAAAATTCAAACCCACTATTATTGACGGATAAAAAATCTCAAAATAAATATCTATAAATCGAGTACAGGAAGATAATTGTTACAGCAATTTTGTTACTTAGGCACTTCTTCGCATCTGCATTTGTTTGGTATCAAAACGACAAAAAAACTTACTGAGTGACGATGAATCGCGAAGAAACCTTAAATATTTCAATATTTGATAGTTACACATTTGAATATAGTTTGTGTGTAGTGTTCATATATAATCATGAATTTTCATAATACCTCCCAAAAATCATTGTCTTCAAGTGCTTCCTAAAGCTGCACACGCATACATCTGACACTTAGAGATAGACCATTCCATTTTACTAAAAAAACTTATTAACTAATAACCAAACTAACATTTCGTATTTCCATCAGAAAAAGATTATCAAGAGATTTATATTCTGCATCTCCACAATGTGAATAGTTTATTATTCGATCGCTTCGCATTTGTCGAGAATCAAAGACTAAGGCCTCGGCCACACAGGAAGGAGCCTCGCTTGATGCTTAGAGATATGTTGCGAGTTAGGTTACATATCCTAGCGAACCAACGTACCGCATACTATCGCAGTGGCCACACTGCACGCTTCGCGCCACGTTGCATGACGATTAGTTATCGAGTGAATCTCCTAGCGAACAGACGTGTTGGTTAATTTACAAGATGGTTGAAGTTTTAATGACAGCTGTGTATAAAATGGAGCCTTTGTGGAACCCATCGAGCAAATTATTGGAAAATGTACCTGTAATAAAATTACTTTGGAATGAAGTTGCACAGAAAGTAAATAAAGATAGTAAATTGTAATGAAATTGGTTAGTTTTGAGAGTGACATCGTGTGTTAACTCAACCGCTCTCAACTGTCAAATGAATTTGTGCGTAGCACTTTGGTGTGGCCAGGCATGAAGTCACCTAGTATATGAGTTACGTAAAATCTAGCTTAGCACCTAACAAAGCATTTTGGTGTGGCCTCGGCCTTAGGTAGCCCGATGTATGGGTGTGGTCTGAAGGAGGAGACAACCAATAAAGTATTCTTTAACTTTTCTAAGCACTCTTCAAGCAATTTATACAATCTATTTGTTAAAGTTACTCACTATTCCCCCTCAACATTGCATATTATTTGTCCCGTGTTTTAACGTGATTCCTAGATTTGAGTCCCGGTTTCGTGTTTTCACGTGATCGATACTTTTTAAAAAAAAAGAATAGATATGACTAAAGTCGTAAGTATTTTCAAATACTAGGCGGAAAAAATACCGGTGTCATTCAAGCTGACGACCTTCCGCATGGAAGCCCAGTACGTTACTGCACGGCCATGCACTTCACGAAAACCTCACGAATACTTAGGAAACCCTTCACAAAAATTATAGTTACTAAAGGTTGGTTTCGATTGAGTATTAAAGTATTAATAATCGAAATGTTTCAGCTCTACACAAATAATCAAAATAACGATACTTATATCTCAAATTTACAAAATGAAACTAAAGTTTTGTATTCATGAAATTAATCATACAAAGGGTTTACAAATGAAACACTCCGCAGGGTGAATTGAGGGAAAAAAAACAATTTCGTATAATAAATACCGTTTTCTAACATCAAACTAACGATCTTTTGTCGGCGAACATTGAATCACACTCGATCTTATGTTATATACTCGTATAATTAAAAGCCCACACAGAACTGGCAAACGCCAAAAATATTTGGTATTGTATTCACTTCCAACAAAGTTTTGACGTGTTTGTATGATCGATCACTTTCCTCAAGCAAATCTCACTACAAATTTTGATTATTCGGTTACAAAGTGATTAATGGTTATTACGTGTATGTTCAATATTCATTTTTTTCTTGGCAATGGGGTTCCGTTTAACTGAGGTCGGCAAATTTATAGAAATCTTTATTTAGCTTCGGACTGTAGCTCAGTTGTTGAAACAAGATTCTAGAATTAAACAGGGCATTGTATTTTTTTCTTCATGTTATCCTGAATTATTACATATCATCATCATCATTGTCAACCAGGGTCGATCCACTGCTGGATGAAGGTCTCACCAAGTTGACTCCAAATAGTTCGGTTATTTGCTCGTTGGTGCCATGTGATGCTGCCGTGATTTCATTTATCCAGCGTACCTCCGGTCTTCTTCTGGGCTTTTTTTTATATATTTTGGGTACCATTGGATTATATCGGACGTCCATCGGTAATCTGACATTCTGGCTACGTGTCCTGCCCATTGACACTTCATTTTCTTGCACACCTTTATTACGTCTTTTACCTTTGTTTTGTTGCGAATCCGGGTGTTTCGTTTACGATCTCTTTTTGTATATCCCAATATGCATTTCTCCACGCTCCTTTGTGCGGTCTGGAGCTTTTGTGTGTTCTTTGCTGTGAGCGTCCATGTCTCGCAGCCATACGTCTCGCAGCCACTGGGAGAATACACTGGTTGTAGATCTTTCGCTTCAAATATATTGGAAAATTACATTTGAAGATGTTGTTCAAACGTCCAAATGAGTTCATATATAGACTTTTCTTCAAGGGCGCTGTTTTCATATTTTCTTCAAGGACGCTCTAACTCAGGTTTCGAATTCATAGTCATTGAAGGATTAAAATTATTACAAAAAAATAATAATTTTAAAATAAGTTGAGTGTAATCATCGAAAGGTGGCGACTGCAGCCATTGGATAAAAAGCTTTTTCGCATCTGCGTATCTTTAAAAAAGCATATTTGGTTAAAAAAACGCAGAAAACTTACTAAGGGAAAACGAACTACCAAGAAACCTTTGTAGATCTTCTAATATGTGCTAATAATGCATTCAGCTACATGTGTATCACCAAGTGCTGTTCTTCATCTTACTCAATACAACAGCCTTCTCTTATGACTTCCAGTTAACATTCATCTTTTATCATTTCGTTTCGTATTCTGTCATACATTTTAACCCCATGTATATTCTTCTCAGTTCACGCATTTCAACAGTATTTATACGACTCCTTTCAGTCTTTTTATACGTCAACGTTTCACTCCCATCCATAAAAGTCGGTATTTTATTTATATATTAGGTGTTAACATAAGTTGTGTTCGTTTTTTGCCAAATTAAAAATGAGCACCAAAAATAAAGCAAAATGGTAAAAGTTATACGTCATTCGAAAGAAAATTTTCTGTTCTACAAGATATTGTGTTTGCTTTTACGTTATATATATTGTTTTATTTTATTACAAGCCTTCAAAATGCAATGTCAAATAGACGAAAGTGAGCATTTTGGTCACCTTCTTCTGTTCGCGTTCAATCGAAGGAATAAAGCTGCCAAAGCTGCTTGCGATGTTTGCGAAGTATACGGTGAAGACGCTATGAATAAAAGGACAGCTCGTCGATGGTTTTTGCGTCTCAAAAACGGTAATTTCGACCTGAAAGGTATGGAGCGTTCCGGACAACCAGTGGACTTCGATGAGGACCGCTTAAACCATATTACTCATGAAGATCCCCTTCAAACCACCGTAGAATTGGCTGAGCAGATGAATTGTAGTCACATGACTTTATTCCGTCATCTTAAATCAATGGGAAAAGTCCATAAGTTTGGCGCTTGGGTTTCACATGTTTTGAGTGAAAACAACAAAAATCAACGTTCGACAATCTTAGCAGATTTTAATACCACCCGGTTCGAATATTTATGCTGAAGGGTCCAAATGAATATGAACAAAGCAATATATATATATATATATATATATATATATATATATATATATATATATATATATATATATATATATATATATATATATATATATATATATATATAATTATGAACCTATTTATGTTTTGCAAAATCTTACATAATTAGAAGTACGAGTATATTAGAAAAAAAACCATATATCTCAAGTGTAGGCTCTAATAAACCGAAAATTCAGAATAACAAATAGCAATCAGGAAACCAGAATTTCTATTAGAGACAATATATATTTTATTCTGACTTTTAGGGTTAGTGAGTAACAAGTGTTGTGCCTATGGATATAGGATGCATCCCACGGTCGATTGTTAGTGCGCTTACAAAGTTATTCGATAAAACCTCGAGAGAAAGGATTCTTAACGGGTCATTCACAACCGTACTGTGGGATTTGACCCATGAAATAATATTTGTATAGAATTTGTTTTAAACATCCCCTGTTCGGAATTTTTGACATAAAAATGTTTGGTGTCTTCGCGCCTTTGTACGTAATATTGACACGCATATTATACACAAATGAATGAAGACTTACAAAAAAATATTAAGAGCAAATGTGAGTCGGAGGTTGTTCGAGAGGTAGACCAAGGAAAGTATAGTTGTATCAAGTGAATGGTATTTTGATAGAAGGAAACACAGAAAGTCAGGGAAATCGTAGAAGTTGTTCGAGATGTAGAAGAGGGCAAGGATGTGTGTCGAGGTATGATAATTTGGCGTTCTATCCTCTCCACCTACCCAGACAGTGAAATTGGTGACATTATGAATGTATTATACACCTATTCACGGTATGGTAAATTTGAGTTATTTTAGTTTCAGTAAAAAGAAGTTTTTTAAGTAATTTCATTTAATAAGTAGTGACGATTTATAAAAAAAAATTGAGATTATTCGGTCACGTCGAACGAATGAATAATGAAATTTTGAAAAAAATAATTTATTCGAGTAGTATAAAAGATAGGAAAAGTTTAAAAATACTTAGAAAGACGTCAGGAATAAATTCTGAGGGATGGGGGTAGAGTGAAAGTTTTTATGACATGTACGAGTATATCGAGGTTTATATTTTTATTAAAACTTCATTGCAAAACAACCTGGCGGGTATATTGTCAAGTGGTAATCTCTTCCAACCAACAAGACAATGAAGGAAGTTACGTGGTCAGAAAAGTTATGGACCTGTTCAAAATTCATGCACTGTATATATGTATGAAAATAAAAGTGAGGTTTTATCAAACAAAAGAAAAAGGAAAAAAATGGTGGAGAGGAAAGGAAAAATCGAGAATGAAACACGTTACATTGTGATTATGAACTTAACAGGCGCGTAATATGTGTTTTTGGATATAATTAAGTGAATATTTATTTTCTCTGCCTATCCCAATAGGGGCATAGCTTGATGAAATTAGCTTATCCCAATAGGGACATAGAAAATTCTCCAGAAGAGCGTAATATAATCAAGGCACACATACGAGTATGTTATATGCGTCATTGAAAATGCGTAGCAATTCTTGAAACTAATCAATAAATTATTTAAAATTTATCGAGAACTAAATTATAATATGTATACGAGATTTTTAAGCACCCTTGAGGAGAGTCTGCTCTCTAAACAGCACTATTGTCATTTTAGTATAAGTAGTAGATGGTCGCATGTTAAAAGGCAGTAGACAGAGTGAACTGAGAATGTATTTTCGAGTTTTGGCGCTTCTTATGTACGGCCGATCGCTCATCGTAAGCGCCTGTTTTCGCCCGTGCATGCCGTCATAACTCGCGAAATACCACAATTTTCGCAAGTTTTACGCATGCATAGGCCGGCAGACTCGCGATACTGTCTCGCGATGGCCGTGCAAAAGTCACATTTCCGTTACGGTCGCGACACAACGAGGACCCCAACAAATATAAAATATACATACGAAATCGAAAAATACCAAATAACATCAAAATATAACCAAGAATTTATACATCAAAATACTGGTACCAATATTCTATTAACATAAACAACAAGAAAACAATTATGTTTTTATGGTGACGCATACGTCCGATATAAGTATTATATTTTTCAACAATTCTCTGACATTGAAAATGCAAATGAATATTTTTTTTTAATAATGTACGAGAACATATTTCTCCCATTAATATAAACAAATTTCAGTAAAACGAAGTATTTTTAGTATCCCATTAATTTCGTTATAATGCGTTTTATTACCCTGTAATGAAAATATTTCTTAAAATTGATATTTTAACACTTTCTATTTAATTGGTTGACGAGAGTCTGCTTTCGAAACGGCGATATACAATATGTCATTTTATTATTATTAGTGATTGCATAATTTTTTTTGGGTATTAATAAAATATTTGAACAACAAAATTGCTTCATGTTTATTAAAAATAGCAGAATTATAAATATTTTTAAATGGTTTTTCAGCATTATTCAATGTTGTTTAGCTTAGACGCAAACCATTATGTGCGAATGTTTTAAAATGGATTGAAAAGTGTTTGTAGTTGAAACTATTCTGAACAGATGTCACACTAAGTCTAGTAAATTCAGGTTTGTGTTGAATTAACCCCGCTACCTTAAATAAGGAAGAACGTTGCAAAACCCGGGTGTTAGGGTAGGATTTCAAAGATTCAAGGACGTTTAGTTTTTTCTAAAATATTTATTAATTATACGAAAAATATTACAACTTATAAGGGCGCTCTAACTCGCGAAAAAAAACTTACTAAAGAAAGACTAATTACAAAGAAGCGTTTCTAGGTCTTCCGATACGTGATGGTAATTATGAATAAATAAATATAAATAAATATAGGTTTATTGACAGCAACATAATACGTACAAAATATATTTAAATAACACTTCTAAAACGCATAAATTGCAGATAATACATTAAATACAGAAGCTATCAAAAGGTCTGGGCTCATCTAACAACATCCCCTCGGCCAGGATACACCCCACCAATATAGGGCGAACCCAGCCACGGGGACACCAGATGTTTTTCAGCGCACACCTTTGAACACGTAGAACAAGAATATAAATAAAACACAGAAAAATAAATAGAAGACAAAAAAAATACATTCAAGAGACAAGACATTAAAAAGGTCCGGGCTCATCCCACAAACATTCCCCCGGCCGAGATACACCCCACCAATGTAGGGCGAGCCCGACCGCAAGGGCATCGGGGGGCTTCCATCCCACACCCCCGCATATCTAGATTAAAGAATAAATAAAAAATAAAAAAAACCGTATGGCAGAAAACAAAATAAAAAGTAAACCCACATATACGACCTCAGGGTAACTGTCAGCAAGAACGAAAAAAAAAAGCCTCTATTGGCGGGGTGTATCTTGGCCGGGGGGATGTTATTAGATGAGCCCAGACCTTTTGATAGCTTCTGTTTTTTAATGTATTCTCTTTTTAATGTGTTCTTGAAATGTGTCTAAATGTATTATGCACATACTATGTTGCTATCAATAAACCTGTATTTTTTTATTATTTATTTAAATAAAGTCGTATGTCAGAAAAGTATTTTTTTTTAGTAGAGCCTCGTAATTGAGGATCTGCTCTTCCATGTCAATCATGTGATCTGGTAGAAACGGTATCTCTAGATGCGTAACTAGGTCTAGATCTGATTCTAGATGCGTAACTCTTCCGTAGATATCACAGGTATGTACTCGTAGATCCTGCTGAGTCGCTTGGTACACGTTCAGTTGCAAAGCGAAGCTGTGTGTAGGAGATATCGAAATAGGCTTTTCACAATTAGGGTTATCATCCCTGTCATGAAACGATTTAAGGAGGCTGTTAACTAATATTGAGCTGGGTGTGGAAAAAAGCTCTAATCATATCAGGCCATCTTTCACGTTGATATACTTTCGTTATGAAGGGCGACCAAGAAAACTAAACAGCAAAAGAAGGAAGTACGTATAATTTGCATTTGTTTTAATAAAGAAAAATAAGTACATTTAGATTATTTTGTAGGTACAATTATATTTTGTAGCTTCATACCAGAAGGCATTGAACTGGTTGAATGTTAGAAATAGACGCCAAATTCACATACTGTCTCCATTGTATAACATCCTTAACTGCCCCGCCGCACCCTCTTATCTCGCCGAAAATTTTCAGCTTCTTTCCAATCATGGATTAGCGCTACGCTCAAACAGAGATTGTTTATTGGCCTTTCCAGTTCACCGCTCCTCTTTCTTTACGTCGTCCTTTACTGTCCATGCAGTGAGACTCTGGAATCAGTTACAAACCAATATAAGACTCGCTCCGCCCTTCGCATGATTTAAGAAGCGACTGAAAAAACTCTTAATTTCTAGTCAGTAAAATAACGTGTTTCGTTCCTGATTTTTCTTTTCCTTTCCTCTCCACCATCCCTTCCTTTCCTTTTGATTGATGATATCTCACTTTATATGAAAAATAATGTTCGGGTGATTATCCGTCTTTGTGGGGTTCGTGGGCATGTGCTTACGTATGTGTTTATGGATTTCGTGGGGATGGATAGTCATTTGAATTATTTATGCGACCACGTAACTTACTTAATTTACTTTTGTCTATTTTGTTGGAAGAAATTGCCGCCTGGCAATAAGCCCGCCAGATTGTATTGCAATAAAAGTGTTAAATAAATAAATATATTTTGGTCTTTAAAGGAAAGACTTAAATTTGTAAAAGAAAATTACTTAAATTTAATTTTCAATATATCATTGTTAGTTTGGGGGCGGGGGGAGGACTGATGAAATATATTTGCTCTCAAAAGGAGTGGTAGTTCGTAAACGTTTGGGAAACATTGCGATAGACTAACACAGTTACTCCGACACATCTCCGACTGTGGTTGTAAAGTTTAATCCTTCACACGAATCCTCTCTCACTCTACTACTGACTTAGACAGAATACTCCGAAACCTAGTAGAAACATCTACTACTAACTTAGACAGAATCCTCCGAAACCTAGTAGAACTGCTTACTTTGAAATTACTTCCTTATTGGATAGTTAAAAGTGTCAATCAACAGTAGCAAAAATGACAATACATAACAGTGTGTTGATGCCCACCTTAATCTATTTTATTATTTTTATTTATTATTACACATAACAATAAATATACACAATTTGCGAAAAAAACAACAGGTAATTTGATTTGGACATACAATTTTAATGGATCTGGGTTTGTTGCCTTTCATTTGTCGTGTCCCCAGTAAACTAGGTTTTTGTCTGTATCTCACTGAGGATATTTAGCATGAAAAAATAAATCGATACTTCTTTCCGATTTTTGATTACACAAAAACAAAACCCCGTTGCACGTTCTCATCAACCTGACAAACAGTGACACTCAACTACAACTGGAAACATCTAGCGAAATTCAACTCCTCACACATCATCACTCCAGAATGAACAAAAATATTCATCCCACAATATACCGCACACAATCATAAGAATAAAAATTTAAAAAAAATACACAGAAACACAAATACAAAAACAACCAAAATTAAAACAACAAGAAGAAACCCGCACTCACAAGCTCACTCAAATCGTTCCCACTCGTCATTCATCCTGAAAGCCCAAGTACTCAAAATCCTGTCGCAATAACAACCACGCTCCGATCGACTGTCTAAATGGTTTTCCTACCTTTACCTTTATTGAAGTCGGCACGCCATTGTATGTAATGGGAGCCAAATAAGCATATTGCCTTTGGGCAAAAGAGGTTTTAACTCTAGGGATGGTGAACATTTCATTAGTTGCCATGTGTGTCATGTGTCTCTGCTGAGTCTGCATATTCCCTTCCTCTCGATGGTAGTGCCAAAGAATGGATTTGAGATGTAAATTACCTATGTTCAGGACCTGATTCTCTCTGAAAAGCTATGGAAGGAGAATTTGACGTGGGAGAACAAGGATAAGAGTAAGATGAATGTTGTGGAGATATGTAGACTAAGGAAAAATTATTGAGTGTCAATTTTTGAAAGAAGGCGAAAGGAGACATCAGAAATGAATGCGTACATAAAATAGAGGTTTTAATTAAGATTAACAAAGGAGTTTTAGATTGTTTGGACGTGTGGAGAGAATGAATGATGAAAGAATGACTGAGCGAGTATACAAGTCAGAAGTGCAAGGTGTACGTGGAAAAGGTAGACTGAAGAAAACGTGGCTGAGCCTAATGGATTAGATTTTGAAAGAAGGTAAAGTAATAAATATGAATATTAGAAGAAAGTGAATGACATATTGTATGAATGTGGAGGCCAAATAAATAAATAGAAAAATTTGGAGATCTGTTATCTTTGACTACCCCGCAAGGAACAAGGCGTGACGATATGTACTCGTATGTCTGCAGATTAAGCTGTCCTTCATGAATGATGCTTCTCCACAGGTTTCGGTTTTTGGTTCTTCCAGTGCAGGATATCAGATTTATTTTATTATACATGACAATAAACATTTATTTATTTATTTAGCAATTTTATTGTAAATGCAATCTGGCGGGCTTATTGCCAGGCGGCCATCTCTTCGAACCAACCAGACGAAAGTAAATGAAGCAAGTTACGTGGTCGCATAAATAATTCAAATGACTATCCATCCCCACGAAATCCATAAACATATACGTGAGCACATGCCCACGAACCCCACAAAGACGGACAATCACCCGAACATTATTTTTCATATGAAGTGAGATATCATCAATCAAAAGGAAAGGAAGGGATGGTGGAGAGGAAAGGAAAAGGAAAATCAACAATGAAACAAGTTATTTTACTGACTAGAAATTAAGAGTTTTTTCAGTCGCTTCTTAAAGCATGCCAAGGACAGAGCGAGTCTTATATTGGTTTGTAACTGATTCCAGAGTCTCACTGCATGGACAGTAAAGGACGTCGTTAAGAAAGAGGAGCGGTGAACTGGAAAGGCCAATAAACAATCTCTGTTTGAGCGTAGCGCTAATCCATGATTGGAAAGACGCTGAACATTTTTGGCGGGGTAAGAGGAGGTGGCGGGACAGTTAAGAATATTATACAATAGAGACATTATGTAAATTTCTAGTTCTAACATTCAACAGTATTTCTATTTCTAAAATTCCAGTTCAATGCCTTCTGGTATGAAGTTATATGATCGTACTTACGTAGGTTGAAAATGAATCTTAGACCCAAATATATAATTTATGAAAAAACAACAGGTAATTAAATGAGGGCATACAATTTATAAGGATCTGAGTATATTGCCTTTCATTTGCTGTGCCTTGTAAACTAGGTTTTGCCTGTATCTTACTGAGAATATATAACGAAGAAAAAGAAGTTTTTTTTCCGATTGTTCATTATACAATTCCCTGTTGAAATCTCTTAATTGATAAACGGTAAGAATTAATTAAATATGTACCTATGTGTATGTATCAAGCGAATCAAATCCCGCATTCTTCATCATTCCAGACATACCAAAAAGTCCACCCTACAATTTGTCGCACATAACATAATCACCAAAAACACACCACGCTCAAGAGTTCACACAAACTTTTGCTTCTTATCATTCCTCCTGCAAACCCAAGTATTCAAACTCCCGTGACAATATTAACCACGCTCCGATCCACTGATATAACATGTAGAAACACGTGTAACGAGTATAAATATAATATAATTCGTGGAGTGATAAAATGTGTCCTGTGTCCGCCCCATAATGACATACAGCATAGAGCACAGAGCCGACACTATCAGAATCAAAAATCTCCTTCAAACCAGCGAAATGAAGGTACTCAGGAGTATCGCTGGCAAAACCCTTCGTGATAGAGTACGAAACACAGAAATCCGAAGGATGTGCGAAGTTGAAGACATTGTCAGATGGGGACGACAGAGAAGAAGGTTCTGGAACGAACATGTATCCAGAATGGCGGAATCAAGAGCTGTAAGAATGGCTAGGGACAGTATCCCCCAAGCAAGCATACCTCCAGGACGACCTCCCAAAAGATGGAAAGACAGCTGGCAGTCGACGTCACAAGAGGTAAACAATGATGCAGGACCATAACAGGACAACAGGCCTAAAAGAAGAGGAAGTAGAATAATAAAATAATTTATTGTTAAATATTCCAATATGGAGTTCCACAAAGTGAAAGTTGGAACATTTGATAAATTAATAATACGTGTTTGAAATATACCATGAAGCTGCGACATTTGTCACCTAGTTTAACAAGCACAATACAAGTGTCAGTAAATTGATTCGCATGCCCCATACGGTTTATCGATTCCATTTTTATGGAAATAATCATTACAAATAGAGAATGGAGCAAATATTTTATTGATATGATTAGATTTATGTATAGGCGGGGTGTAGCGGATGATTGTGCCCTTCAGAAATGGGGTGGTCACCCTTCGATCAACAAATATGACAGGACCGGGCTTAATCAAAAGGCACAAATGTAAAGCTGGTTTGAACTCTCTTATTTATTGTTTTCCTGTATAGAGAGATCGTCGTCTGTTATCATTCACACTACGCAAGCGGGAGCCTCACATTCAATTCCTAGTGGATACACTTCCGGGCTGGTTTTACTCTTAGACCATTTTAAATCTGAATTTATGGTTTTACTTTAACTTATATACTGATTATTATAAATGTATGGCTGAATACGGAATTAAATGAATAGGGATGGAAGTGATTTGAAGTATGATGTGTTGAGTAAGATGAAGAAGGGTACTCTGGGATGTTTAGAGCGTGTAGAACGAATAAATGAAGAAATAATAATAAAACAAACGTATAGTGCAATTTTTTTGGTATCCACTTTGCATGGATTTCTCCTGTTATACAAAGAGGGTCTGCTTCTAGCGTTAGCTTATTCGTTAGGAAGAATATCAGCCAGGATTCTTCTCATACTGCTAGGCGGTACCGAGAATATATCAACAGTGTCATTTAGTTGGTTCAATATCTCTATACCACACATGACTGAGTGTTTAGCCATGATATTCGTCCTGTAAGTTGGTATGTAGAACAGAGGGTGATTCCTTGCACGGCTATATTTATTAGAGGCATATAAACTTAGTGCTTCTAGAATCACGGGACAGTTGAAGCAACCTTGAAAAACCTTAAGTAGGAATATCACAACGAATTCTTGCCTTCATCTTTCGAGGTTTTTATAGTTACACACCGTGAGAAGTTCGACATAGTGAGCATATTTTGAGTAATCACCCTTTGTTCTGTACCATAGATATCTGAAGATTTGTTTTGTATTTGTTCTATATTGTTTTTATATTTGAGCTGATGAGGAGCCCAAACTACAGATGCATATTCTAATTTGGTTCTAATTAAATAATTATATAAGTTTCGAAGGATATCGGCACTGTTAAATTCTCTTGATATTCTCATTATAAAACCGAGTAGTTTGTAAATGTAAGTGAAAGGCGTGATAGAGGAAGTCCAAGAAGAGTATATTTGGATCAAGGGAATGATATTTTGGTAAAATGAAACGTAGAACGTCAAGGAAGTCGTAGGAATTGTATGAGGAGACATATAGACGTGGCTCTTCCACGTCTATATGTCTACTGCCTACCCCAACAGGGAAATAGCGTAATAGTACGTATGTATTTTATAATTATAAGTTTTTCTTTGCATATACGAGTACATGTATATGTCAATTTACGAGTATATTTCAAATGATTCTTCATTGATGTATATTTCAACCTTCACCATGTAACTTCCCCCTATAAAAAGGTTCCTTTTATATTTTTAGCAAGTGTCACAAATATGGCGGAACCCGATACAGAGAGACAGCTCTTTTGTAGGCTTTAATGACATAAACCCCCCCAACAATGGGAATATAATTTCTTTATATGTTTTTGCTCCCTGCATCTGCAGCAGGGGTGTAATGAACTTACTGGTGACCTTTTCAAATACATTTTGGGGATGGATTGGATAAAATCGAAATCGAACTTACAATTAATAATTCTTAGTCAGTGCTTTATTACCTGCAATGAAAGATCGTTTGTTATGAATAATATTGTTTCGTGTTTTACAAAAATGCTTACCAAAATTAAATAATCGAAGCCTCTTTTATCAACCGAAGCCTGAGCTTGCATGTAGAATGCGTATGTTTTTCTACTAACATACATACGAGTACATGATTCTCTGCCCGGCTTTGGTTCTCCACCCGGCTTGTCTTTGAGGACTTCTGATTTTTTTAGATTAACTAAAATTGCAATATACTTGTTATACGAAAATATTAGGAATATTATAATGACACTTTGTATATTTGTTAAAAATATTTTAATAATTCAGTTTATGGTAATTCTTCCAACATTCTCCATTGTGGAGAGCTACATCACACTCATTACACATGTACTGAGCCTTTGTGGAAAGCTACATCACACTTATAACATATGTACCGGGCCCATGTGGAGAGCTACATCACACTCATTACACATTTACCGAGCCTATGTGGAGAGCTACATCACACTCATTACACATTTACCGAGCCTATGTGGAGAGCTACATCACACTCATTACACATGTTCGAGCCTATGTGGAAAGCTACATCACGCTCATTACACATGTACCGGGCTTATGTGGAGAGCTACATCACATTCATTACACATGTACCGAGACCATGTGGAGAGCTACATCACACTCCTTACACATGTACCGGGCCTATGTGGAGAGCTACATCACACTCATTACACATATACCGGGCCTATGTGGAGAGCTACATCACACTCATTACACATGTACCGAGCCTATGTGGAGAACTACATCACACTCATTACACATGTACCGGGCATATGTGGAGAGCTACATCACACTCATAACACATGTACCGAGCCTATGTGGAGAGCTACATCACACTCATTACACATATACCGGGCCTATGTGGAGAGCTATATCACACTCCTTACACATGTACCGGGCCTATGTGGAGAGCTACATCACACTCATTACACGTGTACCGGACCTCACTTCCCTTCTTGTGCTTAGCACATGCATATATAAGGAAACAACTTAAATTATTGCTAACGATATGCTTATAAATCATATTGGGTTTGCTAATGATAAGGGTATATTATATTATATTTTTGCTGAAAATGTAGATACAAATAATGATAGAAAACGTAAATTATAGTAGTAATCTAAATTCGCTTGAAATGAATACCCAAAAAAATTCTATTGCTAAAATTAACACCCAAATTTTCGATGCTCTTTAAACCATAAGACCGTTGATAAACCACTTCTGAATATTGATTTACCTGTGAACATTTATCATATGTCAACCAATAAAAATATTTGGATCATTCACTAATGAAAAATAGCACTCAAAATAGTTTATTTAAAACACTACAAAACAAATAAAAAAAAATCATTAAATAATTTTAAACGTGTTATATTATATCATATCACATTTTAGTTGTATATAGTGCTACCTGGCGAACTTATTGGCATGCGGCAATCTCTTGCAACCAACCAGACATATGTCTGGTTGGTTGCCTTTTACTTTTTGCCCAAAGGCAATATGCTTATTTGGCTCCCATGACATACAATGGCATGCCGAACTCAATGAAGGTAAAGGTAGGAAAACCATTTAGACAGTCGATCGGAGCGTGGTTGTTATTGTGACAGGATTTTGAGTACTTGGGCTTTCAGGATGAATGACGTGTGTAAAAGATTTGTGTGGGCTCCTGAGTGTGGGTTTCTTCTTGTTGTTTTAAATTTTGTTGTTTTTGTGTTTCTGTATGTTTTTTATTTTTATTCTTATGATTGTGTGCGGTATATTGTGGGGTGAATATTTTTGGTCTTTCTGGAGTGATGATGTGTGAGGAGTTTAATTTCGCATGATGTTTCTAGTTGTAATTGAGTGTCACTGTTTGTCAGGTTTGGTTTTTGTGTAATCAAAAATCGGAAAGAAATTTCGATTTATTTTTTCATGCTAAATATCCTCAGTGAGATACAGACCTAGTTTACTGGGGACACGACAAATGAAAGGCAACAAACCCAGATCCATTAAAATTGTATGTCCAAATTAAATCACCCATGGTTTTTTCACAAATTATGTATATTTCTTGTCATGTGTAATAATAAATATGTTAAAGAGGCCTTATGTGAAAACCAGACTAGAATCCTTTTTTTTTTTAAATATAGGTTCCAGGAATATAGGTTCAAGGAATATAGGTTCCAGGAATATAGGTTCCAGGAATATAGGTTCCAGGAATCGAACGAGCAACCACAGGGTTTCAAGACAGTTGACTTATCAATCTCACCAGGTAACGAAGATCGTCACATATGTCACCAAATACTAAGAAAAGAGAAGGAAAATGGAAAAGGGCATGATAAAACGAATTATTGAAGGGAGTTGTAATAATTATTTTATTTTATTTTAACGGTCGAAAGTTCTGTTTGATACAAATATTGAAATGCAACAACATGTATAAGTTAACATTGACTTTTAAGTAGTGTTACACAATAGGAAAAAGTACAATTCGAACAACACAACTAAGCAAATCTACCCAATTCAATTAATTCATCCCGGCGAGAACAACTTCTTAATCACTTTAATCCTGTAACTAACCCATCTTCTTCTTCTCCCTGGCTCCATCCCAACTCATTGTCTGCGAAGACTGTTGGGGTTAACTCTCCTCGTCCTCAGGTTGTATGCTCTTCTGTCCCGGACTACATCCCCCAGGCCGTGCCTCTGCATCAGGTTATCTTTTTGCACCACCCACAAATTCTTTGGTCTTCCTCTGGTTGTTATTCGAGGAAGATCCATGGAGATTGCCTGGTTCACAATGTGATCGGGTGCTCTGCGTCCAACGTGCACATACCATCTCAATCGCCTTTCCTCCATCTTGCTGTTGATGTTTGTAACACCTAGGCTTCCACGAATGCGTGAGTTTTTTATTTTATTTTATTTTTCCTGTAACTAGCCTATGCCATATGAAAATACATACACTGTCCATATTGACTACCCAATCTGTTCAGTATTGTTATTCACTTCTTAATGGAACAAAACATTTTGCCGAGTGGGCCTACAAAGAACGTGTAGAATGACAACCTGAGTTAGTGGTGGACTATTAAAATACGAAGTGACATTCTTAAAAAATATTGTGAGGTCAAACTTCTTTCTTCTATCTGACAAGGTTGCAAGCCTCATCACTTTCAATAAAATATCATAGCCCATCTAACATAAGTCACTGAGATCTTTAGTTTGTAAGTTGACAAATCGCAAAAACCTCCGCTATATGCGTTCAATTTTATCAATAAGTTTACAATAAGTCAGTTTACAATATAACCGAATATTTATAAGTCGCTGTTTGAAGCAATCTAATGAGGGGGAGAGGCTTGCGGCAGCCAGTAACTGGTTCCATAGTATGTACAATAAAAGACGACAAGAAGGAGGAGAAACAGTATATTAAAAAAAGTTCAGCACTGGTTTATTTATTGCAAATATAATCTGGCGGGTGCATTGCACGGCGGCAATCTCTTCCAACCAACTAGACAAAAGTAAATTAAGCGAGTTACGTGGTCGCATAAATCATTCAAATGACTATCCATCCCCACGAATACCATAAACACATACGTGAGCATATACCCACGAACCCCACAAAGACGGACCATCACCCGAACATTCTTTTTCATATAAAGTGAGATATCATCAATCAAAAGGGAAGGAAGGGACGGTGGTTACAATTATAGTTTGCATTTTGCTGGATAATGTGAGAGTCTGGCTTGCTTACAGTAATGGAAAAGTTATTAATTAGATAGAGTGGAATCATAATATTTAGGAGCTAAACAGAGATATTCAAAAAGTACCAGTGATATATCCTGTAACGGACATTGGAGATAAAGTACCAACAGCACTGATCAGCTGATTAACATCACAACAATATGTGAAACCTCTGCTAAAATCATTCCATTCAGGTTTAACCCAGCCTGTGGTAGCACAAATATTAGGGCAAATCAATTCACTAGGATTTATGCTGGTGACATGTGGATTGTTTAATGTTACAAAGGCGATTCCTTTCAGAGTCAAAGGAGAGTAAATTATCTTCCAATAAAATTTTGGCACTCTCAGTTTGTTGTTATCCATTAAATACATATTAATCATTTGGCCACTTTGGTTTGGTAGTTGAAGAACCCCGTGGATCCCTGAAGTGATGACTACATCTTCTTGATATTGCTCAGCTACTGCCCTTGCAATATTTTCAACCCTTAACCAGTTTCCAGCGTTTACAACTTGCCACTGTGGGGCAGCGTTTACAAAGAAATATGTTGCAATCGACCATGATCCAAAATCAAAGTCGGCATCAGGTGATACATGTCCTCTAGCAAGAAACGAACTATCTGTGATGAATGTATTCGCTTGAGTTGCCCCAAGCAAGAGTGTGAACCGTTTAGTTTGTTCTGTTTGTTTGTATTGATTTCCAGTGATGGTTCCATTTGTAAGACCTGGGGTTCTAAATCCAGGGCGGTCATTTTCGTTTTCAGCAGCTGAAAATTTTTTATATCATAAAATTAAAAAAATTGATTTTAATTTTACAGCCTGGCAAGCTGACCCATATGGCAATATATTTCAATTAACCGCAAACACACAAAATGCCTTTAGGGAAAATCAGTCTGGAATCCTTTTAACAAATCTTACTCATCTTTAAAATTAACAAGTTAGCTTTACATTAAACCATTGAACTAATTACAATTATACTCACAATCGTAGATTCAGTTAATATCAGTTATAAAAAATATTAATTCAGTGACAAGTTTTCGTGAAAATTCATAAATTGACATAGCATAAATTTGGAGTAAAATACTCGACTAAATATTGGGTGTTAACATAAGTTGTGTCCGTTTTTTTCCAACATAAAAATGAGCACCAAAAGTAGAACAAAATGGTCCACCGGTCGTCCGGAAAGCTCCACGTCTTTCTGGTCGAAATTACCGTTTTTGAAACGCAAAAACCATCGACAAGCTGTCCTTTCATTCGTATCATCTTCACCGTACACTTCGCAAATATCGCGAGCAGCTTTGGCAGCTTTATTCCCTCGATTGAACGCGAACAGAATGAAGTGTCGGAAATGCTCACTTTCGTCTACTTGACATTCCATTTCGAAGGCTCATAATCAAATAAAATAATATATGTATCGTAAAATCAAACACATAGTCTTGTAGAGCAGAAAATTTTCTTTCGAATGACGTATAACCTTTACCATTTTGTTTTACTTTTGGTGCTCATTTTTAAACTGAAAAAAAAACGGACATAACTTATGTTAACACCTAATAAATTCAAATAGTTCTGTAAGTGAGCTGTTAAAATCTGAACATTATTAACATTTCCCGATCCTGTGCTAAAAAAAACCGCCCGTTCCGGTGATGTGTATTCAACACACATGTAAAAATAAGCGATTTAAAATCGAAAAAATAAGAATATTTATAGCCAATCGCTTAAATTAATTAAATTTGAAGTCAAAAGTGATAATAATGGAAATTTAATTGCTGAAAACATGAAAAAAAAAAACATCGGCTGACGTTCACAAAATGGGCAAAAAGACCAACTCAGGTGAATGCGTTAGAGCGACTGAGACCTGAGACGGACTAGCACTGTGTATGTTATACCTCAAAGGAAGAAACACAACTGCAAACTGAGATTCTATTTTTTGCGTTCCCATATACCGAAGTAGAGTGTGAGTGAGACGTGAATAGCGTCGCTTCCTCACCCATAGCGGTTTTTACTATGAATTTACCTACGTCACACGTTTGATTGTATTGGTTAATTTATTCCCGATTTTCACAAAATATCTCTGATGTGGCCGATAAGTGCTAATTATAAGTATTAATATTATTTTTTCATTCAATGCGTAAATGTATAACGGAGGAATACCTAAAATCTGAACCCAGTATTTATGGAGATATTAAAGTTTTTAGAAACAATGTGTACTTGTTACACATCACAGGGAAGGAAGGGTTAAAAACGGTCCACCGTTTCTTATTTTAATTTATTCATGAACATTCAGACAACACACAAACGTTACATACAATTACAAATGACTATCCACTGTGGCATTGTTGATAAAACGACTGTCTCTCAGTCCTTAAGGCATTGTTGATAAAACGACTGTCTCTCAGGAGTTAAGGATTCAATTCTCGTTTTTTTACCTACGTCACATGTTTGATTGTATTGGTGAATTTATTCCCGATTTTCACAAAATATCTCTGATGTGGCCGATAAGTGCTAATTATAATTATTCAAATTATTTTTTCATTCAATGCGTTAATGTATTACGGAGGAATACCTAAAATCTGAACCCAGTATTTATTATATTTATAGAGATATTAAATGTGTACTAGTTACACATCACAGGGAAGGAAGGGTTAGGTAATGATCAACAAGTTGATCAATAGTTTCGTAAGAATAATAAAATGACAGTTTACATAGCACCGTTTAGGGAGCTGACTCTTCTCAAGGGTGCTTAAAAGCACTTTGTTCTAAATTTTATTTGAAGTACTCCGAATGTTAAAAAATAGACCTTATCAATAAAACAGGATCATATTATGAAATATGATAACTTATTTAAAAAAAATTATATCTTATTAATGATAATACTAAGAATATTATAAACGTAGGCCTTATTAATGATTATATTATATTGTAATTTATTTTTATCAAACACTGTTTATTCCACTTTTTTGTAACGGTATAACCCTACTGGTTTCAAGGCTTTCATCTCATCTTCAGGGGAGTACAAACAAGACTAAATTATGTTCGAACTGGTACCGATATACACGCTTCCACGGTTGGGGACTGAGGGGTGAGGGAGGCATGGGACGATTTTGGCCAAGAGCGGAGAGATTTTTGGGATATAACTGTTCACACATGTTCGGATCGATGTACTGACTTAGAAATTTCTAGGGCCTCTAATCTGTCCAATTTATTTCCGTTACTACTGATATGTAAGAATTTGGCATCATCGATAGAAAAAATATGGTTTTCCCGGTGACAATGATTAGCCATTTCAGAATAAATTAGAGGATTTGTTAAGATGGATTTGTGTTCACGAAATCTCTTGTGCTCCCCTGAAGATTAGGTGAAAGCCTTGAAACCGGTAGGGTTATACCGTTACAAAAAAGTGGAATAAAAAGTGTTTGATAAAAATAAATTACAATGTCTTTAAATTTCCACAACGTTTATGCCTTGACTATAAACAACATAATATTGTACTATGGGCCATGAAAATTCAAAAAGGCTTTTTTCCTCTTACTGTTAGCGACAATATCGGTGCTTAAAAAACTTATTTGGTTGAGCATAATGAAAAATATCTCATTAATTAGCTAACTATATTGATAAACAATATGATTATCCAACCCACAACATATTTCTAAGGAAAGGGGTCATTTGAGTAATGTACATAAATACATTGTAATTTATTTTTAACAAACACTGTTTATTCCACTTTTTTATGACGGTATAACCCTACCGGTTTCAAGGCTTTCACCTCATCTTCAGGGGAGCGCAAACAAGACTAAATGCTGTTCGAACTGGTACCGATATAGACACTTCAACGGTTGGAGGCGGGAGGGGTGGGGGGAAGGCTAGGTTTTATTTCGGCCAAGAGCGGGGAGATTTTGGGGAAATAACTATTCAACAGATGCTCTGATCGGTATATTGACTTAGAAAAACAACATACATAAATACATATACCATAACGCCATTTCCTTGTCGGGGTAGGCAGACAGAGTAACAGATTATCCTATCTCAACACACATCCTTCGTATCTTCTACATCCATACACCTTCTCATACAATTCATCTGATTTTTTTACATTTACTTCTTTCAAAACATAATTTACTAAATTCACCTATACTTTCCTTGGTCCTCCTCTACCACGCCATCCATTCTCAATAGCACTACACGTACATATTTATTTTGTTGGTATTTCTTCATTCATTCTTTATACATACCCAAACTATCTTAGAGTGGTCTTCATTTCACTAAACGCATCAGCCTTAAGTTTCCATCCCCCTTTAATCAGTTTATTCCGTATTCTGTCATAAATTGTCATCCCTTGTATTATTACGTCCACTATTTTTTCAGCATTTATTTGCCTTATTTCAGTATTTTTCCACGTTCATATTTAACTCCCATTCTTCAAAGAAGGTACTAAATTACTGTTCTGGATTATCGTCACTGCTCTTTAACAGGAGGTGAACGAGCCAGGTGTTTTGGAGGTGTCCACACGGGCATGTGAATGAATGACTGCTGCGAATGTAAAATATGTGATCAGAAGTTGTTGAGCTTGATTTTGATAAGGTTTTTGGACGTTATATACCTTGGTATTTGGACGTTATATACCTTGGTATTTGGACGTTATATACCTTGGTATTTGGACGTTATATACCTTGGTATTTATATACACGTATGTATAAGGATGTAATGGCAACGTGTGAAGGTTTCAGGTGAGTGTTTGTGACAAACATATGATATGTTTTTATTAAGGGAAGAGACTTCTTCGTCAGCAATTTTGCTCAGTAAAGTGCTTCTCTATATCCACAAAATAATTTAACTTTTACAATTTCGTACTTTTCGTTTCACCGTTACATTAAAACCTATTATTTTTATTTAATAAATAAAACAATAGGGATAAAGTCAATAAATGTAAAAAAATATAAGTGCTGTAGAAATTCACGCAAATATACATAATGTGATAATATGTATGACAGAATGCGAAATGTGATAAGGGATGAGTGCTCTTAAGGCTGATGTGTTGAGAGTAAGATGAATTTGTGGCACATGAAATGAAGGAATTAAGAAAGACTAACAAAAGAAATATGTAGTGCTAATGTGAATGAATGGGAGATGTAGTAAAGGAAAGCCATAAAAGGTAGGGTTAGATCAAGAGTATGATATTTTGAAAGAAGGAAATACAATATCATACGAGCTCCAAAAAAGGCGAAGACAGTTCCATCTGCAGGCAAGGTCATGGCGTAAGTTTTTTGGGATACGCGTGGGATAATTTTCATTGATTATCTTCAAAAAGGAAAAACAATGAACGGCGAGTATTATGCGAACTTATTGCAGCGTTTGAGTGATGAAATCAAGAAAAAACGGCCGCATTTGGCGAAAAAGAAAGTGTTGTTTCATCAAGACAATGCACCAGTTCACACATCCGTTATCGCGGTGGCCAAAATCAATGAATTAAACTTCGAATTGCTTCCTCACGCACCCTATTCGCCAGATTTAACCCCCTTGGATTATTTTCTTTTTCCAAACTTGAAAAAATGGCTCGGTGGTAAAAGATTTGCCTACAATGAAGAGGTGGAATCTGCGGTTGATGGCTATTTTGAGGCACTCGACGGTTCTCACTATAAACAGGGTATCGAAGCTATTGAACATCGCTGGGAAAAGTGTGTCGAGCTAAAAGGAGACTATGTTGAGAAATAAAAATATTTTTTCCCAAATTTTTTGTGTTTTCTTTGTTAGGTCGGATACTTTTGGGACTAATCTCGTATATATTTTGAATGAAGAAAAGGTAACACGTCAAAAAAAACGTAGGAACAGTATGAGAAGCTGTATAGATGCAGAAGAGGCGAATAATGTGTCACGATAGGAATGTCTGAAATCTTTCCTCTCCGCCTATCTCGATAGGCGGAGAGGAAAGGGTTAAATTATTTTTTTTTTCTATTTATTATTTAATCTAGATATGCGGGGGTGTGGGATGGAAGCCCCCTGATGCCCTTGCGGTCGGGCTCGCCCTACATTGGTGGGGTGTATCTCGGCCGGGGGAATGTTTGTGGGATGAGCCCGGACCTTTTAATGTCTTCTCTCTTGAATATATTTTTTTTGTCATCTATTTATTTTCTGTGTTTATTTTTTTTTATATATTTATGTTCTACGTGTTCAAGGGTGTGGGCTGAAAAACATCTGGTGTCCCCGTGGCTGGGTTCGCCCTACATTGGTGGGGTGTATCTTGGCCGAGGGGATGCTATTACATGAGCCCAGACCTTTTGATAGCTTCTGTATTTAATGTATTATCTGCAATTTATGTGTTTTAGAAGTGTTATTTAAATATAATCTGTACATACTATGTTGCTATCAATAAACCTATTATTTATTTATTATTTTATAGGGTGATGGCGTGATGGTATGCATATATGTAATAAAAATTGAAAATACACAAGGAAATTAAAAATTTATAATGAAGGCTTCTTACTTAGAAGTAATCTATTATATTAAACTTTGTTTTTTAATAAGGCTGTTTTTCGATACTCACTTGCAATAGACTTTCCATGAATAATATTCGTAGAGTATATATTTGTTTCCTTGATTCTATCATAACATGTAGTGATGAGGGTGTTAAATCCTTTGGTGGAGTTAAATCTGAAAGTTCATAGTAAAATAATACAATATATAAAAGTTTTTTTTCCAGAATAGCTTTTTAGCGTGTGTCCTAGTAGGACGTGCTGATGATGATGTTGTTGACATCTCTGTATTCGCTTTAGTCGAATTCTATGCTCCTTTTCGTTCGGGGTCATCAATTTAGCGGGATGCTTTACTGATACGTCGTGATGATTTTGATTTGTTTTGTATTTAAAATAAAATACGTCGATTCAGGAATGCGAAAAAGTGAGAGTGAATAATCGATAAATAGTAAACAGCGATGAATGGTCAAGTGAATAATAACAAGTGATCTTTATTTGGCGATAAGTGGGTATATATACAATTTCAGAACGGGGCGCGTGAATGCGTCCGCGGTATATCTTGATCTCACTCCTGTGCGTTCCGAGGTGGTCGCAGACGTTGCCAATGATATAGTGGGTAGAGTATTTATTGCCGAAACGGTGAGACACACGATGCGCTCTCTTTCTACCGTGGAATGCGATGTAAATATTATTTGCGTGTAAACAGTATTGACGTTCTGGTATGTGATATTTGTACATATTCAAAGGTTGATTCATCGGTCGTTGACCGTGCATGTTGACAATATTTACGACGACGACGGTATTCCCTACAGCTTTTTTCTTCTTTTTCCTCCACCTTCTAGTTAAATTTGTTCTAGATTGCATGTAAGATTACGTACTAAGAAATAATCAATTAAAACAAAAAAAAAGTATATTTTTATTTTTTGATTGGAGCGTCTAAATTAATTAGACATTCGTTAAATATTACTGATGTCATCCAAGTCCACTACCGTTAGTTACCTAGTTAAGTGGCAGGACATGGTTAAATACCTCGGCCTGCACCTCAACAGGCGACTGACGTGAAAAACCCATCTGAATACCATCAGAAAGAAAGTTCACAAGGGCATAGGCGGCTATCAGATAGATATTTTATCGACGCAGCTTTCTTTCACCCAAAAATAAGCTCCTCCTCTATAAAACCCTTATTCGTCCTATCTTGACCTATGTTGCGCCCGTTTGGGGTAGTGTGAGCAATATGGGTCACCTGAAACTCCAGCGAGTGCAGAACAAGGCATTCAAGATATTTTTCAACACACATACCAGAACAAACCATACCCGACTTCACTCCGAACAGCGAGAAGAAACCCTACAACACGACATCCTCGCTTGGACCGTGAAGTTTTAAAAAAGTCAACAAAATCACAGTAATCCCTTAGTCGCTACCCTGGGGGCTTACGAGGGTAATTCCGATCTACTCTTCCATTTTAAGCACAGGCACCCGAAGCATTATCTGTTGCCTGACTAGTCCAGGGAGGACCAAGGTCTGAGTGAATGTGATGGAATACAAGTAGCCTGAACGAGTGGACTTGCTCTTGCTAAATAATTAGTTGTAAGAATTGTTATCTAGTTATAAGTAGTATGTAGGTGTTAATTATTTCTAAGAATTCATAAATTAAGATTACAAAAAATAAAAATAAAATGACATGTAGGAAAATAAGATTAAGTGAGTGCATAAATTATAAAATATAAATAAGATTAGTTAAGTAATAAATTTGTATATAGGTAAAGCCTTGACAAATATTTGTACCATCTATTACTTTGTTTATAATCAAATAATGTCAACTCTTAAAAAAATCTTGTATAAAATATAACACTAATTAGATACCTCTCGTAAGAAACCAAGGCCTTTCCGCCTGAAAAAAGCTTCGGTTAGGAATTAAAAGCACTTATCGCGGTTATTAAGTGTAACCAGTGGAATAAAGAAGTACTTATTATTTATTTAAAACTTGATTGTACAGTGTAAATATGGCGATTTATTGTCAAGTGACAATCAACGATATAAATAAATATTTTACAATAAGTTTTAAGATAAAGCTAGGTACAATAAGTTTTAAGATAAAGCTTATTAGTGTAAGAATTGTTATCTAGTTATAAGTAGTATGTAGGTGTTAATTATTTCTAAGAATTCATAAATTAAGATTACAAAAAATGACATGTAGGAAAATAAGATTAAGTGAGTGCATAAATTATAAAATATAAATAAGATTAGTTAAATAATAAATGTGTATATAGGTAAAGCCTTGACAAATATTTGTACCATCTATTACTTTGTTTAATTTTAAAAAGTTGGGATTCGCCGGTGGCGTATCGGTCTAAAAATATTCGTCATACTGAAAATTTTATTTCGTTAAAACGGGATTCGATAAACATATTACTCGTATTTTACGTTCGTTCGATTCAGCAAAATAAATTCATTATTCCGAACACTTTGTTACATCGGTATTTGTTATAGTAAGATTTGACCTGTAGTCGGTTTTCGAAACCATAAATAATAAATAAATTTAGGTATAACAACATAGTATGTGCATATACGAGTATGTATATTATTTGTGTCAATAAATTGAGTACATACATATTTAAAGATAATGGAGAGAACAAATACATTTAATAGAGAATCTTTTAAAAGATCTTGGTTCATCTCATAACATCCCCCAGTCGAGATACACCCCCTCCAATATAAAGCGAGCTCGGCCACGAGTAAATCAAATGTATTTTTGCCCACACCTTTAAATTTTGTTGTTATTTAAGTACGAGTATCATAACACGTCATGCAAACCCATATGATATTCTACGAGTACACCAAGATATTATGGTCTTCTTCTTACTAGCACTGTCCCAACTCATTGCCTAGGTAGGCTGTTGGGGTCGGCTCTTCTCGTTCTAAGGCTGTATATTCGTCAGTCTGGGTATCGCTTTCATCTATTTATTTATTTAATTAACGACACAACAGTGTCTTTATATACAAGTGCACATGTGATAGGTTATAAAAGTACTTAAAATTATTGAAAAATAATACAACTTTATCTTAAACTAACATGAAGATACAAAAAGCAGTAGTAATAATAAATTACAGTCATCGTTTTAAAATTATTTAATAATCTTTGAGAATTTTGTGGGAATTTTATGGATAGATATTGAGATATAGAACACACATGGCCTCATTAGTAGAACGAGATGCAAGTTGCTTTGCAGAATTAAAAGCTTCATACATGTTGATGCAGGGTTACTCAACTCCAGAGGCAAAGTATTGTCCTTAATGTTTTTTTTTTAGATAACGTTATTTATATTAATAAAGAAGAGCACAAAGTTAGTAGCTATTTCTAAATATTGTTGTGATATTCTGGTGAATACTATATATACTTATATTAAAAATATCTAAATTGTTATATTAAAAATCTAGGCCGTTTCTCTGCAGGATTTTGGAGCATTGAGTCATCCAGGAGTTCTTTGGTCTTCTGGTGTACTTTTCCTTTCAGTTTTATATGCATTTTTGGGTCAAACCAAGATACTATGGTATAAATTAAATGAAATGTATAAAAAGTGATGTGCATTGTTTTACCCTAGATTCATGATCTCCCCTTGGCTATTACCACAGGGAGTACCTGTCAGGACCACATCACTCTGAGTATTGCTGGCGCAGTATAAAGAATTCAAAGCGTATTGTTGTCCATTGTACAGGAGCATGTTGTTTGAAACACATTTCGCTGTTATCTCTTGCAAACCTGAAATACGTAAAAAAAATATGTTAGGTTTGCACCATGGATCATACATAGAAAAGGCCTCCTGAAAATGATACCATAAAAGGAACATTCATACATCACGCTATTTACCTATTTAGGTATGTTGAGAGGAGAGATCGCCACATTTTCCCATTAAGACATACAATCTTAGCCTCTTCTACATCTTCTACGATTTATCTGATTTTCTACATTGCCATCTTTCAGAATATCATTCACTTGATTCAATCATACCTTCTTTGGTTTTCCTCTCGCATGCCTTCCACTCGTATCTGTAATTTATATGTATTTTGTTAGTATTTCTTCATTCATTCGTTCCAAATGCCCAAACCATCTCAGCGTAGTCTTCTTCATCTTACTTAACACATCAGCCAAAGTTCACTTTCATCCATTATCACTTCATTCCGTATTATGTCAAACATTGTCACTCCAAACATTGTCACTCCTCAATGCACGCATTTCTACAGCATTTATTCGGCTTCTCTCAGTATTTATTTTCCATAAATCAAATTTGGCACGAAAATACTATAGTGGGCTATTACTTTGCTGATTTCTATTCTGTCCGGTTCGAGTATATATTCGTACGTTTAGTGCCCTATTGAGTTTTCTTCCTATCGCTAAACGTCGTTCGATATGCCTTTTAACTCTTCCATCATATGAAAGTACGTGTATACTACCCAAATAGCAGAATCCCTCAACTTTTCGTATTTTTTCATTTTTCACCCATACGTCGCATTAACGTTTACTTTCCCACTTTTCTATCATCATTACTTTCGATTTCATATATTTCTCTTCACACCTTTGAAACAATTTACTAATAATTTCAAGGCTTTCACATTATTGTCAGTGGAGCACAAACAAGTATTGTTTGATGAGGTGAAACACTTGGAACCGGTAGGGTTATACCGTTACAAAAAGTGGAATAAACAGTGTTTGATAAAACAAATTACAATGTCTTTAAACCTCCACAATGTTAGTGCCTTAAATATAAATAATAATTCACTAATAAACAGTTTGGAAAAAATTATATAGATATATTTTTTTCAAATTGTTTATTGACATTTGATTGATTGAATTTTTTATTAGAGTTTTGATTCATATCGTCGTCTTAAATTTTATACGTATTGAGTGAATGATTTCTGTTTTTCTAAAATGATTTTTTGGGTGTAAATTGTTTTTTTTAGAGTCCTTCTATGCGTAAAATATAGCCCTGGGCCTTGGTCAACTGTGTGCTTGTCTGTGTGGTGGTATGTATGTGCTTCTATTGATTGTAATGTACAAATCACGTATGTGTTTTAATGCTTATGCTTTATAACACCTTGTGTTCTAAAATGGTCGAAATTGATCGCATATTGTTTAAAATTAAACAGTACAAAAATAAAGGATTTCAGAACCAACTTCGTGTCCGAGCCTGCTTTAAGTATGACAGGTTAATCATCAAGATACGTATGTTAATATTAGCTTTATCTCAGTGAGATACCAATTGAAATTCACGTACCTTACAAAGATTTATAAATTTAAGAAAATCAAAATATTCAAAATTAACGAAAACCTCAGCTCTACAGTTATGTATTCCTTTTATTGGCTTATTCTCTTCCCTTTTCTTCACCACTTTACTCTATCATAGTCTTGTAAATATCATTGCAATGAAGTAATGTAAATCAAATTCCTCAGTTTAGTCAAGTTTCGCGTTTACAACTTATTTGTTCCATTTTCAAAAAGACGTCATAAAGCCGTTACAGCAAATTTTGTAACCATGGCTGAAAAAATGCACTAAATGATTATCTTTCATAGTAATATACGCTCAGCACGTTTGGAATGAAATTAGCGAAGAAAATTTGATCCTCACATCTATTTGATAAACACAAAACTATTATCACGACAACGTATACAAAAAAAAGTTTTAAACAAAAAAAACGATTGAAGCAACGCACAGTGTTTATTTGCCGATTGTGGTTAGATATTATGATTTGTGTTAATTTATTAAGAAATTTTCCGTTGTCAATTCAGGTGAGATAATTTTTTTTCAATATTTTAAAGGTTGTAAAATATTTGTTTAAAAATTCGTATGTTTAACAAGTGTTCATTAGCATGAGTGAGGGTAATTAAAATAAATGATATGCCCAAAAAAAAAAGTAGGTGACGACAATATGCGAGTACCAAGGTGCTGTAATTTTATTACACGCGCATATTTTAAACATGCTTAGTCACATATCAAAGCGTCAACAAGGTTATCTTAGTTTTTTGTGAAACGGGAAAAAATCCGCATTTTCTCAATTCTCCGAAGTCAATCGTGCATTTGAAATGGTCTTCGCCAATAAAACGATTGTAGTCTTGATTGCAATTGTACACAATAGCAGAATACATTTGTTTTGGAAAGAAACTCTGGTATAACAAATCAACTGAAAATCTAGGATTACAATTCATCATTGAGTAATAAATGATCGAATAAAATATAATTGTCATCTTCTTCTTCTTTAACTTTCTGTACACTAAAGAGTCTGTTACTACAGGATTGTTCTCTTGTGATGCTGGTCTCCAGCTATATCTCCATCGTTTCGGGGGTCTCCCTGGTTTACGCCGTCCATCCGGTACCCCATGCAGAGCTATGTATGGAACTTTTGTGGAATTCATTCTCTGTACATGTTGGTACCAGTATCGTCGACGCTGTCGTCCCCATCTGGCCACATCTTGGACCTCACAGACCTCTCGGATTGTCGTGTTCCTTATACGATCACGCAGAGTCTTCCCAGCAATAGCACATAGAGTTCTCATTTCTGTTGTCCTTAGCATACTTTTGGTCCTGACAATGTCCCCCCTCGCTTCGATACCATTAGTTACATACCGTTATAAAAAGTGGTATAAACAGTGTTTGATAAAACAAATAACAGTGTTAATGTCTTAACTATAAATAATATATAATTGTTAGTTTGAGATGGATGTTATATGGAGCAGATCATTCATGGCAACTTTCAGTTGGCGAGACACCTGCCTTTCATCTGGAAGTTTTGAGTTCGATTTCAAATGATATCCGAAAAAAATAGGGTATTTCTCAAGTTTCGTCTGTTAAGTGTTCATCTGTTAACAAAAGTAACACGTGCTAGACGTTTCTGTGTGAATTGTAGTCTTTTCATGTGTGATAGCATTTTAAAAGCGTTTGAATATACACCACATACGAGTATTTATTTATTTTCTCAAAACACGTTTAGCCCAATTACTTTGAAAAATACAAGAAATGCTAACATTAAATTATATAAAATAATGTATATGCATACATATATACCCACAAACATACACATACTCGTACATATACCTATTCAAACTTACTTTAGTACATTGATGAGTGCTTTCTAACGCGCTCAATCTTAGAGTAAAATTTACTTTTGCTTTTGGTAATGTGATATGAAATATGTCAATATCCGAAACAGTCCCGTTCAAAAGAGTTAAGGCCCTTCCAACAGGCATAGCGGCTGGAAGATCCGTTCTTGCGTATGTTATTGAGAACAGTTCTTGCCGGCGCCATCTTGTGTAATTATTAGGAACATTTAACGCTAATCTTTGTAGTAATGCTGGACAGCTCATAACTCCTCGAACGAGTTTAACAACGTATACCAGGAGACGCAGATCTCTTCTTACGTTCAAGGAGTTATAACCGAGCATGCCCAGCAGAAACTGAGTAAGATAAAGCCGTGGATAGACTCCAAACTCACTCATATAGAGATATCGTAGATATTTTTTTGTACTTTCTCCACCATGAGTGAGTTTTGCGCGACTACCCTAGTTCTAAACCTGAAAGCTCGATAAACGATAAAGATGCTTTCTCACAGCTTCTATTGAATATAACCGAATCACTATTTCGTATAATTGCGACGTTGAAGTATGTTAAAATATGGGTCTAAGGGGATGCAACATCGTCTCAATCTAAAAACCAACCTCAGATTGTACCCCTTCTAGTAAACTAATGAGCCCCTGGCAACAGCGTATTGATGGTATATCCGTAAGTTCTTCTTCTTCTTAAATAACAGCCGTGAACTCCTGTATATGATAGAGTATCCACCAGTATCTAGTGATGCCCACTTCATAGGATCTCGTTAGCTTTATTCACAGGGCCGACTTGGTTGCTGCGTCAGTAGTTGATACTGCTATTATCTATACTAGAGAAAATGTAGCATGGTCCCTGTGACAGTTCACAAATTGTCCCTAATACAACCTTGTAACCACGTTCAGTAATTTTAATTATTTTATCAACTTTAATATTGGCCTCGATTTTAATAAATAGCAAGTTATTTAGGTAAATACATTACGTAAAACTAACAATGACAAATTAATACATCTTGTTACAAATTAGCAAAAATGTGGCAGATTGTTAAAATCAAATAATATTTGGGGACGTTTATCAAAAGTACGGCAACCATCGATCGATGTGCATATTTTATTACAACGTATATTTTATTACTAGTTGCAACCCGTGAAATATTCACGGAAGTAAAACAAATTCTACATTTATTAAAATATATATTCATAAATATAGAATTTGTTTATATATGTATATATATATATATATATATATATATATATATATATATATATATATATATATATATATATATATATATATATATATATATATATATATATATATATATATATATATATATATATATATATATATATATATATATATATATATATATATATATATATATATATATATATATATATATATATATATATATATATATATATATATATATATATATATATATATATATATATATATATATATATATATATATATATATATATATATATATATATATATATATATATATATATATATATATATATATATATATATATATATATATATATATAACTATATATATATATATATCATTTATACATCGTCCCCTTTTACACCGGTCCAAAAAATGTTAGCTAGGTATTTAAAATTCGTTCAGTATCACGGACCCACCGGGATCAAATTTCGAATAACTTTCGGAGAGAATCCAAGTATTCCTCTCTCGCTCTCTTGTATTCAAAATTCAATTCTCGTATTCTTTCTTTGGCGACAACCGTCGTACGGGCTTTGACCTATTTATACTTTGATTAGTCAATCTTATTTTTTTTTTTTAAAATACATTTTTAAAAAACTTAGAAACAAAAAATATATTTTAAAAACTTAGTTATCATAGTTGGCGCTTTACACGGCGATATAAAGAGAATGATTACTTTATTCAAAACGAGTTTCTTTTTCCACATTTTTTTATATTAATGATAACATTAGTCGTATAATTTCTCACCACATATGATTATACCCAAGAAATTTCGATCTAAATGCTTACATATTCAATTTATATCCATGGCCTTATACTTTAATACTAAGTGATTATTTATCATAATTTTGTAAACTTAATTTATAAGTGGCGACAACCGTAGCCCAGTTGATAAGAAGCTTGATTTCGATCCGTTGTTTTAAATTCTATGGTACCCTAAAAAGATTAAAAAAAAAATCATGTACATGTACGCGTTAATTATTACCAGACGCTAGACGTATGTTACGAGTCATTTGTTGCTTTTCCATGCGTGGTAGCATCACCAATGCGTATAATTACGCATTTTGTTATTTCATTAGGTATACGTTACAACCTAGTAGAAGCAGTTAGAAGAGATTGACATGAGGCAATACCTTCCAATCAGAAATATGTTTTTGTATGTGCAAATCAGACTTAGACCTTTTTTTTATAAAAATAAGTGGACACCGAAGGGAACAAAACCCGCCTACTCTAAAATGTTACGTGACCACTCCAGGTGCTCTTAACCTAAAAGATCGAATTCGTCACCGTATCGTGTAGCTTATGACTGAGTATCGTGACTGTAATGGTAGCCTTTGACGACGCCTCTCCATCCAGCTCAGTGCTCCGTAGTTGGAAAGGTAGTACTGTGACATCTCTCTCTTGGCCAGTACAACACATAAGAACTATTCCTCTTGTTTATCGTCCTTTTCATGCTTCCATTAACCACAAGCATCTCCAAACTGTCTTTTTAGCCACGAGCAATGTACGATAAGAATCGGAATACTCGCCGAAGCTATATTGTCAACAATCGGACGTTAATTTTCAGTTCTTCAAAATTGAGGTGTTAGGTAGCCTTGCTATTGAATTTGTAACATCTCTCTCCAGGACCACATTTCAAATGATACATGAATATTTCAAAGACGAGTGACTTAATTATGTGCATTATCGTTGTAATTGTGATGGATCCACTCTGAAAGCTCTACTAATGGTGTCGAAGATAATGTTTTTTTCCAGCCACACTATTCAACATGCTGATCTCTGAAAGAAAATCTCCTGGCTCCGCAATATACGTGATTGGACTGGTATAATGAGCATTGGGGATCTTTTTCGGTCTGCCAGGGACAAAGATGCCTACTCTCAGGTGATAGTCAACGTCGGGGGACCTGACATGACATTAGAAAGAAGAAGAAACAGTTAAACTTTATTACGTACAAAGAATAAAAGAAATTGTACACAGCAACAATAAAAATAAAACATACATATGTTAGCTTAAAAAGACAATATACTCAGCAGCAAGAAAAGAAAACATAGTGAACAAGAAATATTAGTTTAGTCGAAATAATGAATTTCTATTACTTAGAAAAGTCAACATATCTGTGATAAAAAGGAAAGGCACATGCCAGGTTAGTTCTAATTATATCCGGTCTAAATAGGTAAATATTTTTGAATCTCAAATAATTGTCAGAAGCATAAAATTTTATCTATTCCAAAAAAGTATGATTAGGTGTAGCTTAATTAGTTGAATTATCGTTGTAATTGTGATGGTTCTACTCTGAAAGCTCTACTAATAATGGTGTCGAAGATAATGTTTTCTTCCAGCCACGCTATTCGACATGTAGATGTCTGAAAGTAAAACAGATTGTAAATAAATGTTACCATACGTACCAGTTCCAAAAACGGTATTGGATTTCCCAGCACAAACCAGAGTCATAGATTCATTATCCTGCAGTGTCAATCCAGCTGAAGTGGGAACGACCAACAATGGAAGGTTGGCTGAGACGAAGTAGATGGGGTCCGATTTTGGTAGGTCTACGTTCAGGTTCCAGACACATTGCGCTAAAAATAATTGTAAAAATACTTCAAATTAGTTTCTTTATAAGCATTTTAAACTTTCTCTTCCTGTGCTAAAAAGATCCGCGCATGCCGGTGCTGTGTATTCAATACACATCAATACACAAATAAAATCGGAAAAATAAGAATATTCATAGCCAATCGCTTAAATTAATTAAATTTGAAATCAAAAGTGATAGTAATTAAAATTTAATTGTTGAAAACATGAAAAAAACATCGGCCGACGTTCACAAAACGGGCTATGCGACCACCTCAAATGGCTGCTCGAAAGCTACTGAAGCGAGAAAAGCGAGCGAACTGAGATTATATTTCTTGCGTTCCCATATACCGAAATAGATGAGAGTGAAACTTGAATAGCGTCGCTTCCTCAACCATAGCGGGTTTTTTAGAATGAATATACCTACGTCACACACTGGCACACGTTTAAATGTATTGGTGAATTTATTCCCGATTTTTACAAAATATCTCTGATGTGGCCGATAAGTACTAATTAATATTAATATTTTTTTTACATTCAATGCGTAAATGTATTACGGAGGAATACCTAAAATCTGAACCCAGTATTTATTGTATTTATAAAGATATTAAAGTTTTTAGAAGCAATGTGTACTAGTTACATATCACAGGGAAGGAAGGGTTAATCAAGAAATTCAGACGGATAGCCAAAATAACACTTGATATTTTGAATGTTTTGTATTGTACGACACTTTCGTTGTATACAGATGTAATGTATACAATGAAAACGTCATCCAGTGCAATATGTTCAAAAGAGTCTGCTCCCTAAACGATACTATAGCATATAAATATTTGTTTTATTTTTATGATTATAAGATCTACGAGAATATTATACTTTATAAATCTTTATTTGCGTATTTTAAATTTAATCAAAAACAGGTTTAAAATGTGATTACAACATTTATATATCTTATTATTTATGTGCAGGTGCAATGTGACAAACAGATAAAGATATATTATAATAAAAATATTATGTATTTGTTAATAACAATTTATTCTGTCTAAACAAAAAAATTCCTATATTCCACTATGTTTTCCTCTTTATTATAGTTTCGATACAGGTTTAACATAATTACACCAAATAACAAGAAGAAATTTAAATATAACAGAATAACAACAGGAACAAATTTACGCACGCTTCCCTACAAAGTTACTCAGATATGTCTATAAAGTTTATTAAGGAGTTCAAAAGTCAATTTATTTACCGACATGTTGAAGATATCGATATCAGAATATCTATTCAACAATGTCATTCCGTGTATGAGTGGTGATGCTCTAAACAATTAATTTCGTAAATATGGCACCGAAAACAATCTACGAGTATAGTAAACTCACGATGACGTAAATAAATGTGCAGTTTATTATAAAAAAAATTAATCAATGTCGGTTTTGCTGTTTTTCTTGTTAGCAAATTAGTATGTGTATAAAAGTTACGTGGATCTTTTCTAACACTTAATGAGTAATATTCAAGCATATATGTACTATATAAAAAATGTGGGCTAGAGTCATGGAAAAAATTCTTACTCTTTACAATAAATGTATTGCAAATATATATTTTGGACTCCATCAACTATCATGGAATTCCGGATTTCGCTCGTATTTCATTTGATTGAGCCGCACTCTCATCTACTGCGAACCATTGAATTATAAAGATATATAACAGTGCCACCATCAAATGCTCAAGTTACTCTTATAATAGATCCCATAACTTTATTGGCAGATAAGCAAATTCTTTCAATATGAGATTTAGTTGGATGCAATTCGATGGAGCTACGATAAGTTAGTAGATTTAAAAAGGTTATTTTTGTTATTTGAATGAAATTGTGCTTTGTGATTGAATGAGTTATTGACGTATTTATTTTAAAGCCTGGCATTTATTGCCGGGTAATTCTATTAAATATTCAATTAAGTGATCAGGGATGAATGTGAACTTAAAAGGTTGTTGTGTTAAGTAAGTTAAAGAAGAGCCTTCTGAGATGGTTTTTAGGTACATGTGGAACGAATGAATGAAGAAAGACCAACCAAACAAATATACAGTGCCAATGTGAGTTGGGGGCGTGATGAAAGAAGGTCAAGGAAAACATGTTTGAATAAAGCGTATGATATTTTGATGAAAAGGAAATATAAAAAGTGAGAGAAATCGACGGTGTTGTAGGACGTGTATGAATATAGGAGAGGCGAAATATGTTTGTCGCGATAAGAAAATCTGGCGTTATCTTATTCCCGTCTACCCATACAGGGAAACGGCGTGGTTGTACGTATGTATGTCAATCTATTTGTACTTTATGCTCAATAATTCACACACTTGATGAAGTGTCCAATTGTTTAGAAACACGCATTATGTTTTCAGATAAGCTGTTACCAAGTAAACTATAATTTTATCTTTTAATTTATAGTTGGTTACTCAAATATTTTACTAACATTTCTTATCACAGATCAACAATTGCGAAAAAAGTTGAGGCATAGTTTTTACTCAGAAGAATCATTTCGTTTTTCCGTCATGAACTTGTAAAATACTATAAGATGCTATTTACTTTCATTTTATTTATTTATTGTTTGGTTAAATTTACATTTATGTGGTAGGTTAAACTTCATTACGTATAAAGAATAAAAGAACTTGTACATATACAGCAACAAGAAAAATAAAACTTACATAGCTTAAAGAGACAATATACCTACTCAGCAGCAAGAAAACAAAACATATTAAATAAGAAATATTATAAGTTTAGCCGAAACAATTAATTCCTATTACTAAGAAAAGTCAAAATGCTTTCATTAAAAAAAAAACAGAAATGTTGAAGATGTCAATATCCGAGGCCTTTTTTAAAAAGGGACAGCCCGTGATAAAAAGGTAGGACACATACAGGCTTTGCTATCCTAACACATATCTCCGCCTCTTCTACTTCCATACAACTTGTCATGCAACTCCTATAAGTTCTCTGACTTTCTACATTTCCTGCATTCAAAATATTATTCACTTAATTCAAACATATTTCGTTTATCTCCCAATAGCTTGCCTTCCCCTCATATTTGCAGTATATATTCGTTCAAACCATCTCAAATCCTACTAAATATATTACTCTTAGTTCACAATTATCCCTAATCACTCCATTATATCAAACATTGTCATCTAATTACCATAATAACGCCACAAAGGTTTTAATTTGTTGACGATATGCTAAAAAGTAATAAAGAAGCCGAGATAATCCAAACTTTTCCTAGTATGTATGTATGTATGAATATTTTAATTGTATAGTAGGCATTAATTGTCCCATCTGGTATTTTTTTAGGTCAAACTACTCGTATAATTATTTCTAATTAAAACTGATAAATAAATAACGCGCAAAACACTCAGTTTAAAGTAAATCGATAACAGGTACTTACAATTTACATTATAAATTACAAAAACCATAAAAATAAAGAAAACTGCACAAGAATGCGTCATGGTTGAAGCGAGAACGGAAACTGAGTACATTTGCACAACCACTCTTTATATAGACCACTGTGTATTTTTACAAACTCATTCAGTTAAGGAAAAAAATCTTTATCAGCTGAACAAACACTTACGAGGTATTTAGCATAAATATAATACTTATTACATACATAAAGAATTAATTTATCTTAACATACATAATATTTCCGGTCGAAGTGCTTATTCTACCTTGCGAAGAATATTTTGTAAGACAGACAATGATTGCCCATTGCAAAAAACATTAGATCAAACCAAATAAATTTTGTATATAGAAATCATGTTGAAATTGGATGGACTCGCAAAGTGCGATATTGAAGGCAGAGTAACAGAGTAAATTGTGGACTATTCGTATATAATCTGTTCACCGACCGGAGTATTTCAAAAGAAACAAAGCTGGTTGCTCATAATTGAATGTTAGTCTCAAAATAAGGATACGTATGTTAAGTGAAACTTGGATGTGGCAATAAGGTCATGAGGGTGAGATTAATACGATATAAATCAGGAGCATTATGCGAAAAAAAAGAACGTACTACCATGACACAGTATGGAATGAGGATATTACAAAATAATGCGAACGGAAAGAAGATGCAGTGCTTAAGATGAAAAAAGAAACGTTGAGATGCTTTGGTCACGTATAAAGAATGAATGCTGAAAGATTTACAAAAATAATTAATCTATGCAAGTATACGTGTAGAATGTACGATAATTTTGGGATATAGTTGTTGATTGTTGGATTACAAAAGACGAGGTTCTCAGCAGGATCGAAGAAACCAGGCACATGTCAAACATCATATCGAAAAGGCGTGCAGAATGGATGGATCATATGCTGCGACATGAAAATCTCCTGTACAATATACTGGAGGGAATGATTGATTGGCAGAGGGCGTCCTCGCCGAGAGTATCTGGTTCAAATATGCCACGATATGGACTGCACCTCCTATATAGAGCTCAAGAGGATGGATGAAGACCGAGCGGAGTGGAGGAGGAGATGTAGGGCTTTGCTGCTAACCCATCCCCAGGATTGAAACTGAAGAAGAAGAATATAGTTGTTGCCTCTTCCCTTGGGATAGTATTGTTAACACGTGCAATGACGATCCGCGATTTCACTACCTACTGCAGTGTTTCTTAACCTTAAGACTTTGTTTCTAGATCACATTCATAAATATGTTCAAATCACCAATTTGGGATACGTTGAAGGACATTACACGTATACGAATGAATAAACTACATACATACATGTTATCACATTGTGTCCCTTGCAGGCAGAGTTTTCTCCGAATTTCTAGCTCATAACCCAAAACTTTTCCATCCAAGCCCTCAACTTTCGTTTCCTCCACATTAATACATCTCGTCATGCATAATATTTTATTATTGATACAACCCATTTTTCTTTCAAAATCTGGTTCATTTGGCACAGCCATGTTTTCCTCAATCTGCCTCTTCCCCACAAACCTTACACTTCTGACTTGTATACGAGCTTAATCATTATTTCATCATTCATTCTCTTCTCATGTCTAAACCATCTCAAATCTCCTATCTTCATCTTACTTAAAACATCCATCTTATCCATGCATTCATTTCAAATACATTCGTTTAACTTTCTTTCAAAGATTGAAACTTCATAAATTTTCTTTAGTGCACTCATCTCCACAGCATCAACCTTACTCTTATCCTTCTTCTGCCATGTCCATGTTTTACTTTAATACGTCAAGGTGGGCACCAACACACTATTATGTTTTGTCATTTTTGCTACTACTGATTTAGTGCGGCTGTTGTATATAACATTCAGTACTTTGTTTACCATGAAATATATTATTAAATAAATTAATAAATTTCGTTCTTATTCTTTTATTTATCTTGATTAAACTAAGTGTATGACATTCTCCAAAAAACTAAGTGTATGACATTCTCCAAAAACTAAGTGTTTGACATTTTTCAAAGACCCACTAGTTTCAGTACGTGACGAGCCAATTGAACAAGCAACTCAGTTCAGATATCTTGGCAGTGAACTGCTCAGTTCTCATGATCTCCCCAGAGAAGTAAGGCCTCAGGTAGATAACGCTGCAGTTGTGGCGGGCTGCCTGAGATATGTCATATGGAGGAATAAAGATATGAGAACGAATAGCAAGGTACGCATTTATAAAACCTGTGTGCGACCTAGCCTCACATATGGCATCGAAGCGAGGGCGGACACTGTCAGGACAAAAAGTATGCTAAGAACAACGGAAATGATAACTCTACGTGCTATTGCTGGGAAGACTTTGCATGATCGTGTAAGGAACACCACGATCCGAGAGGTCTGTGAGGTCCAAGATGTGGTCAGATGGCGACGACAGCGTCGACGATACTGATACCAACATGTACAGAGAATGAATTCCACAAGAATTCCATACATAGCTCTGCATAGGGTACCGGATGGACGGCGTCCACCAGGGAGATCCCCGAAACGATGGAGAGATAGCTGGAGCTCAGCATCATAGGAGGACAATCCTGCAGCAACATACTCTTGAGTCTATAGAAAGTGTAAGAAGAAGAATAAGAAGATCACACTGTAAACAAAGAAAAACCAAACCACAAAAATCAAACAACAAAATTCATCAAAATTGTGTGTCCGAATCAAATTATCCGTCGTTTTTTCGCAAATCGTGTATATTTCTTGGCATGTATAAAATAAAATTAAAAAAGTTAAATAAATTAGGTAAATATAGGTAATATAATAAATGAGGTCTTTATAAAAACTCATATTAGCGTTTTTTACCATGCAAACTATACAATTGATGTGTTTTCTGTTTACTTTGGTGACAAAGTAGCAATAATTAATTCCTGTGACAGCAAATTTTCACAAAACTTTTGCAAATTACTAAATTCAGTCCAATAACAAAAAAAACTTATTCTTAGAATTTTTGCGGACGTTATTTTTAAAAATGCAAATAGTAACTTTAAAAAGTGTGTAAGGTTTTCAATAAATACGAGTTGTTTTTAAATAAATAGTAATTTGCAAGTGCGTAGAAAACACTTGGTTGTCACTAAATAAATAATATTTTGCAAGTATTAAAATAAAACTTTATTCATATATTTGGATTTTACTATATAAATATTAATTTGCAGGTGTATTTAAAATAATTTTTCAAGAAATTTTGGTTTTCGTAAATTTGGTGATAAAATCTGGAGGTAAATCTTTTTTTTTATGTACGAGTATATAAGAAATACTTTTTTTTATAAATTAAATTTTTTTCTAAATAAAATAGTAATACGCAAGTCTGTAGGTAATATACAGTGAAACCCCGTTTTTACGTGCCCGGAATTCACATTTTCCCGCTATTTGCCTTCAATTTTTACAATCCCGTTTTATTTTAGTACATTAAGTACCCACTTTTACGTTTTTATTTACCGCAATTTACGTTTGAAATATTTAAAATGCAAATCAATCTGTAAACATATTTAATAAAATGCGCAACGATTTAAAATATTTGAAATGAATATTAGGAAGCAGAAATATGTTTTTTTTCTATTTATAGACACGTGTGCACCTGCAGCGCTCATGGTCAAGGTTACACGAGTCGTGTAATACGATGCAATTGGTGGGAAAGTTAGCAAATCAGAGGCAGGCAGACTGTATGATATATTTGGTCAATCTGTGCTTGTGTTTTAAACGTGTCGGTTAGTGTACATACAATTTCAATATTCAATTGTCGTGTATTTCGTATGTCAATTTACATTTTTTTCATTTCTTTTAATTTTTCGTTGAATTCCTTGAAATAACGTCTCAGCAAAGAAATACATTATCGATTCAAGAGAAAAAGGAAATTCTCGAAAAAGTGAATAAACACACACTATTGTTCATGTGTTTTGCTCGCGCGTGATTTGGGCATACCCATTACAACTTTGGCTACGATAATAAAAAACCGCGAATCGATTGAAGGAAGTTTTCCGATTTGCGTGATTTCTTAAATGAAAAATAATGTTCAATTTTTATATTTTTTTTTGTAGCCCCGAATCTACGTTTTCCCTCCAATGACGTTTTTATATCAGTCCCTTCAAAAACGTAAAAACGGGGTTTCACTGTACTTTAATACATTTCGTGTTATACTACGTAAATAGTGCCTAATTATAAGTGCGCTGGTACTATTTTGTGTTATACTACGTAAATAGTGCCTAATTATAAGTGCGCTGGTACTATTTTGTGTTATACTTCGTAAATAGTGCCTAATTATAAGTGCGCTGGTACTATTTTGTGTTATACTACGTTAATAGTGCATAATTATAAGTGCGCTGGTACTATTTTGTGTTATACTACGTAAATAGTGCCTAATTATAAGTGCGCTGGTACTATTTTCATAAATATTAGTTTTTCTCCAGAAAATAGTAATAAACAAATGCTATGGTATTATTTTTTAAATATTAGTTTTTATGTATATTTTCGTGTTCGTATTAAATAATTCAAATATTTAGATTTTATTTTGTGAACAAAAAAATACCCCTGTACATTGTTTGCCTTTTGTTAGGGATAATTATTTATATAGAGCTGATTTCACACTCGTAATATATGTTTTTGATGTTTAATTTGTTAATTGTAGTTTAAATTAATATATGTTAATACTGTCTAAGGAAATCCACTGGTTATGAGACATGCTAAAAGGGTGTAGGTCAAACTGTATTTTAATAAACAAAATTATGAATTATCTACAGTCTCATTTCAGAACAAATAACAGAACTTTCCTCTTAATCACTGTTTCTCAACCTTTTTAGCAGTGCTACCCTTCAAAAGATAAAACAAATTAAGACTTCGCAAACTCCCTGCAAAAACTATAAAAATGACCCGGATTGTTTTTTTTTTAAATAAACGTTTTCATTTTCCTTAGAAAATGTGTTATTTTATTTTTGTGAAGGTAAGTTATTTTTATTTTCGCATTGCGCCTGGGGGTCGCGACTCACAGGATGAGAAATGAAATTTTAAATTTTTTCTTGAATCTTCGAAAAAATGTGGTGCCATTTTTTACATAAAAGGAAAAATACACAAATAAAAAACTTATTTTATATTTTGTGTTCACCACAGGTTTAATTTAGGTTCACAACTAGTTTCGAAGACCACCGTCTTCTTCGTCAGGTGAATATAAACTAAGTTGCTAAAATATATTCTGTACAAGTGTAAATAACCTAATATAAAAGAGGTGAGGTAGGGGTAGTGAAGTGGGGAAAGATGTAATACAATGGTGAATGGGGCGGGGAAAAATATGTGAAAGTGAATGTGAATCTTTAAGACAGAGGGGGGGGGGTTAAATAGGGAACATATTAAGCAGAGGGCTATTATGAAAATTGGTTTGGTTATTGGTGATATTTAGACTTAATTTTATAGATTTTTTAATCTCGAGAATTTCCAAATTGTCAAGATGCAATCCCCCTCGGTTTATATGTAGAATCCTCAAACCACGATTAATGTCGAACGAATTAATGTTTTCAATTAGGTGGTTAGCGAACTCTGAAAAATTATTGTTGCATCTTAAATGTTCCTTCACTCGTTTTTCAAAATTTCTTTTCGTCTTGCCAATATAAAAATATGAACAATCATTACATTGTTGTTTGTAAACTCCGGATTTACAAACAACAAGTTTACTTATCATGTCTCTATTGTTCATAATTTTATTTTTTTATGTATTGGATGTATAAAAAGCTGGTTGGATATTTTTAGGTATTGTTTTGGACACCGTTTGGGCTAAATCATTATTTATATAAATTATTCGACGCCATTGTTTCTGTTGTTTTAAATTTTAAATATTCAAATAAAAGGATTTGAATTTTAAATATTCAAATAAAAGGATTTGAATTTTAAATATTCAAATAAAAGGATTTGAGGCATGGACGTTGAATACAGTAAAAATCGAGTCATTGCAAATAGTTAAATAAAGTGTACACGAAATAATTTAAGACATGATTAACATAGGTGGTCGATGCACGTTTATTGACTAGGAAGAGAGACTAGATGTTAACGGAATATAATCCTGTTAAGATTGGTTATTGTATTAGGCTTAAATTAACTGAACTATATGCGTTAAGAATGTGTCTTCTAAAGGCGTGGTATGCTGAGATTTGCTGGATATTTGAAAGTAAACAGCGATGTTGAGATAGATCGGGCAAATAGTCCCGGTAATCTTGGTCGATACTACGAAGTGGTTAGCCCTTTCGCTTCGAATAGAATTAGTTCTTAGAGAATTTCAGAATACTGGTGGTGTATAATTATTTAAAACATTTCTTAAATTTACACGTTCCAGAAAGAATTGAGCAGAAGGGACCTTGGCGTGATTTCGGTCACTCAATGGTGCTAAAGAAATTATTTATCAGCGTCAATGATCAATGTATAGTATGCCTGATGAGCACTGAAGTGTCCAGTGGAGTGGTTTTAATTGGAGATAATTTTTCATCTAGATTAGGGGATGATAAATGTGTTGCTTGGATTGTGGAATTGTCTGTTGATTTGTTCGAACTGATATAGTTCACTCGCGTGGTACATACTCTTAATAAGGTCTCTCCCCTTTATTATGTTAACCTTTCCCTTCCTGTGCTAAAAAAATCCGCGCGTTCCGGTGCTGTGTATTCAATACACATCAATACACATGGACAAATGAGCGATTTAAAATCGGAAAAACAAGCGTATTCATAGCCAATCGCTTAAATTAATTAAATTTGAAGTCTAAAGTGATAATAATTTTAATTTAATTGCTGAAAACAAAAAAAAAAACATTGACCGACGTTTACAAAATGGGCGAAACGACCCCCTCAAACGAAAGCCCGCGAGCTACTGAAGCGAGAGAAGCGAGCGAACTGAGATTATATTTCTTGAGTTCCCATATACCGAAGTAGAGTGAGACGTGAATAGTGTCGCTTCCTCACCCATAGCGGTTTTTTTAGAATGAATATACCTACGTCACACACTGCCACACGTTTGATTGTATTGGTGAATTTACTCCCGATTTTCACAAAATATCTCTTGTGTGGCCGATAAGTGCTAATTATTACTAATATATATTTTTTCATTCAATGCGTAAATGTATTACGCAGGACCACCTAAAATCTGAACGCAGTATTTTTTATATTTGTAGAGATATTAAGGTTTTTAGAAGCAATGTGTACTAGTTACCTATCACAGGGAAGGAAGGGTTAATAAGAACTTTCGACAAAGTAATTTAATAACAATCAACAATAGGTAAAAAAAAGTATTAACATATTTTTTAATGTTTATACGAGTATATCCTCAGTAAGATACAGGCAAAATCCTAGTTTATTGGAGTGGCAACAAATGACAACCGACAAATAGGAAGACAGTTTGATAGTGTCTTATAGAAATTGATTTCTTTGAATGCCTTGTTTTTCATATATTGTGTATATCAGGGCTGTCCAATATTTTTATGCACGTAAGCTACTTTTTTTTAACAATTCTAATCGAATATAACAATTTAATATGCATTATGATGTCGAGGTAGATCGGGCAAATAGTCCCGGTAATCTTGGTCGATACTACGAAGTGGTCAACCCTTTCGCTTCGAATATAATTAGTACTCGGAGTTATCAGAATACTGGTGGCATTACAGTATTTAGAAATTACTTTTTTTTAATGCCTTCTTATTAATATATTTTGTATATCAGGGCTGTCCAACATTTTTGTACATGTTAGCTATATTTTTAGAAGGACAACTATGTGATCTTCAAGTGTACAGGAAAAAAAAAACAAAATAATAATCGGATATAATAATTTATTATGAACAAAAATGATATGGTATTATATTGTTTATAGTTAAGGCATTAACGTTGTGGAGGTTTAAAGACATTGTAATTTATTTTTATCAAACACTGTTTATTCCATTTTTTTGTGACGGTATACCCCTACCGGTTTCAAGGATTTTACCTCATCTTCAGGGGGAGCACAAACAAGGCTAAATGCTGTTCGAACTGGACAGATAAGAGGCCCTAGAAATTTCTAAGTCAGTAAAAAGTTATATCCCAAAAATCTCTCCGCTCTTGGCCGAAATCATCCCATGCCTCCCTCACCCCTCAGCCCCCAACCGTTGAAGCGTGTATATCGGTACCAGTTCGTACAGCATTTAGTCTTGTTTGTGCTCCCCTGAAGATGAGGTGAAAGCCTTGAAACCTGTAGGGTTATAACGTCACAAAAAAGTGGAATAAACAGTGTTTGATAAAAATAAATTACAATATATGGTATTACATTTACAACTTTGTCATACTATGACTAAAAAAGACTAAGAACACAATTTTAAGTGCGCAGGCTTAAGAGACAAGCTACATTAAGATATACAGCGCTAACAAGAACATAGTGTAATGTATCTTTTAACAAATTATGAAATAAAACCGACTAATCAGACGATAAGGAAGATGTTCTTTTTATTTCACGTTTAAAATACTCGTACAATTATTTTTACTTTTCCACTTCATCCTATTTCTTATCAGAATTGACTAAAACAATATTAGTATATGTAGTAATTCAATTCATGAAGCATTGGGCACCCCTGATATATACGAATCGTAGATACTTGCCAAATTAATAAATAAACTCATGTTTTTTTTGCGCTTATTAGCTGCCTAACATTATTTTTTAGAGCAATCGTAGAGTAACTTGTATAAGGAAATAGCACTGTGTAAAAAAATCCTAGATATTTTATTTATTTCTTGTAAATGTTAGGAAAATGCTTACGACGTGCCAGCATGTCGAATACATAATAACATCTACAGTAGAACCCTAATTAAGCGGCCCATATTACCGTGAAACCGCACGAGCGTCTTGTAAGACGCTAATCGAATCAGGGATACAGTCCCCTGAGAATTTCGGCCTAACCCCTAATATAAGGAAACCGGCCATACACACGTACTTACCCCCATATCATATCTAAACTTCTAACAGTTTGGACCGGAAGACTTATCTTTAACGTTTCTAGGATAACTTCCGGTGACGGTCTAGATGTCAAGATTAATAATAATAGCAATATTAAAAGGCTTCCAATGTAACGTAAACAAGAACATGAAAGTCGTTCTGTAGTTATGCTAGTTTTCATCGTTTAGTCTGGAATGAAGTAATAAAGGATGACTGCAGTAGATACGGGCTAGAAGTGGATGGGTGGAATCTACAAAGACATAAGCTAACAAAGTCTGACTACGGAGATAGTCTTGGAAAGTGGACGCTGGAAATAGACGAATTGTCAAACAGACCTCATATAAATGGAGAAATAACAGAACGATAGCGATGTAATCTAGACATAGAATTTGATAGATTGCAACTTCCAAGGTATGATGAATTAGAACCTGGCACCGAAGATAGTAGAAAGGCGATACATAACGTAAACCTTACGTCAATTGGGATATTCAAACATAATGATGAAGTAAACTGGAGCCAAAGTGGACGGATAACATCAACTAAGATTTAATAGAGCTAAACCTAAATAAAATAGCCTTCGATAGAGCGTGTTGAAAAGAGATGACTCTTTATGCAAACCCTAAATAAATTGAATAGTGTAAGGTTAAAGATGGTCGAAACTAGGGATATATATATATATATATATATATATATATATATATATATATATATATATATATATATATATATATATATATATATATATATATATATATATATATATATATATATATATATATATATATATATATATATATATATATATATATATATATATATATATATATATATATATATATATATATATATATAAGTTGATATATTGCAGTCATAAAGCTATGAGAATGTTTAACCTGAGCGACGCTATTCACATCTCGCTCTCACTCTACTTCGGTATATGGGAACGCAATAAATAGAATCTCAGTTCGCTCGCTTCTCTCGCTTCAGTAGATCGCAGTCTTTTGTTTGAGGTGGCCGCTTTGTCCGTTTTGTGAACGTCGGCCGATGTTTTTTTTCATGTTTTCAGCAATTATATTTCAATTATTATCACTTTTGAGGAAGGTAAAGGTTAATGAGACTGCGATAAAGTCCAATTAGATGACTTGCGTGACCTCATTGATAAAACGCATGTTTGGCAAACAAGGTTGTGAATTCGATAATACCAAGATTATTTTATAAAAGATTCTAATTTATTTTTAAATTAAAAGGTCCGTATAACATATTTCTGGTTGGTTGGAAGATATAGTCACATTGCAATAACCTCGCAATAATATAAACACACAGCCCTGTTTCTAAAATATAATATGTCTCCCGCAATGTATCTTCTCTGAAATTTCTCGTCTCAATATCTCGGGACAGTCACCAAGCCACCATAATATGTCCGCACGCAGTTAACACGAGAATGCGTAATGTATACGTCCCAGTTTCACCTACATAATAATAATAATAATTCAGGCCATTACTGCGGTATTGTGGCCCAGGGGGTGAAAGGGCTAATGAAGAAATGTATTGCTCCGCCCCCGCCCTGCGTGCGACCCTCCGGAGGCATCACGGGACATTGCCTACGTTTTACATATGACCCGCAAATATGAGGTGAGATTGAGGATGTCGGTGACGTTCCACAGGAGTAAGAATCCTTCCTTTTTTTAATCTTTTAAATCTTCAAACAACATTTTAAGTTTATTGACAGTGCTGATATTTCATTCATAGAACTCAATTTTTAATTAGGAAAAAGAAAATTAAGCGCGTGGATAGTTATACATCCTTTATTTATTAACTTACTCAGTGACAACTGTTTCTTCGTACAATGGCCTTATCAAACAGTTTGACAAGGCCATTGTAAGGCGAAACAATGTTACTGAGTAAAAAATCAAAGGATATAAAACTATCAAAGCGTTTAATTTTGATTTTTCTAATTCACATCAACTTTTGTGAAACGATAATCTATTTTAATTAACTGTCACGGAATTTAAAAGTTTTTTTGGCAAATTATTTCCTATTTGAATATTAAATCAATGAACTATTTTCTTATTCCACTTCTTCTTCTTCCTAGTATCATGTCAGGTCCCCCCAACGTTGACTATCACCTGAGAGTATGTATCTTTGTCCCCGGCAGCGCGAAAAGATCCCCAACGCTCCTCATACCAGTCCAATCACGTATATTATGGATCCAGGAGATTTGCCTCCTCCCAACACGTCTTCAACCCTCTATTTTGCCTTTGATGATCAGGTGCAGTAATTTGTACTGCACCTGATCATCAAAGGACGCCTTTTGATTTTAATATTAGTCAGCAACTCTCTATCAACTTTGGCTCTTTGAAGAACCCTTGTGTTGCTGACCATATCCGTCCAAGGTATCCGTAGCATTCTCCGGTGTATCCACATTTCGAATGCTTCCAGTCGGCTCATACTACCAACTTTGAGGGTCCATGATTCCACTCCATATAATAACACTGACCAAACGTAGCATTTTACTAATTACATCAATGTTTCCACTAATTACATCAATCCCCGCTACACCTGTTTCTAACTCCTAGCACAAGGCTTTTTTCAGGCGGAACGATTTTTTCGTCTGAAGAAACCCTCCTAATAAAGGAAACAACACATATAGCGGGGATTAATGTAATTAGTCAAATAACGAAAAAAAATATATATATACTTATATGAATTGCAATAAAGTTAAGGCCAACACCTTCGACAAATTACTTACCGTTGTAATTGTGATAATAACATACCATATGTACCTATACTCACGAGTAATTATGCACAAACGCTGAGTACATATTTGCATACATATCATCCCGCCATGTCCATTTTGAGATAGGCATAACGAACAGATCTGCTCGCTTTTCTATCCGTATATAAAATTGTCACCTCGTCTACATCCATACATTTCGTCATACATGCACTCGTGTTCTTCATGTCTTACTTATCCTTAAGTTTAAATTTATCCAACTATCTCCCTCCACTCTTTTCTCGTTCTTCTGCTTCTTCGTTTTCCATTCATTCCAAACGAAAATATTTGTTAGAGATGGATTTTAAAGTGCCATTAAAAAGTAATTTTTTGATAGTTTGGCCACATTGAGCAAATTAGTTGTAAAAAAACTAACGAAACAAACATCAAATATTGTAATACCAGTTATTCTACACAAGACACACATTTCTATCGTATCTAATCTGCTCTTACTAGTTCCTTTCAATGCCCATGCTTCGTTTCTATACATCACGATGACCTCCGTGGCCTAGTTGACATGACCCTGAGATTGCGGGTTCAAATTCTGCTGGAACCCAGATTTTAAAAAGGACTCCAGTCTGGTTTTACTTACGGTCTTTTTAACATATTTCTAGTTGGAAGAGATTGCCATTGGCCAATAATCTCACCAGGTTGTTCTGTATACAACGAACGTGTAATATTGGGTGTTAACAAAAATGTGTCCGTTTTTTACAATTCAATTGTCGAACGTTGATTTTTGCTGTTTTCACTCAAAACGTGTGGAATCCAAGCGCCGAACTTCTGGACTTTTCCCATTGATTTAAGATGGCGGTATACAGTCATGTGACTACGATTCACCTGCTTAGCTAATTCTACGGTGGTTTGAAGGGGATCTTCATGAATAATATGGTTTAAGCGGTCCTCATCGAAGTCCACTGGTCGTCCGGAACGCTCCATGTCTTTCAGGTCGAGCTGTATTTTTATTCATACCATCTTCACCGTACATTTCGCAAATATCGCGATCAGCTTTGGCAGCTTAATTCCCTCGATTGAACGCGAACAGAAGGAGGTGACGAAAATGCTGACTTTCGTCTACTTGACATTCCATTTTGAAGGCTTGTAATCAAATAAAATAATATATGTAACGTAAAAGCAAATACAATATATTGTAGAGCAGAAAATTTTCTTTCGAATGACGTATAACCTTTACCATTATGTTTTACTTTTGGTGCTCAATTTGAAAAAAAAACAGACACCACTTATGTTAACACCTAATACAATACAATCATGGTTGGAACTACATACACTAGTTTACACAATGATTTTGGATTTTTCTTAAATTGATTTATTAAAAAAAATGTAGTAGGTGCACTATTGACCTTGATACCTGCAACAACACTCTCTCCACTATTTTTCTCTATCTTGACATATCTCAAAAACGCTGTGTTGTTTTTTAAATAATTATGCAATGTATTAAGACATATTTTAATAATTATGCAATATATTAAGACATATTTTAATCATTATGCAATATACTCGTATAAAGATATATTTTAATCATTATGCAATATATTAAGGTATATTTTAATAATTATGCAATATATTAAGACATATTCTAATCATTATGCAATATGTTATATTAAGACACATTTTATAATATACCATAATTAAGAACTTGCGACATTTTCTTATTTTTAATCAAGTTTCAATAACATCTTATCAGAGTGTTGTCTTGAGGACAAAATGTTCATTGTTTATTCCAAACGTGTTGAATGTATATTATTAAGAAAGATAATAGCGTAGAACATTTTTTCGGACATTATTGCTGTTATTTTGAAGATGGAACAAAATAATTATTTTTCTGTGCTTGATACTTTTTTATCAATCCAAAAGAAAAAATGCAACCAAAACTAAAAATAAGGACATTTGCATTCTGCGACGACGATTCAGTAAGCGATATTGTATGTCAAATTTGATTTAAAACTATTCATAATGTTGATAGTACACTCTTACGTAGTGTCCGCTCTGCAAGGTTGACTACCAATGATGACGACCAAAGCAAGGTTTGGTCGAGAAAAATCAACGATCTACGACACGGCAAATTGCTTAGATATTTAAAATATCAAAAACTACCATCCACGAGATTTAGGAGCTGTTTTGAGTTAGAATTTGACCTAAAAATACGACATAACTTTTCAGACAACCCAAAAAGAACCTAAGGTATGTGGATTTATTTTTATTTTGTTTTCTGACATACATTTTGTTTTTTTGAAATCTAGATATACGGGGGTGTGGGCTAAAAGCCACCTGATGTCCTTGCGGTCGGGATCGCCCTACATTAGTGGGGTGGGTCTCAGCAGGGGGAATGTTTGTGGGATGAACCCGGACCTTTTAATGTATTCTCTCTTAAATGTATTTTTCTTCCATCTATTTATTTTCTGTGTTTTTTTTCTCTTCTTCTAATTATACATGTGCAAGGGTGTAGGCTGAAAAACATCTGGTGTCCCCGTGGCTGGGCTCGCCCTATATTGGTGGGGTGTATCTTGGCTGGGGGGGGGGTGTTATTAAATGAGCCCAGACCATTTGATAGCTTCTGTCTTTAATTTATTCTCTGCAATTTGTGTGTTCTTGAAGTATTCTTTCTTTCGATGGTCTTACAGACTATATCGAGCTTTGGCCTCCGTCAATATTCGCCTCCAACTCCTCCTGTCTTCCGCCTCGACCCTCCAATCCTGCACCTGCAGCAGCCGGGTTGCGTCCCTCTCAACTTCGTCCTCCCATCGCAGCCTTGGCCTGCCCATTCTCCTCCCACCCTGGTGTCCTTCCTGGATTCTTTTCGGAGCTCGTAATGACGGCATTCTCTGCACATGTCTGGCCCATCTCAATCTGCTCAGTCTGACATGTACAGATAGCCTGGGAGCTTTGTAGATATTATACAGCTAGTCGTTGTATCGTATTCGCCAGGTTTCGCCGTCATTCACGGGGTCCAGGATCCTACGTAGTACTCTTCTCTCGAAGGCATCCAGCAACTCTGCGGATTTAGCTGTCAGTGCCCATGCTTCGCATCCATATGCTACCACTGTTCTAATAATTGTTTTGTACAGGGTGACTGGTTTTTCTATGGACACTTCTGGACTTGAACACCGGCAGTAGGGAGAAGAATATTTTGTTCCCTGTTGTGATTCTTCTCTTAATCTCAGAATACTCCTCGTTTTCCTTCGCTATAGTTGAACTCAGGTAGGTGAACTCTTCCATAACCTCAAAGTCATATTCACTCTTGAATCTAATGTTACCTTGCGGACCATTATCTGTTCTCCTACTCTGTTTCATGATTTTCTTGAAGTATATTTAAATGTATTATGTACATACTATGTTGGTATCAATAAACCTTCTCGTATATTTATTATTTATATTTAAATAAAATAAATATTATTAAATAATGACATATATGGGCGCTGAACTTCATGTATCATTTTCACTCCCCTTTGACGTTTCTTTATTTTAGAGCCAACAATGTTTTCATAACATTTGGACGAAAAGTGACAATTTATCATGGTCGTTTTCAAGAATAAGTCGTTACCCGGCGTTGGTCCTGACAAGAATACGCCATTTGCATACGGTCCCCTTGGGATGTGACAGAACGTAAAATCAGACCGGACGGAGCTCGTGGTTAGTCAGTTTGTCGGTGATCACCTGTAGGTAGCTTGTGATTTTACGGACATATGGCTTTTATGATATTTCTTTAGAAACTTTTAGATATATCGAGTGATTATATAAGTAAAAACTTTAATTTTTACCTACCCTTTTAATTTATATGAAACCATTTATTATATCTCATTTTATATTCATATTTGAATATAAAACACACGGGAAGTAATTTTTTCTTTAATCTCTGATTTTCTTTAAAAAGTTTCACATTTAGTAGTGGCAGCGACCATTAGATTAAGTAATTCATTGTATCTGCATTTGTTCAAAAAACACATTTGGTAAGAAAACTGCAGATAATTTACCACTGGAAGACAAATTTGGTTAAAAAGAAACCTTTGTAGATCTTCAGATATGTAATAATAACTTATTCGGCTTTAGGTGTAGAGTGTACATGTGTGGTGTTTAAATCTTCTTCTTCTTCCTAGTGTCATGTCAGGTCCCCTCAACGTTGACTATCACCTGAGAGTAAGCATCTTTGCCCCCGGCAGCCTGAAAAAGATGCCCAACGCTCCTTATACCAGTCCAATCACGTATATTGCGGAGCCAGAAGATTTGCCTCTTGCCAACACCTCTTCGACCCTCTATTTTCCCTTGGATGATCAGGTGCAGTAATATAATAATATATAATCATAAATTTATACAAGACCTCCCAAAAAAGATTCTCCTTAAGTGCTTCCTAAAGCTGCATACAAGGGGTAGACCATTCCATGCCACAGGATCGGCAAAAGTTCTATCATGTACCCCATCCCTTTGAATCGATTTGTCACAGTCAATTTTTTTTATACATTTCCCGTATAAGTAATAATTTCACCATCTGGAATTACAGATGATATTCACCATTTTTCCAGATTGGTTTTTTTCTCTCACTATATGGAGCAGTCCTTCAACTCCTATGTAATTTCTCAATCTGGATCAATTTGTCATAATCAAATATTATTTTCTTGATACGTTGCCCATATACTCGTATGTGATGATTTCTCCATCTGGAGTTACAGATGACATTCAACATTTTTCCAGATTCGTTATTGTCTCTCACTATCTCGAGCAGATCTTCAACTCCAATGTAATTTCTCAGTCTGCAGAACTTCCTAGAACCCTCATTTAAATTGTATCGCATTTATCAACATTAAAATAAATTCTCTTCTTTTTAATGTTTATCGATCGTTGTTTTATATCTGATCACTTTGTTAACTATCTGATAGGGTGTTGATAATATTTCATATTAAACATGAGCCATTGGTATCATATTTCCTTTACTGGCTTTATAAAATAAATACTGAACCAGCATTTTTTTATTATTATATTCCCCCCTTTAATAAATTTGACCCTACGCTCCAAATGGTCCACCTTTAACAAAATAATTTTTATTTATAAACCAAAAAAAATATTAGTACATTACATTCAATGAAATGTTCACCATCCCTAGAGTTGAAACCTCTTTTGCTCAAAGGCAATATGCTTATTTGGCTCCCATTACATACAATGTCGTGCCGACTTCAATAAGGGTAAATGCAGGAAAACCATTTAGACAGTCGATCGGAGCGTGGTTGTTATTGCGACAGGATTTTGAGTACTTGGGCTTTCAGGATGAATGACGAGTGGAAAACATTTGTGTGAGCTCGTGAGTGTGGGTTTCTTCGTGTTGTTTTAATTTTGATTGTTTTTGTATTTGTGTTTCTGTGTATTTTTTGTTTTAATTTTAATTTTTATTCTTATGATTGTGAGCGATATATTGTGGGATGAATATTTTTGGTCTTTCTGGAGTGATGATGTGTGAGGAGTTGAATTTCGCAAGATGTTTCCAGTTGTAGTTGAGTGTCACTGTTTGTCAGGTTGATGAGAACGTGCAACGGGGTTTTGTTTTTGTGTAATCAAAAATCGGAAAGAAGTATCGATTTATTTTTGCATGGTAAATATCCTCAGTGAGATACAGGCAAAAGCCTAGTTAACTGGGGATACGACAAATGAAAGGCAACAAACCCATATCCATTAAAATTGTATGTCCAAATCAAATTACCTGTTGTTTTTTCGCAAATTGTGTATATTTCTTGTCATGTGTAATAATAAATAAATAAAAAAAAAATTCATACTCAAAATATATTATATATCAAGATTATTTACTAAATAGTTTATTCGTCTTTCAGTGGCATATCAGATCCAAAAACTCTCATTCTTGAGCCAGATGAATCCGATTCCTTACACTTAGCGCTCTTATCCTTGATATCGTTCTTCATTTTACTCTCGTAAGTAGTCAGTTACAAAGGAATCCATACAATGCCTATACTGGTTATGCAATATGTGTATTATTATGCAGGAGTTAAACAAATATAATGATTTGTTGTAACTACTTCATTACAACGTAAAAAAATTGCCGAGTGGGCCTACAAATAACGTGTATCATGACAAGTTGAGTTAGTACCGAACTATTGAAATATGAACTGAAAATCTTAAATGGTATTGTAATGTATATTAATAACATAGAATACAACAAAATATAGTTGAATGACATTTTTACATGAAGAAAGTAAAGGAATGAAACTGAGAAAAACGAAGAAAGTGTTATCACGACTAGACATTCAGGAGCTCTATATTATCTTACTATTCTATTGCATCGCACTTTTATTGTAGCAGTATAACTTGGTACGACAATGTAGTAATTTCTGCCAACCAATCAGAAATATGTTCAAGAGGACTTAATCGAAAACCAGACTGGAATTATTTTTATTTGTCTGCTTTCTTTTGACGCACAACATCTATAATAATATGGCGACCTGTTTATCATTGACAATTATTTATATGTATTATTTATAGGTAAGTCGTTTATACTGTGGAGGTTTAATGACATTGTAATTTTTTTTAGTCAAACACTTTATTTCACATTATATAACGGTATAATCCTACCAGTTTTAAGGTTTTCACTTGATCATCGGGACCGTAAAATATAAGTAACCCAATTCTTATATTGGAAAAAAACATATAATCGCTTAGCACTTGTTTGTGCTGCAAATCTGGCCAATTGGACTTTTTTTTTAATTCGCAATACAGGGTGGGGCACGAATGTTGTTACAAAAACAAATTTACTTGAATGTTGCTACAAAAACAAAATTACAAAAACAAATGGCTTTAGTTTATAATACAGTTGCAGGATTTTAAAATAAATAGAATTGAAGACGCATATATAATACGAGTGGTGCAACTGTATTATGAACTATAGTCATTTGTTTTTGTAGCAACATTCGTGTCCCACCCTATACCCTCGAACACTAGGCTGAAAAGGGCCTGTGTTGTTCGAGGAGAATAGGACAGCGCGGGGTTCGAACCGACGACCTTCCGCACAGAAGTCCAGCACGTTACCGCACGGCCATGCACCTCGCACATTAAAAGTTAAATAAAGATTTACGATAGACTTTTTCAAAATGTGATCTGATGAAGTTGACTAAGAACAAGCTCTGATGATGAAAACTGCAACGTTTTCAAAACGTCGACATCATAAGCGAAACCACACTGTACAAGTCCTTATACGACTAATATGTGAAAACAAATTCATGATTTTTCGCAAAATGTCCCGTTAATTTTTAAAGCTCTCTCTGTTGTACGATTAAATTCAAATAAACAAAGTTCATCAGGTTTAATCAAAAGTTAAAGATTTCTAAAGGATAATTATTAATTCTGCTCATCTAAGATTCAATAAGGGTCGTTTCCGACTTACCCCATCCAGAAAGAGAACAATCTGCGCATTCTACCGTGTGATGAACAGAGCACGTGGGCTAGGGGATGGGGCTAGTTAGCTCTGATATAGCGGGGCTAGTTAGCTAGTATGTGCTAGTGCAACAATGCTAACACAAACAAAGCGCCCCTAACGCTAAGCACATTTTTATGCACCAGCTTCAGTACTGGCAGACAGATATGATAGATGATATTCGTCATTTTGCATTATGAGGACACAGTGGTGGAGGTGATTTTTTATATACTATATTTAATTTATTTTTTTAGTAATATTTAAGAGTACATTAACTGTTTCACAAGGCTGTTCTGAAGGAAATAATGTAAGCCGTTTAAAAATATACCATTACCGATAGGCTATCCATTGGTATTGAGTTTGATCATGTGGATAGAAAACGCATGTGACTGTCTTGATTTAATTGTGTGCAAACTGTCACATTTCAGCAAACACAGTTTTTACAGTGTAAATCAATACAGGCACATGCGTTTTCTATCTTCATACCAGAAGGCATTGAACTGGTTGAATGTTAGAAATAGACGCCAAGTTCACATACTGTATCTATTGTATAATATCCTTAACTGTCCCGCCACAACCCTCTTATCTCGCCGAGAGTTTTCAGCGTCTTTCCAATCATGGATTAGCGCTACGCTCAAACAGAGATTGTTTATTGGCCTTTCCAGTTCACTGCTCCTCTTTCTTTACGTCGTCCTTTACTGTCCATGCAGTGAGACTCTGGAATCAGTTACTAACCAATATATTTAAGGACTCGCTCCGTCCTTGGCATGCTTTAAGAAGCGACTGAAAAACCTCTTAATTTCTAGTCAGTAAAATAACGTGTTTCATTCCTGATTTTTCTTTTCATTTCCTCTTCACCATCCCTTCCTTTCCTTTTGATTGATGATATCTCACTTTATATGAAAATGAATGTTCGGGTGATTGTCCGTCTTTGTGGGGTTCGTGGGTATGTGCTCACGTATATGTTTATGGATTTCGTAGGGATGGATGGTCATTTGAATGATTTATGCGACCACGTAACTTGCTTCATTTACTTTTGTCTGGTTGATTGGAAGAGATTGCCGCCTGGCAATAAGCCTGCCAAATTGTATTTGCAATAAAAGTGTTAAATAAAATAAATAAAAATAAATTAATTGAAACATCCGATAGGACAAAGGTTCAACTTCAAAACCATCGGCAGATTAAATCTGCTGTCTTTTGTTAGACAGTTTCACAAACTGCAATTTTTGTGTTGTTTTTTTATATCGTTATAATGTGTTTTGATAAGCAGTATTTATTTGTTTATTTAACACGTTTATTGTAAATACAATCTGAGGGGCCTCTTCTCAGCCGATTTAAAATATAATTGAAAAGGCATACGTATTGTTCAGCCTATATAAGTTGCAACCATATGTAAGGTTTCTTCATAGCATCTAACAACACGTCATCATGTCGCTGGCACAAGTATTGTAATAAACACAATGCATAGATTTGTAACAAATTAACAAACAAAACGTATAAACAGGTAACAAAATGCGTAGACAAGTAACAAAGTAACGAAACAATAAATACGCAGTAAACAAAGAAAGAAATATAATGCATATACATAACTCACATATCCACATTTTTGGATTAATTTATTTAATTTTTATCCCTACAGATGAATTTTTCTGCCTAGGTTCTTTTCTGCCAGACATCAATAGTAAGATGGAGGAGAGGCGATTGAGATGGTGTGGGCACGTTGGACGCAGAGCACCCGATCATATTGTGAACCAGGCAATCTCCATGGATCTTCCTCGAATAACAACCAGAGGACGATCAAAGAATTCATGGGTGGTGCAAAAAGATAACCTGATGCAGAGGCACGGCCTGGGGGACGTAGTCCGGGACAGAAGAGCATACAACCTGAGGACGAGGAGAGCTGACCCCAACAGTCTTCGCAGACAGTGAGTTGGGATGGAGCCAGGGAGAAGAAATGATTTTTTCTGTGCGTCGTGTTTTGTTTTATAATTATTACTGTAACGTGTCAAGGATACTCAAATATAGTTTACTTTATCAATAAAAAATGTAATAAATTTAATACAAAATATCATAAAGATAATCTGTGTAGGGAAATTCGCTGTCGTCTCCTTACATGAGAGGATGCCATGTGTCGGACGACTGTGGACCGATCTAGAAGTGGCGTTTTGTGGCATATTTGTTTTCCTGGTGAAAGGCAATGTAAAGTGCTAATAATAATAACATAGGAATTTCCTCAGTACCATATCAATTGAGACCCATTTTTTATTTAAATATCTTCTTTTTCTTCCTCCTCCTAGAGATCATGATCTGTTTGTTCCGCTTGTTCCCCTTCTTGTGACTTGGATTGCCAGCTGTCAAGCCATCTCTTCGGAGGTCTTCCCGGCAATCTTCTTCCGGCTGGGTTCCTTTGAAGGGCGACACGTGGAAGTCTGTCGTCTTGCATTCTGTTTACATGTTCGTTCCAGTATCGCCTTCGTTGTCTTCCCCACCGGACGATGTCTTCCGCACTACACTTTCTCCTTATTTCGGTGTTTCTGATTCTATCTCTTAGTGTGTTTCCGGTTATACATCTCAGTGTTTTCATTTCCGAGGTTCTCAGGAGAGATTTTGTTCTAGGTGTGTCTGCTCTGGTCTCTATTCCGTAGGTGGCTATCGGTTTCACACATGTCTTGTATATTTTTGTATATAGGATTTAAATATAATAAAATAAAATTAAAAAATACTGTGTCTTAACTTTTAATTCAATCAACATAGGCATAAGACACTCATTTTTTTTAAAAATACTTTAATTTTAAAATATAAAAGCAAACACTTCACGGTTATATCGTTATCAATATTATAATAATTTTATTTTATGTTATTATCATTACATTTTATCTAAACCATTTTTAAATTAAATCTGCAATTCCGAAAGCGAAAAATCACGTAAAATATCATACAATGAGGTGAAAAATTGCAATGATTTCAACCTAAGAACCAAGTACTCGTATCTCCAAAAATAAAACTCAAATATAATTTATTTGACGGTGAATTTTTTTTTAAGTTTCTATAATTTAACACGAACCGCCCATGTGAATATTTTTGAAGCGCACTAGGGGGCAAATGTGTCCAACTGTTACAAAAATTACCCCCTAATTGTCAGACCATCCCTTTGCTAACAAGTAGCTCTTTAAGTCCTACAATGTACATAAAAAAATCAAACATGTTTGGTGCAATATATTATGTTAATTTTAAAAAAATATAATTTTTGAAAATTAAATAATACATATACTCGTATAGTATATGAAAAACAATACAAAATTTATTTTTAAAGTGATAGTCTTAAATTATATAGATCCAGTTTTGTTGCCTGTAATTTGACATAAATAAGCTTCATATAAAATAATACTACGATGATGACCAATAGCAGTATTTTAGTACAAATTTGGATGTATGAGAGTGAAACGTGGATGTGGAATAATATTAAAAAGAGCAGTATTAGAGAAATTTAAATTTGATCGCTTAGCACAAAAAATGCGCTACGGAATCTTCTCAACAACTTATCGAGAGTACCTTCAGGAGATTATTAAATCCAAAAGAGGTTTTCGATTACGCAGTTAATGCATTTATATTCTGTTCAAAATTCTGCGCTACGCTGAATAGATACCACGAATTGAATGCATTTCAGAGGTAAAAAAATATATTAAAATTTAAAAGTATTTTTGTTGAGTTGGCGAGTTTAGTTGACCTGGATATTTCCACCTTTATTTAATAAAGGTGGAAATATCCAGGGCGTTGCAATCTTCATCCTCAGGATGATTTTGAAAAACTTACACAAATATATACCATCATGCAGTTTTTCTATCGGAATAAACAGAGTAGACACCGCCAGATTTTTCTATCGCGACACACATCTTTCGGCTTTTTCACATTCATACACCTTCTACAATTTATCTGATTTCTTACGTTCCCTTCTTACCCTTATCTCTTACCTTATCATTCACAAAAACCAAGTATCCTTACCTTGTTCTACATCTACCACCCTTTTTACTTATATTTGCACTGTACATTTATTTTGTTACTCTTTCTTCGTTCAACATTCCCAAACCATCTTAGAGTTATCTTTTTCTTCACACTTCAAACTTAAATTCACATTCAGCCCTAATCACTTTATTCCTTGTTTGTCATACATTGTCCCCTATGTATTGTTTTCAATGCACGTATTTCTACTGCGGAATAAACAGAGCTGCAACAGACAAATTTATACTGCGGAATAAACAGAGCAGAAACACACTGCATTTATTCGGCTCCTTTCAGTATTTTTCTGCGTTAACATTTCCTTTCCATATATCAAAGTTGTTACTAAACTACTGATGAGGACTATCATCTTAGAATATTTAAATACTGCTCTATTCGAGTATATGTGTGTATGTTTAGGACACCATTGACTATGAAAAAAGTTAAATATTGTATTGTATTAAATTTTCGTTGTATATAGCAATACCTAGAGGACGTATTGCCATGTTGTAATCTCTTTAAATCCACCATATAAATATTAATAACAATATACCTTCAACACGTCCTCCTATTCTTTAGGCACATTGTAAGTGGCTAAGGAGATAGTTCGGAGATACTTGTGGTTATTAGAAGCATGGAAAAACGACACAAAAGATCAAAAGTCTCAATGCGTTGGACTCGTAAAGAGAGGGATGCAACAGGACTACCCTTAACCTCTGCTGTCAAACCGCGGGGCGAAGACATGAATGGAGAAGAATCGCCAGAAGCTATCATGGGAGTCAGGATGCTAAGTCATAAACTACACGACAGGATGATGGTAAAAGATGTTTAAGAAGGTTTAAAAAGAAACCAGGCTTTTAATGGTATACTTTTTATTAAAATCTTCCGATTCCAATGAAAGTCGAAGCCGCAGTCCCTATGTTGGAAAAGTCTTTCTAACGTGGTCACAGAGGTTGTCGGGAAAATAGTTTTGTGTTAATAATTGTAGATTTTTCATATGGAATAAAATATATTATTTGCATTAAATATTTTCTGTTCAAAACCAGTGTTTCTCGTTCAAATAAACTTGATATCAAACATTCCCTTTCTTCTATGCAATTCGAAAAATATAACAAATAGTTGGCACATGTCGGCATTTTGAAAAGCTCAAAAAAATATATTTATAAATTAGGGTGCTTTACAAGGGGGCGGCCCCATCTATTAAAATGTGGCCGAGATATCAAATTCCACTTGCGCACTTGTTAGCCCGGCATAATGCCCTTCATCACAATACATATGGACAAATGCACCGCCACCGGTTCGAATCCGGGCGGGGGAAACTCGGATGTGTGGATATAACAAAGGGTATTAAAAGCTCAGACTTCTTCGTGATATTTTGTTTCGTGTTTGAATGAGTGTGATTTAATGATAAGATAAAATGATTGAGAGGAGAATGCACTTTCATTTGTAATAAATGACGCTTTTAAAATTAAAAAATACATGATTTATCGAATCAAATTTGCTTCTTCAACATCGTGTACTCGAGTTATCTTGACGAGAGGTTTTGTATTTGAGAAAGATTATGAAAAAAAATACTATTTCGCCATTTCCCTATCTGGGTAGGCAGAAAAAGAGAGCGCCAGACTTTCTTATCGCGACACACATATTTTGCTTCTTCTACAACCTTTTTTATTTTTATTTAACCTGTCAAGCTTATCCCTATGTAACATCTTCCAGCCAACCAGAAAGATGTTTTAATAAGCCCTAAGTGAAAACTAGACTGGAATCCCATTTTTTTAAATACTATTAGGTGTTAACCTTAACGTTATGTCCGTTTTTTACCAAATTTAAAAATGAGCACCAAAAGTAAAACAAAATGGTAAAGGTTATACGTCATTCGAAAGAAAATTTTCTATTCTACAACATATTGTGTTTGCTTTTACGTTACATATATTATTTTATTTGATTACAAGCCTTCAAAATGGAATGGCAAGTAGGCGAAAGTGAGCATTTTCGACACCTCCTTCTGTTCGCGTTCAATCGAGAGAATAAATGCTCGCGATATTTGCGAAGTGTACGGTGAAGATGCTATGAATGAAAGGACCGCTCGTCGATGGTTTTTCCTTCAATAATGACGTCGAATTGCGGACATGGTTGGACGAATTCCTTGAGTCAAGACCGGATGGTTTTTATCGCACAGGCATTGAAAAACTTGTAGAACGTTGGCAAGAAGTTGTAAATAATGAAGGAGAATACATTATTTAATAATTTGTTGTAAAATAATGAAGGAGAATACATCATCGACTAATTTGTTGTCCTTTTTTTTTTGTTTTGTCCTTTTGTTCTCTTCATTTGAAAAAAAAACGGATACAACTTATGTTAACACCCAATATTTCCAGCGGAGATCGAGCCCACCACATCCGGATCAGCAGACAAGCATCTTTGCACCAGGCCACGGAGGTAATTATACTTTCTCATACAGCTATTACGGTTTCTATGACTTTGTATATATTTTTTTCTTTCTAAATACTTGATCCAACCCTACTTTTCTTGGTTTTTTTCTAAACGCCTTCCACTCACATTTGCACTGTGTATAGTATTTGTTATGTTAGTATTTTTTCATTCATTCGTTCTTCGTACCAAAACGATCTCATTGTGACATTCTTCATCTTGCGCATCACATTAGCCTTAAGTTCACACTAATCCCTATTCAATTCATTCCGTATTCTGCCATACATAATCACCCCTTGTATTATTTTAAGTGTACGTATTACTTCAGAATTTACATGACTCTTTTCAATCGTGTCTTTTCAGTTTTCAGTTTTTTCACGGACTTAACTCTTTTTAACCGATTAACGGCAAAAAAATGTAGCATTTCAAATATCTAGGGTTATGTCAATAAGAACTAAAATAAAAAATAAATTAAAATGAAAAGTATCTAGACTTTTGTTGCATTTGTGTTTTACGAGTGTTTATTACAAATGGTAAAATAAATAAATAATAAAAATATGATGGCTGAAAGAAAGGTACATGAGATTTCAAACAACAACCTTTTACATTGATTTCCCATGAGTAAATTAATGTCTCATAAATATAAAACACACTTCATTGAAAAAAAACCTCTCTCAATAGATGAAATGTTGACCAAAAATTCATGTACCAGCAAATTAATGGATGACAAAGTTGAATTTATATTAAAAATTTAGGTTCATAATGTTTATATCAAGCTGTTGAATATTTGATGTAACCTTATACTCAGGATTACCTTATATGTACTTGATCCTACTTTATATTTGATCCGATATTATATATAATTCCGCCTTATATTTAATCCCATCTTATACTTGATCCCGCCTTTTATTTAGGATATCTTTATATTTGAAACTATATTTCATCATCATTTCACCTATAAATTTGTTAAAAGGGCAGTTTTTTTTTTAATTTTTTAAACTTGCATTTTTGTTATATGGCAGTCTTAACAAATATTTCATGTGGTTAAACCTAACAGATGTTTATTAAATTTTTTTTAAATATCCCGTACATAGAATGATATTACAATTATATAAATTTAGTTTGAAATGATCAAAACTTACAACGATTAATAATAGCTTTATACCCTGTCCCGATTAGGTGTTTTAAACGCGATTCGAGTAGCGCATTTCGAATTAATTGAGGTAAATTGAAATTTACGAACATGTATGTTTCTGTAAAATGTTTTCTTCCTCCTAACTTAATCGCACGGAGGAATAAGACATGTTACGAGTACATAAACATACATGTTCGTAAATTTCAAAATACCGCGAAGCTAAAAATACCAATTGACCATAATTAATTCGAAACGCACTACTTGAATCACGCGTAAAACGCCTCATCTGGACAAGCCCTGAGGTGGAAACCCATGCGTAAAATCCTTGTCCTCTATTGACCGAGAGATGTTGAGAAGGATGATTGCGTAGCAGTAAAAGTACAACAGATAAATCAAGAGTAAAAATAAAAGAACCTTTTCTCTTACAATATTAAAAATTCATACATAAAAATTGCAACCTTTTTGATATAATGTATCCGATCGCACTTTTGTTTCGTTTAATTTTTAATTCATTTCCGTTATCTGGATATTGTACGTAAAAAGTACTAAGTTATATCCATCAAAAAAGGAAATGGACCACTCGATTTAATATGTAGGAAATCAGAGATGACTCTAGTACTTCTTACGCCTATCGAAATATATTTTTAATTCTTCTTAATTTGGGGTATCAAAATCTCTTAATTTAGTAATGCCGATTTGACTAAATACTTATTTATGAGTCCTTTGATTATTTCGGCACGTTGCTCGTGGTCAAGAAGACAGTTTGAAATGGTTTGTGGTTACTGGAGGTGTGGAAGGACGAGTACATAAGAGGAACAATTTCAATGGGTTGGACTGACCAAGTGAGAGACGCAACTGGACTACCCTTAACAACTACCCGCGAAGTACAGAGATGGATGGAGAGGATTCGTCAGAGACTATCATGGAAGTCACGGTGTTGAGTGATCTACATGACAGGATGATGAATTTATTTTATTATATTCAGTGTACAAAGCAACATAGATTATTATAACTTGAGTTATAACGAGTAAATAAAAATATTTGATATTAAAATATATTAGTTAAGGGATGCATTCAAATAACATCTTATTTATCATTATGGTATTATTTAAAATAATAGAAATTCGAATGTAAATGTAAAATAAAGGGGCTTTTTTTCACTTAGTAGTGATGAGTATAATGATACCTATGACTTCGGTCATATCTATTTTTATTTTACTAAAATAATTTATTTACACGATGAATTTTCGTGCGTGAAACGTGGATGAGATACATAAGTTCGGAATTTGAAAACAAAATTATCGGTAGGATACTTGGAATAAATATATATTTACATCAAAATATAATAATTTATTGCCCCTAAGGAATCTTTTTAATTTGAACTTATAAAAGTAGCTACAAAGTGCAAAAATTGTGAGGGAAAAGGTATTAATTCGATATTAAAACCACGATATCAATTATTGATATTTTGATTTAGAAAATCCACTATTAATTTGTTTACCATAGATCATAGGACCGGCAATGTTGCATCTAATGTTCGGACATGCATGTAGATTATTTTGATCAAATTTACAATTTGCAGTATTCGCCAACTGTAGATTTGATCAATCAGTATTGTATTGTATTACACTTTCATCATATACAGTATAACCTGACTGGTTTATTGCCATGTGACAATATCTTCCAACCAACCAGAAAGATGTTGAAGAGGCCTTAAAAAACAAGACTGGAATCCCTTAAAAAAAATCTGGGTTCCAACGGGAAACGAGCCCGCAACCTCCGGCTTGGAAGACAAGCGTCTTACCAACTAGACCACGGAGATAGTTGTGTGCTTGTTTAAAAAAATATTAGTGTTTGTTTAGAGAACTTCTTTGTTAAGTTATTTTTAAGTGCTCCTGCTTCTAAGTAATCAAATTTATTAATTGATTTTCGTTTATTTAATTGACATTTCACTATACAAATGCCCAATCAGCAGATTTATTGACTTTCTTTTCCAGTCAACCAACCAGACAGTTTTTTTATGTGCACGCAACCAGAAAAAAATAACGAAACTCCGAGAAAATATTATAAATTAAAAGTAGGGATGTAAGAAATTAAATCATGTACAAAATATTTTTTTTTAATATTACCAATGGTTTGGAGTAGGGAGGGATAAGAAAAAATGAATGGAATGATAAATAGCGCAAGAAGATACGCCATAAAAGAGATACATGTTTTGATATATAAGTTAACTTTGAAACAAACCATTAGTTAATTTGTTTTTATTTAATTTAATTTTTGTACTAAATATAATCTGATTTCATAGCCACACATAAATGGCTATTTCTTCCAACTAAGATATATGCTTCTTCAAAGAATAATGGAAATATTATTATAATAACCATTGAAATAAATACAATATTCGGAGAATATATAACCAAAGGAGATGACGAAAGTTGGTACTCCAATATCACGGAGAAGACAACGGCTTGATGGATTGCCAAGCAGATATGGGATTTGAAGCAAGTCTCAACAGGGCCCAGCACTTTAGTACAGATTATCCTTTATATACATATACGCGCATCTACTTTGTCGGCAGGAGAGAGAGAGGATGCGATGGGGCAAGGATGGCGATGCCATAATATGAATATATTTTATTAGAATTTATCGGCACTGAGGAGAGAAACGTATGAAGAAAATTTTAGAATGCAAATGAAAAAGTTAGAAAATGATAGCACAAAACGCAGATTTATCTTCAGTGAAAATGAAATGTATCTTCTTTTGGTAAATATTAACAACAAATAATTTTAGACAACCTTTGTGGAATAGTTGATCAAACACCTGTCTTTAAATTCGGGAGTGGCGGGTTTGATGTAGGTTGGTGCCTATTTTTTTATTGTTTCTAATCTGATTTTCCCTCAGGGCCTCTTTTATATAATTATTTTAAGTTAGATTTTGTTGTTTTAGTAGTTAGTCCCGGGACTTATTGATCGATGTGTTATCAATCATTTTATCTTATAATTAAAACACACTCATTCAAACACGAGACAAAATATCACGAAGAAATTTCAGCTTTAATATACTTTGTTATATACACACATCCCAGATTATCCGAAATAAAAAAAAATGCTGTATATAAAATATTTTGTAAAATAGCGTTTTGTAATATCATTTTACAACTTTAAATGGAGTTTTCTATATACATGCCTCAACCATTAGTAATATATTTAAATTTTTATTACATTTCGAAGAAACCGGATTTATTTCAAATACGTATTTAATCGTATTTGTAAAAAAACCTAATCTAATGACCGCAGCCACCACCTTGCTATCTTTACACTCAACTTGTTTTTTTTTCATTGTAATTTGTTTTATCTAACACTGTTTATTCCACTTTTTGTAACGGTATAACCCTACCGGTTTCAAGGCTTTCACCTCATCATCAGGAAGCACAATTTTTGGAATATTTTAATAATCTGTCAATAACAGTGGTTTCGAATCTCGAATAAGATCGCCTTTGGGTAAAGTCTACTCTCTAAACGTCACTAAAACTATGCATTTATGTACGAGTGTTACTCTTATTAAAATCGATCCATAGTACTAGCCTTATACCTTTTCACATTACTGTGATTTTTGTATGAGCCAATAACTGTTGCGATCTTTCATCTTAGCAGGTTTCGATACTTCCTGTTCCAGTATATATGTTTGACAACCCTATTGACTCTGTTTCCTATCGCTACATTTCATTCAATATCCTTTTTAACTCTTCCATCACTGAGAAAATAATACCTAAATAGGAGAATTCCTTAACTTATTAACTCCTATATTTTATTTTTCACCCCTATATCGTATTTACTTTTGGCTGATTTTAAATGTCGCAACATGCATTTTCAAGTTTTTATCTTCGTATCTCTCTAAAATAGCAAATTCTAAGATCTTTTTCTCCATGTCTATCCCATTCTCAGATCTCTAAAATATACTACCTTAACACAGGTAAAATGTGGAATAAATCCTTTATAGACATACTCGTATATATACTAGTATATATGTTCACAAAGCATGTTGTTAATCACTCAATATTCAAAAACCAAAGAAGTCATTAGTAATCCCTTTACATCTAAACAGTGGGGGTAATGTCCAGGATGAAAGAAAACAAAATTTATTGCACTTCCTTTCCAGGGGCCAGGGAGTAAATAGCGGGTCCTATTTTTTTTTTGCAAACCCTGATTTTAATCCTATTCAAAAGCAAATCGGCTACTTCACGAGACAGGTTGAGTAATGTGAAACCAGCTTTGCGGTTACACGTACGATTTGGGTTGTTTTAGCGTTTGTTGTACAACTCGTTGTGAACAAATTATTCAGGATTATTTCGTAATGAGCGAATTATTGGACGGTTTTAAATAATTTATTTGCGTAATATTTACTTACCAATTAATTATTATTATTATTATTATTACACATGACAAGAAATAAACACAATTTGAGAAAAAACAACAGGTAATTTGATTTGGACATATAATTTTAATGGATCTGGGTTTGTTGCCTTTCATTTGTCGTATCCCCAGTAAACTAGGCTTTTGCCTGTATCTCACTGAGGATATTTAGCATGAAAAAATAAATCGATACTTCTTTCCGATTTTTCATAACACAAAAAACCCCGTTGCACGCTCTCATCAACCTGACAAACAGTGACACTCAACTACAACTGGAAACATTTTGCGAAACTCAACTCCTCACACATTATCGCTCCAGAAAGACCAAAAATATTCATCCCACAATATACTGCACACAATCATAAGAATAAAAACAAAAACAAATTCAAAACAAAAAAAAAAAGAAGAAAAAAAAGAAAAACACACAGAAACACAAATACAAAAACAACCAAAATTAAAACAACAATAAGAGACCCACACTCACGAGCTCACATAAATCCTTTCCACTCGTCATTCATCCTGAAAGCCCAAGTACTCAAAATCCTGTCGCAATAACAACCACGCTCCAATCGACTGTCTAAATGGTTTTCCTACCTTTACTTTTATTGAAGTCGGCACGCCATTGTATGTAATGGGAGCCAAATAAGCATATTGCCTTTGGGCAAAAGAGGTTTTAACTCTAGGGATGGTGAACATTTCATTAGTTGCCATGCGTGTCATGTGTGTCTGCTGAGTTTGCATCTTCCCCTCCTCTCGATGGTAGTGCCAGAGAATGGATTTGAGATGTAAATTGGCTATGTTCAGGACCTGATACTCTCTGAAAAGCTCCGCCGTGGGATACCGAGCAGGAAGTTTATTGATTATTTTCACAATCAATTTTTGGGAAACCTGTAATATGTGTTTTTGGGTTAAGGTGCATTCCCCCCCAAACTGATATACCGTCAGAAAGTGCTGACTGACATAAGGCGAAGTATATACTTTTAAGAATATTTTCACTGAGCACATTTCGAATCATACGGAATATGTATCCTAGTTTTCTGATTTTTGCGCTCAAAGTGTTAATATGGACCTCCCAACGAAGAAACTGGTCAACATAAACTCCAAGGTACTTTATACTATCAACGCTTTCCAAGGAAACACAACTACAGTCAGACATGGGTGAACAAGTGTGTAGTGTTATGTATTTATTTGTAGGTGCTTGAGTTCTTATAGATATAATTATTCATCATGTATTTCGGGAATTATGTTTTGTCCAGAAAATATGAAGCTTTGGCGCGAATTTACAGTCCGGCCTAAATAATATCTATTAAAACGTTAAAATTTCGTGATACGGATTTTGCGTTTCTAATTTAAATGCTCCTTTTTAGTATATTGTGGGATTTTTTGTACACTAACTACTCGAATATACGAGTATGTTTTTTAATTTAATTTAATTTTGTGAAACCTACCTGCCTTAAAACAGACATACTACCTTGATCAAAAAGTTTTAGGACCGGCCACCGTATGACGCTGTCAGTCACCTGATTGGAATTCTTTTTTTTTTGTTAGGTTACCACATCTATCATTGACACTTCCCTCCAAATTTCAGCGTCATAGCTTGACATTTGTAAAAGTTACGCTGTACTGAGTACGTCTACCTTTGTGCGTGTTTTCGATTTTTTACCAGTTCGAAAATGGTATCAACTGTGCATCAACGAGTTTGCATTAAATTTTGTGTGAAAAACGGATTTGTGTCAAAAACGGAACGGGGACCATATCGATTTTGATGAATAAACTTGTATTTTCGATTTTATGAATAAAGTCCTGAAACTTTTTGATCAAAGTAGTATATCTAGTAAGGCGGGGAATGCTTTGAATATTTCATTGTAAAAAATGTTAATAGATTTAAAAAAAACATAAACTTTATTATGTAAAACCTATTGAATGCACAAAAACATTTTTTTATTTACACAATATCCCCTTATCAATATTTACGCAATATATATTTCTGGAATTATCTTGTACGCGGAAAATGTGAAGCTTCGGCCCGAATTCACAGTCCAGCCAAAATACTTAATATTATATTATATACCTTAAAATTTAGTATTTGCATTTAAACATTTATATTAGGTGTTAACATAAGTTATATCCGTTTTTTTTTTTTCAAATTTAGAAAAGAGCACCAAAAGTTTAAAAAAATGGTTAAGGTTATACGTCATTCGAAAGTAAATTTTCTGCTTTACAAGATATTGTGTTTGCTTTTACGTTACATATATTATTTTATTTGATTACAAGCCTTCAAAATGGTATGTCAAGTAGACGAAAGTGAGCATTTTCGACACCTCCTTCTGTTCGCGTTCAATCGAGGGAATACATCCGTCAAAGCTGCTCGCGATATTCGTGAAGTGTACGGTGAAGATGCTATGAATGAAAGGACAGCTCGTCGATGGTTTTTGCGTTTCAAAGACGGTAATTTCGACCTGAAAGACATGGAGCGTTCCGGACGACCAGGAGACTTCGATGACGACCGCTTAAACCATATTATTCATGAAGATCCCCTTCAAACCGCTGTAGAATTGGCTGAGCAGATGACTTGTAGTCACATGAATGTACTCGTATACCGCCATCTTAAATCAATGGGAAAAGTCCAGAAGTTCGGCGCTTGGATTCCACATGTTTTGAGTGAAAACAACAAAAATCAACGTTCGACAATGGTTTGAACGGTTCTCACCGAAGTCTTCTGGTCGTCCGGAATGCTACATGTTTTTCAGGTCAAAATTACCGTCTTTGAAACGCAAAAACCATGGACGAGCTATCCTTTCATTCTTAACATCTTCACTGTACACTTCTCAAATATCGCGAGCAGCTTTGGCAGCTTTATTCCTTCGATTGAACGCGAACAGAAGGAGGTGTCGACAGTGATCATTTTCGTCTACTTGACATTCCATTTTGAAGGCTTGTAATCAAATAAAATAACATTTGTAAATTAAAAGCAAACACAATATCTTGTAGAGCAGAAAATTTACTTTCGAATGACGTATAACCTTTATCATTTTGTTTTACTTTTGGTGCTCATTTTTAAATTTGAAAAAAAAAACGGACAAAACTTATGTTAACACCCAATAATAAATATTATATACCTTAAAATTTAGTATTTGCATTTAAAGTTGGACCTCATACGCTTTAAAGTCAGCAATCACATGCCATCATTATTTAAGGAAGCTACTACAAATTTGTGTGAAATAAAAATTAAATAGTTGGTTTTTTTTTAGTAAAACAATACTTAAAATTTTATATTTAGTGTTGAGATCAGGCTAGAAATTTGACGTGTAATCTATTATAACCTTTGGAGACTTTTTTGTTGACCAATATAACCTTATTAGTAAAACACTTGGTTTCGATTCGGGGATTTAGTGTTTGATTCCCGACTGTTTCAATTCGGGGATTTAGTGTTTGATTTCCGACTGTTTCAATTCGGGGATTTAGTGTTTGATTCCCGACTGTTTCAATTCGGGGATTTAGTGTTTGATTCCCGACCGTTTCAATTCGGGGATTTAGTGTTTGATTCCCGACTGTTTCAATTCGGGGATTTAGTGTTTGATTCCCGACTGTTTCAATTCGGGGATTTAGTGTTTGATTCCCGACCGTTTCAATTCGGGGATTTAGTGTTTGATTCCCGACTGTTTCAATTCGGGGATTTAGTGTTTGATTCCCGACCGTTTCAATTCGGGGATTTAGTGTTTGATTCCCGACCGTTTCAATTCGGGGATTTAGTGTTTGATTCCCGACTGTTTCAATTCGGGGATTTAGTGTTTGATTCCCGACCGTTTCAATTCGGGGATTTAGTGTTTGATTCCCGACCGTTTCAATTCGGGGATTTAGTGTTTAATTCCCGACCGTTTTAATTCGGGGATTTAGTGTTTGATTCCCGACCGTTTCGATTCGGGGATTTAGTGTTTGATTCCCGACCGTTTCAATTTGGGGATTTAGTGTTTGATTCCCGACCGTTTCAATCCGGGGATTTTGTGTTTGATTCCCGACCGTTTCAATCCGGGGATTTAGTGTTTGATTCCCGACCGTTACCAAAAAATACTAAATGGTTCCCAGTCTGACGTTGACATTGTTTAATCCTTGATCAATTTATCTCGTATTCTATTCTGTTCAATTGGCTTCTTTGTGCTCATTGAAGCCTAATGTATCACTATCGCATATCGAAAAATCTACAAAGATTTCTGCAGTTCTACAAAATATGTTTTCATAAACAAATACCAATCCGAGGGAGTATTTAATCTAATAGCCGCAACAACGGACTTTCTACCTTTAAACTTGACTTATTTTATTTTATCTAACATTTTTATATGTCACTAAGAGTGGGTTCGGTTCCCGAGCGCCCTCGAGGAGAGTCTTTAATGAGTGTCTTAAAAATTATACATACATACATACCATCACGCCGTCTGCATGCTGGGTTAAGCAGAGGAAAGAGGGTCAGACTTACTATCTCGAGACATATTTTGCTTCTTCAACATTCATACACCTTCTCATAAAATTCCTACGATTTATCTTCTTACTTTGACATCTTTCAAAATATAATTTACATGATCCAACCATATTTCCTTGGTATTTCTCTATCACACCTTCTACTCGCATTTGGACTGTCTATTCGTTTTGCTTTTTTACATGTCCACGTTCACTTCTATGCATCAAAGTTGGCATTAAAATACTATTATCTACTACGGACTATCATTTTAGCAGATTTTTATACTGTCCAGTTCGAATATAATATACGAGTATATTTTGAACCGTGCTCCGTGAACTTTTTTTTCTATCGCTATACATCGTTAGATATCCCGCATAACATATATCTTCCATGATCTGAAAAAAATACAACCTAATATCAAATTTCTTTAACTTGCTCTAATTTTGCCTTATTCATTTCATATTCCCTTTGGTACCAGATAAATCAAAAAGGGGTGCAGTATTGTTTTCACTTTAGTCTGATTTCTATTTCTGATTGGTTGGAAGATATTGACATATAGAAATAAACCCGTTAAATTATATTATATGAAACGAAAGTGTAATATAATACAAAACCATTTATAAATTTTAATTTTTAAGATCAATTGAATGCCACCATATTTTCGTTGCATTGAATGTGAAAACTTTATAGGTATGTACACCTCACCAAAGGGAGGACTAGTACCGGATGGGGGAGTTTTTGATTATCCTTGTAGTCAAGTATAGTTTTGCGAAACGACTTTCGTTGGTTATAACGACCGTTACAGAGAGCCGTTAAGCGAATCTAATGACAACGGTAGGCGAATGTAATATCAATATAACAGAAACTATTGCCAAGCGCAATATTGAAACGTGGATATAAACTTATATGGTATGGCGTTTGATGTTTGTGAAACCATTTATTTAAGCACTTTTCTATTTTTTTTATAAATTAAAACATTTATTTTTCGAATTTTTACTTTTCTGGAGTGTTCTTGCTAGTAGAAAGATTTTTTTTACAGTAAGTATTAGCAATGAAATATAGAAATGTTATTTATTTATTATTTTGTTTACTTGGTTACAAATGGTACATCTGTCGGACTTATTACTGTACAACAATTTTTCCGGCCAATCAGTTCGTCTTAGATATATTATGTTTTTTTTAACCGTGATATATTTTACAGAAAAAAACTTTAAACACAAGTAAAAAAACAAGAATTGTAGGACTAGAGGAATTGAATGTGTTCAAAGGGTGTTTTGAGTAATGTAATAGTTTTCCTATTCTCCCTTTAGATTAAATGATGATGGAGTAGGTACATCTGATGCACTTTGGACGCAGAGCACCCGATCACATTGTAAACTAGGCAATCTCCATGGATCTTCCTCGAATAACAACCAGAGGAAGACCAAAGAATTCATGGGTGGTGCAAAAAGATAACCTGATGCAGAGGCACTGCCTAGGGGACGTAGTCCGGGATAGAAGAGTATACAACCTGAGGACGAGGAGAGCTGACCCCAACAGTCTTCGCAGACAATGAGTTGGGATGGAGCCAGGGAGAAGAAGGAGTAGGTACATCTGATAACTCTAGAAAGTTCATTCCGAGTGGACAGCAAATTAAGTTGTGTAAAATAGCTCTGTAGGTGTTGTATGCAAAGGAGTTTTTTTAATTTTTCACGAAGATACGAAGGCGAATTATACTTGTTAAGTAATGTTGACAGAACGTGAACGTTTCTGATTTTAAGTCATTGAAGTATATTCAGAAACCCTGACAAGTGGTTATACTTTCTGAGGTTTAAGCCATTGAAGTATATTCCGAAACCCTGACACGTGGTTATACTTTCTGAGGTTTAAGCCATTGAAGTATATTCCGAAACCCTGACACGTGGTTATACTTTCTGAGGTTTAAGCCATTGAAGTATATTCTGAAACCCTGACACGTGGTTATACTTTCTGAGGTTTATGTGAATCGGGCGTAAATGCTTTGAAGTCTCTCCAACATAGCCAAGATCTCGTTGACATCTGAAATAGCTTACGTTACAATAATCAAATAATTGACGCATGAAACTTTGAGATAGTTGCATTTAACTTGAAACAGGTAGAACATTACACATCCTATTAAATTATGTAGAGAAGTAAATATCTTGTAACTTAACTAGGAGACAATATTATGCTCTCAGGTTATCATCAATATAAGCATTCCTAGATTTTTGACATGTGATACAGAATCACAAGATTATCGATTTTAAAAGAGAAAAAGTTTTTGATTAAAGATGTTCTCACCCCAAAATAATTTAATGTGATTTTAGAAGATTCACGAGTAGACCGTTTTCTTTACATAACTGCGTGATGCAGATTAAGTCATAATTTATGATACAAGTTTAGGGACTTGTGTTTCGCATAGAAGGATGAGGTTGTTTGAATAAAAGTCGTCGAGATCGAGATAAGCAAAGAGAGAAAGTTTATTGAGAGCGTCTGTATTTATAATGTATAGAACGGCGCAGAACATGTTGCCGTCTCGCTTCGCCGGACACATGGTTATTGTCACGCGTTCCATATACATTTCATACTATGGTCTGCAGGAGAGGCAAGAGATATATCGGTGTCTCACTCTCGCTGTTCGCTACTAGTGAGTTCAATGACCGCGCGGGTGACCTTCGCCCAGTGCTTGTCTCGCATTCTTTACAGTGCGAGTTCAATGACCGAGCGGCCAAGGGTCGCCTCAATGGGTTCAGTGACCGCACGCATGGTCGCTACACAAGTAACAGAAGAAACATCTCGAGGATGAAAGCTAGTGTACCATTGGAGATCCTCGGCAAATAGAGGATATTCGTGAATGTTATTGAAATTTAAATATAATAAAGGAATCAAAATTACTGAATTTGACAGCATATTTGACCAGATATGCCAGACGATCTCTGTGGTGTAGTTTTTGATACGTCTTGCCAACTTCTCATTAGTAGAGTGGGTTTCATGAGAGTTTGCACTGCTGGTTTAGGATGACCATATTTTGATTTATTTTGTAATATATTATTGTACATTTTTAAATATTGTGTATCTAATACTTTATATTCCAATAAAATACTTACCACAATAATAATATAATATCAGATTATGGTATGTACCCAAAGAAAATTATGAAATCAACGGTCAATATAAAATCTAATTATTTATTCAATAGGCAAAGAAAACACAATTAACACTAATAAATTCTAAGACCAATTAAAAATTACTTATAACTAGGTATGTATGTATTGTAACAAATAAATAAATGACCCTAACACTGATTAAAAAAAATAATAATTATTATATTCTTCCTCACTAAGTGTTTACATAGATATGCAATGCAAAAGTGGATAGCTTACCACTTCTTTAGTTTGTCCACACAGTGCTCTTCCTTTTCCTAACTTCGTAACTCCAGACATTGTGGTCACCGTATTTTTCATCAAATAAACGGATCACATCAACCAATCACGGCAAAGTTGAATACTAACGGATCACATCAACCAATCAGGGCAAAGATACTTACTAATACATTGATACATTTTGTATATTACGCACTAAGCTTCTCAATGTATTAAAAAGTGCGAACTGTAATGAAACCCACTCTACCTGATTTCTTCGTTTTTGGACGTTCAAGTTTTCCCCGTCATTGGATCGCCGAGGAAAAAAAACTTATTTTATTAAACAAGACAGTAAATTCCCCTCTTATCCATTGAAAGAACTGTTTCACTCAATGATAATGATTTTTGAATGTGCTCGTTGTGCAAAACCGGTCAATAGAATGGTTTTCAGGAACTGTTTTCTGGCTATGATAAATGATCCAGCAACTAAAAGATAAAAATAAATAAATAATAAAAACTAACTTAAATTTTTTTTAAATCGTATTTTTTTATACTTGCTGTACACTAAATTCCCCCTACCAGGGTGGCATGTTGGTACGGCGGTAGTTAAACTGTCCCACGTATACCAAATTGTTTTCCACTAAATGAGTCAATAAACTGTTATTTGTACGAGCGTCCAAAGGCGTAAAGCGGCCACCTCCTACAACCTTATAACCACTGGATAGCAATAATAAAACTGTACGTTACCGGGCGAGCAGCAAATTCAGGGGGTGACTTTTGATTAGGCTGTAAGCTGGAATTACTAACATCAAAATGTTACTCAGTGATTGTTGTTTTTTTTTGTTTATTCAATACAGTTTAGGCTAAATCTAAATCTAACTATTTGCTCATATATTCAATTACATAAACCGTACGAGACATATAAAGAAACATTAACAAAAATAAAACAGTATTATTATAACAAAAAAATGCAATGTCAACTCTTAAAAAAATCTTGTATAAAATATAACACTAATTAGATACCTCTCGTAAGAAACCAAGGCCTTTCCGCCTGGAAAAAGCTTCGGCTAGGAATTAAAAGCACTTATCGCGGTTATTAAGTGTAACCAGTGGAATAAAGAAGTACTTATTATTTATTTAAAACTTGATTGTACAGTGTAAATATGGCGATTTATTGTCAAGTGACAATCAACGATATAAATAAATATTTTACAATAAGTTTTAAGATAAAGCTAGGTACAATAAGTTTTAAGATAAAGCTTATTAGTGTAAGAATTGTTATCTAGTTATAAGTAGTATGTAGGTGTTAATTATTTCTAAGATCTCACATATTAAGATTGAATAAATAAAATAAAATGATATGTAGGAAAATAAGATTCAGTAAGTGCATAAATTCTAACATTTAATTAAGATTAGTTAAGTAATAAATTTGTATACATATAGGTATAGCCTTGACAAATGTTTGTACAATAATTCACTTTGTTTAATAAAAAAAAAAAAAAGATAAAGCTAGGAGATATATATATTTTTAATGTTGAGAATAAATTTATGCAATATAAAAATAACCCAAAAAAGCATCAAATATCGAAAATACTGTAGCAAATCTTACAAATAAATCAAAACAAGGAAAAACAGATTAAAAAAACGTTACTTTGTTTTTCCACTTATCATATTAATATCTGCTACACATGTTTCTACCTCGAAATAAAACACGTGTAGCGGACACTAATGTAATTAGTATATTGTTAAATATTCTAGAGTTTCACAAAGTTAAAGCTGAAACCTATGATCTTTTTTATAGCTTTCTTAAAATATTTAAATCAAAACTCCACATCAATTCCCAATTCTCCTTCGTGGTTGTCTAAGTAAAAAGTTATGTTTGGTTTACTTGGAGTTGTCAAAGTAAAAAGTTATGTTTGGTTTACTCGGAGTTGTCTAATAAAAAGTTATGTTTGGTTTACTTGGAGTTGTCTAAGTAAAAAGTGATGTTTGGTTTACTTGGAGTTGTCTGAGTAAAAAGTTATGTTTGGTTTACTTGGAGTTGTCTAAGTAAAAAGTTATGTTTGGTTTACTTGGAGTTGTCTAAGTAAAAGTTATGTTTGGTTTTCTCGGAGTTGTCTAAGTAAAAAGTTATGTCTTATTTGGAGGGGCTCCTCTTTGAGCGAGGTAACTGGCCGTCGGGGCAGCGCGTGCAGGGCCCTGAATTAAACGAGTTTTATGTATCCAATATGAGCTAGCTGGTTAGATAAAATTACTGTATAGTATGTACAATGTTACCACGTACTCAAAATAATTAAAATAAATTAATAAATATTAGTTAGATCAAGATTATAAATTGCTGCCATTATCTCTATTACCGTTTATTTTTTTTTAAATCAAATTCTAAAGATTTTATTACCATTTCTTTTTTTTTGTATATATTTTCAATTTAAATACAATTAATCAGTCACGGACTATACTGCAGCTCAGATTGTTCCAAATCCCAAACCAGCATTAAAAGTCCACCTGAACTGTCACTTGGCCGTTTGGTTCGTATTTTTTCATGGCTTCATCCTTAGCTTTTTGGGGGACTGATTTCTCATTGCGAGGCAATCGGGCGGCCGTAACAGCCTGGGCCCAACGAGCCCCCCGGGGGCCCTAATACACCCCCAAACCCTGTCTTCGTCCAACCACCCTTTCCCGAAAAACCGTCTTTCTATCCAACAGCCCTATCTTATTTTGTCGATTTTTTTAACGTTTGCATATAGTAACACATTGTAGAATAATAATTTATTTATTCCATCAATATTTATTACTAAAAATCGCGTTGAAAAAGACTGAAAGGAGCCGAAGAAAAGCTGTAGAAATACGTGCACCTCAGTGACAATGTATGATAGAATACGAAATAAGAATCTTTGGAGTGACATTGTATGTTAGCATACGAAATAAAGTAATTAAGAATGAATGTGACCTTATGACTAATATGTAGAGTAAGATGAATCAGAACACTCTGAGATTGTTTAGACATGTAGAACGAATGAGAAAAGAAATAATAACAAAAAAATATATGATGTAAATGCTAGTGGAAGGCATGAGAGAAGAAAACCAAAGAAAGTATGGTTAGATCGAGTAAATCGTATTTTAAAGTCAGAGAAATCGTTAGGGTTGTATGATAATTTGTATGGATGTAAAAGAGGCGAACAATGTGTGTTGGGATAGAAAAGTTAAGCGCTGTGTCTTATCTTCCTATTCCGAGAGGACAATGGCTTGGTGGTATGTGTGTATGTACCAAAATGAAGATAAAACTTATATAGTGCTGCTGATTTATGATATTTGTTGGTGTTTGAATAAAGAGCTCTTAGGAAAGTGTTCGAACCAATTTAAAATAAAACAGAATAGGCGCCAAAATATAGAAAATGATTTCGTTTCAATATAGCATCTTCGATGGAGTTGACGCGTAAATCGAAAAACCGAGTCCAAATCACTTAAATAGTAGTCGTTTATCATACGAGAAAACAGGAGAATTCACATACCACAATTCATAGATGGACGGAGTGGAAGAATACCTCGGAGTGCTTCGAGTCCTTGCACCTTGGATGACTGGAAGTACAGATCTCAGTGCAGGAGAAAACGGTGAAGACTCCTTGAGGAGACCAGGGTTTATCCCGATCTGTAAAGACATGATGATGATATAGTATTCTACTTAGATACGTATTTATAAAAAAAAAAACATTTTTTAGTATTATTACAAAACTATACTCATTTGTCAAATTTAAATACGAAAACGTTATTAAATAACACATTTGTAATGATTTTATAAAAAAAAATTCTTTCTGTATTTGTGATCACAATATTACAAATAACAAAGGTAAAAATTGCGAATTTCTCTTCAAAATTCTGTCCAAAATTGTTGTATTTGTTATCAACAAAGTATATAAGAAACAGCAAACTTTTCTCAAAAACAACAAAATGGTGCCACAAATAACTCGCTTTTAACAAAATAGTGATTTTTTATCAAAACTTATACTTAATTTTATCATATTGTATTTTAGTATTATTGAGTTTGTCAAAAATAGCTATTAATTACTTGTATTATGATCGACAAGGGGCGTTTATTTGACCGAAAACAGCCAATTTCTGTGAAAAACTACAAAATGTTGTAACACATTATTGTTTGCTTTCACAATTGTATACTTTCACAATTTTTATTGATTTTAAAATTATATACTTTTAGATCGGTTTTAATTCATCTATAGTTTTTTTTCCTTAGCAAAATGTATTAATATCTTAGTGCATTTACTCTACGCTTTTCCACTTTTATCTATTGCACATCCGAGGAACATTTCACCATTTTCATCTTCCAAACGAATGAGACTCGTGTAATGGCGACCTTTATGGTGTCAAATTGGTTTTTCTGGATGGCGGGTGTCGTTTTATGGGACGGAAATTGAACTCGCCATAGCTCTGTGGGGTGGGGGAAAGTCAAGAAAATGAACGTACATAAAAATATATAAAAAAAATCCAACCTCAAAAACACATTTTTTTAGTTTATTCGAAATATTATATAAAATACGCAGTCATGTATGTGGATGCTGTAAATTAGTGTGGAATGGATGAAGTTTAGATCAATGACGGGAGTTCTCTGTGATCCGAAAATGCCAGTAAAGTTAAAAGGAAAAGTATACCAAACGATTGTCAGACCCGCACTCCTCCATGGCTCCAAATGCTGGACGATGTATAACTCTTACTCCAGGCAACTAGAAACTGCTAAAATGTGCATGCTAAGATGGTCAGCTGGTATGTTCCTAAGAGACAGAAAGCCTGGGTGTTACATACATCAACAGTAAGATGGAGGAGAGGCGATTGAGATGGTGTAGGCATGTTGGACACAGAGCACCCTATAACATTGTGAACCAGGCAATCTCCATGGATCTTCCTTGAATAACAACCAATTACATGTCACCAGAATAGGTTTAATGTAAACATGTTCAGTTTTGAATGTTTCAATGAAATTGTACTAAAATGTTTTTATAGTGAGAATTGTTAAATATTACGAGCTGTTGCCATTTCGACTTGTTGTATTAGGTATGAAATATTCTAATACGAATTAAGGCTTTTGTGTTTCTTTGTACAAGTTATAAAAATACCCCGTGGTTTGGCCTATGATGCCGCATCGTACATCATGGTTGGAAGAGATTGCCGCCTGGCAATAAGCCCGCCAGATTGTAATTGCAATAAAAGTGTTAAATAAATAAATAAAACAAATAAGCCAAACCACGCGATACAATTCTCCGAAAGACATTATGACTGATTCTTTCATATACAGAGATCCTCAAAATTAAAGCCGAAATATCGGATGGAATAAATTCAAATAATTTTCATTTTCCCTGTTACCAACAGCAATGATTAATTGTTTGCTCCAGAAATATAGGTTATATATGTACAACATTTTCGTTGTAAACAGTACAATCTGGTTATGAAACAATATCTCCTAACCAACCAGAAATATGTTAAAAAAGCATAATCATAAAGTGTACATAATCTAAATTCAATTCAAAGAGTTTTTTTGTTGCAATTTAATCTGCCTTCTTATTAGAGATACTAAAAGAAATTAAACGGAATTTAGTTCATTAGTATCCCCACACCCTTCTATTCGCAGCATCAATTGCAGTTATTTTTACCTAGGTAACTAACTGCCTCTACAATTATTTTTAATAGATTCATGCTTCGTTACCATTGTCTATAAGCAACAGCTATTATAGGAAGGTTTGTTTTAACTTTTATTTCTTTCCCTTGTCTTTTAAAATTTAAATGTCTACGACTTAAACGAATTGTGTTGTTATTTTTCTTAAACTAAGATAAATAAAAACACGATAAGTTAACAGTAGGTGTATTTAATCACTGCACTTTGAGTTATTTAAAAGCTTTAATCACCCATAAAGTAAGGACCATCCCTTAATTTAAATAATTCTTTGATTATTATTTTTATTTGAATTATCATCACCATCTATCTATACAGTAAAAAAATATCAGGATGGTGGCTGAATTGACTGAGGGATGAGACTTCTTATCCTAATGTGGTATATAATTTATAGCATTTTAATTGGCCTGCTGACATGACAGAGCTTTCCATGAGATGAACACTGGTAATTAAAATTTCAATCATTGGTACTACTCGTATTTTTAAAAATGTCGGTTTCATGGGAATTTCTCGATTAACTTCCTATAAGTGTTTTTACGAATTTAAAAAAAATCACGCTTTGCTCCTTTTGGTGTAGACTAAAATCGTGTCTTGCAATTAAAATAATATATTTATTTAACCCTACAGTGCGCAATGATGCACATATCAATCAACCAAAGTTTTTCTAAATATTTTTGTGTTGAGTGATATAAACAACGACTCATGCGCTGTTACAAATGTGATACAATAATCTCCATGCTTTAAAACCACATAGGTTTAATAGAAAAGTGTTTTACCAGTCGATTTGGCAGTTGAAGTTTGACTTGTTGCGCGTAGATGACTTTTTGTGATTTGTTCCAGTTTGAAATCAAATTACTTTATTATTGGTGATCAAGGTAATCTTTTTTTTTCTTTTATTCTTTAGTATATATGTGTAAAATAAGTGAAGTTAAATATATAATTTCATTTATATCATTATATTATATACTCGTAATTAACTTACAAATGCGCAGTGATTCATATATGCACCTTTTCTTTTTTTTTAAATATAAATATATAAAAACAAGTTTTATATGTATTTTTCATGTTCCAGTACATATTTAATACATAAATATATTTTTATTTTTGAAATTAAAAAAATCGCGCATTGTAGGGTTAAAAGAATCTAACGAAAATGTTTTTAAAAGATATAGTACAAACCATCACGCCATTTTCCAGAAGGAACAAGCAGAGAGAACATTGCGCCAAATTTCCGTATCACAACATACTTATTTCGCCTCCTCCCCATCCATACATTTTCTCATACAGTTTTTTTCTGTTTTTATCTCTCCTTACCTTTCCTTTTTTCAAAATTTTATTCACTGAATCCAAAAATAATATACAGTCTCGATCTTTCTCTGCCACGACTCCTAAGTGCATCTTTCATTGCAGATTTGTTAAGTCAGACTTTCGTCACAAATCCGTTCAACATATCCAAACCACTTCGACGTGCTCCTTTTCCCCCTACGTAACACATCCCTCATAAGCTCATATGCATTCCTAATAATAACATTTATTATTCCATAATTTATTGACACACCACTATTCTTCTCTGTGTACTTATTTGCAACACATTTTGATTAATAATTATAATTAATCACAATTATTGTGCATGTCATTATTCCACTCTCATACACTGTCTGTCCAATGAGAAAGAATACTGATTGTAATTTATTTTTATCAAACACTGTTTATTTCACTTTTTTGTAACGGTATAACCATACCGGTTTCAAGGTTTTCACCTCATCTTCAGGGGAGCACAAACAAGACTTGTTTGTGCTCCCCTGAAGATGAGGTGAAAGCCTTGAAACCGGTAGGGTTATGCCGTTACAAAAAAGTGGAATAAACAGTGTTTGATAAAAATAAATCACAACGTCTTTAAACCTCTACAACGTTAATGCCTTAACTATAAACAACAATACTGATTGTATTTTCGCATAACCAGTAGCGCCATTTGTGGATGAATAAATGTGTTAACTAGTGACACATATCGACTATCTTTCGTAAAAAATTCAAAGCGCTGGCATTTCTGGTTCATTCGTAATGACGTAACAATTGACAGTACCTTTTGAATCTCGGTCGGAAAAGGAGAAATGGAGCAACGTGCCATCATTAAATTTTGTTTTAAATTGGTTAAAAGTACCACAGAAACTTTTGAAATCATTCAAACTGTTTATGGTATGGTAGTGAAGCAATGAGTAGTAAAAATGTTTTTAAATGATATATAAGATTTCGTGATGGTAGAGAATTGAAGATGATCAACGGCCTAGAGTTTAGGCTCTAGACTAGTGTTTTCCAACGTTTTTTGAGCTATGCCCCACCTAAGTCTTTCTAAAATTCTTATGCCCCCCCTACGTAACGGTGACGCGACAAAGCGATCAAAATAAGACTAAGAGGCTGCGACAAAAGGGTTAAACTAAGATTCTCATCGTTCATCAATTTTAAGCAGCCATTTTCTTGCCCATCATATTAGGAGCACCACCTGCAGCACAAGATATTATATATTTCATTGGTATATTATTGACATCAAAGTCATTTTTTAGCTTATTATATACTGCCTTGATCAAAAAGTTTTAGGACTTTATTCATAAAATCGAAAATACAAGTTTATTAATTAAAATCGATATGGTTCCCTTCAAAGTACTCCCCATCGACTGCAACGCACTTACGTCAGTGCTTGATCCAATCCTCGAAACACCGCTGGTACTCAATTTTCGGTATGTCCATCAGAGCCGTCTTTCATGACATCCTCTCGGGTGCTGTATCGCGTTCCGCGAAGCGGTTTTTGAGTCGGTTGAACAGGAAAAAATCGCAGGGAGCCAGACCAGGTGAATTCAAAGGCTGCTGGATGGTATTCGTGTTGTTTTTGGTCAAAAACTCATGGAAATCATGTCTTTCGCGATTTCAACGAGGTCCTTTTTTTGCATGAAATTGAGGTGTTTCGGCACCAGTTTTGCAGCGACACGTCTGAGGCCCAAATCACTAACCAAAATGTCTTGAGCGGATCATAAGCGATGTTCAAGTCCTCTACCAGCTCTCTGATGGTCAATTTGCGGTTTTCGGCCAACATTTCTTTGATTTTATCGAAGTTTTCATCGGTTTTCGACTGCCACTGCGTTCGTCATCCTCGACCGACACACGACCACTTCTGGAGCGTTCGTGCCACCAAAAAACACTTTTCCACCATTTCCAAGGTCTGCGGACCGTTAAGTCCGTTTTTCACACGAAGTTTAATACAAACTCGTTGATGTCATTTTCAAACTTGTAAAAAATCTAAAACACGCACAAAGGTCGATGTACTCAGTACAGCGTAACTTTTACAAATGTTAAGCTATGACGCTGAAATTTAGAGGGAAGTGTCAAAGATAGATGTGGTAACCTAACAAAAAAAAAGAATTCCAATCGGGTGACTGCGAGCGCCACACGGTGGCCGGTCCTAAAACTTTTTGATCAAGGTAGTATATCTGAGGAGTGCTTTCTAATGATTTACAGAACATTTCTCAGCCAAACCCCCTTTATCAATATATCTCACGTAAGTTATTAATACGGCCTCACTGTCTCTCAAAGTTGATTCATCCATTTACACTGAGAATTTTCTTGTATTCAGCTTTTCAACAAGTTGTATTTCAATATCTTCACTCATTTCGTATATTCTTCTGCTAACAATATTGTTACTGAGTGGCATAGCTTTCACGTCTTTGTCATCTTTTTGCAGAATCTGTTGCAAATATCTGTTATTATATAATTGCAAATATTGCTATATCTGTTATACTTGTATCATGCTCGTGAACCACAATATAGAAATATGGTTAACTTAAACTCTGCACGAGTCAATTTTCGAATTGCCCCCCTGTAGGGCGTGGGTCCCACGTTGGGAAACACGGCCCTAGACCATCATTGACAGTTTGAATTTAAGAAAATGTTCGAAATGTGGCTGAAATTTTCCAAAATGATCATTGCACGTCTACTAAGCTCATTGAGGAGCTTATTGAAATTCTTAAATCTACTGTCCATTTCATTTCAACGGAAAATTTGGGCAAACGAAAGGTCTGTACTAACTGACAATCAAAACAGTTTGTAGAGTGAGCATTGCAGATATACGAAAAGAGCGGCTGATATGGATCCAGACTTCATGTCAAGCATTGTAACAGGTGATGAAACATGATGCTTTCAGTATGAGCCACTTACAAAGCGTCAGAGCTCGGAATGGAAGAGACCACAATCTCCAAAACCGAAAAAAGTGCGCAAGCAGAAGAAACGAATTATGACTCTGATCACCATTTTCTATGATTCCAAAAGAATCATCAAGAAGAAATTCACACCAGAAAGTCAAATGGTGAGCATTAATCTAAGTATTTTTAATTAATTAAGCACAAGTAAATATTTATAAGAGTTGGACTATCATTGTCAATGTGTTCTTGGGTGTTTTGAATCAATTATGGGCCAGGATTCTTTGAGTTCGACCCGAATACCGGGAACAAGGGGCATGATCCTTGTTGCACGAAAAACCACACAAAAGCAAGATTATATGTGATTTCTTGGCCTAAAAAAGTATCGTGATGCTCGATCACCCCCTGTATTTGCCTGATTTGGCTCCATGCAACTTCTGGCTGTTCCTGAAACTGAAATTGGCAATGAAAGGAAAGCGTTTCGACACGATTTCAGACAGCCAGAAGACTTCGACCGCGATTTGGGATGCGATTCTGAAGAATGCGTTTCAGGAGTGCTTAAAAAATTAGAACCGCTTCCAGTAATGTGTTGACTGACAATGAGTGTATTTTGAATAAAAGGTAATCTAAACTAAAAATGAACCTTGTCTTGTATTTCATTTACTGTCAGTCACCTTTTGCATTGGACAGACTGTGTATATCAAGGTTGGCTCTAATTCGCTCTTGTGATTAATAATTTGGGTGGATCTTAATATTATTTGATAGATGTCTTTTAATACCCAATTGACTTCGTTTCGTATCGCAACTCATCGCCATCTTTTCCGTCTAAGAACATATCGTCGTTGTTCTGTGAAAAGCATTTAAGTTCATTTTTGCTTAAAATGACTTTTTGATGCCATTTTACTTAAAATTTAAATATCTACACATGGAAAAAAAGATTTATGTCCAAAAGTTATATGGTTTCGCTGTTATGAAAATTTTCACCAAGAAAGGATTAAGTCCAAAACAGGTGTCCCTATTTTTAATTTTTAGGTAATATGTTTTAAGTTACTCATTTTTTTGTAGTAATTCTTATAAATAAATAAACTGTCTTTAAATAACATATGTTGTATTTTATTTTATTAAAAACTTGATTTTACATCGCCTTCTGAAAGTTAAATTGCATTTATCTCAAAACTCTATATTTTGACTTCAATGCTTTTCGCGGAACAACGACGATATATCCCGAATAATCGAATTTGTGAACGCGTTCTTATATTTAATTCTAAATGTCATATTTAATTTCTCTTTAACACTTTTCAATAAAATGAATTTTAATTTAGCAATGTTTATTCTTAGATTCTTTTCTTTATAATTAATATCTAAGTTATTTAGCATACATTGCAATTCATTCAATCATACTTTTCTCGTCTTCCTTTATTTTAATCGTAATCATCGACACGACATTTCTGACAAATTTCTACACTGAATTATTTGAGTCATTTCAGTCTGACGGTGTAATGGGAATTGTATGGTAATGAAATCAACCGAGTTCCGCATCGTGAAGACGAGGAGCCGAGAATCGGAGAGGGAGGAGAAATAGGATATTTAATTGCTTATCACCCCTTTTTTCTTTTCTCCAGACAGTTAATGGTATATAACTGAATTATTCCTGAAAAAGTTTACTCGGAAGTTCTTCCTTCGCACTTCTGGTCTCTTGGTAATAAGGCTTTTAATTTCTTCATGGCTGAGGAAAAAAAATTTCGTTACAAAGACGTTCATTCGCCAGCTTATTTTCCACTTACCTTTTTTTTAATTACAAGCTGTTTAATATTAATTTACTGTCTTTTTTAAAAAGTTGTTAATCTTATTAATGTCAAAATTAAATCGTTTTTCAGAACCCATCCATCCTGAACAGGCTTGATTTGTATAATATATTCCGAATAATTAATTCTAAGAGATAACGCACCCACAGATTGTTCTTTCAACATATCTGTCGAACCAACCAGTCTTTAGAAATGCTGGTAGATTGTGCAATCACACTTTTCAACTGTATTGTATTGTATTCTACTTTCGTTGTACACGGTACAACCTAATGGGATTATTACCATGTAGTTATATCTTCCAACCAACCAGAAATATGTAAATGAGCATTAAATTAAAACCAGACTGGAATTCTTATTTTTTTAAACTGGGTTCCAGCGGCATCTGAACCTGCAACCTTCGGGATGGGAGATAGGCGTCTTTCCAACTACACCACGGAGGTCGTCCTGTATGTCCCCTTATAAATGTTTTTCCTATGTTGTTCAACTTCTTCAGAAATTTTTTTTTGTATAATACCGTAAATAATTTTATTTACATTGTTTTTCACAACATGTTATAATTTATTTCAATGTCATTCATGTACTTTTTTATTATATTTTTTATGAGACGTCTTAATTAAAATTATTAATTAATTTTTAGTACTTAGCGATACATATTTGTTCATTGTAACGTTTAGGAAAACCAGTAATGTGTAAAGGACTTTAAAATAAAATAAATTAATAATATTTAACCTTTTGATCATGATGGGTTGTGATCATACGAGTACATACGATCTCGCCATATTTCTTTTAAAGTAAGCAGTGATGACATATCTTCATCTTCCTATTCACGCAATAAGTTTATTTCCACTTACACATCCGTACATCTCATCGTACATGTTTTTCATACTTCTCACCTTTCTCCCAGTCAAAATTCCCTCATCTATTTATTTTTGTTTTGTTGGCCTACCTGTTCTTCACTGTTCTTTTTAAAAACTATATTTGTTTTTATTAATCTTTGGCCACTTATTCTCTCAGTATGCTCAAACAATTTCAATATTTATTTCTTATTGTTTTATCAAGTCATGTGCAATCATGTATATTAAGAGAAAAATATTCTTAATTAAACTAACGATTTGTGCAAAATGTCGAAATCTTAAAAATATAGACTAAAGATACAATACTTGAGTGGTTTTTCTCGCAAAAAATCTTTAAAAATTTATGTATTCATATAGTACCCTTTAAAATATTTGAACTAGTGTTGTGGACATATTGAAGAGCGTGACCCGGAGACAAGGTTGTCTTCAGCCCCATTAATTAAGTCTTCTGGTTTCAGAATTACTGGAGTACGAGTAGGCATGAACTCACAGTCCGTCATCGTACGTGTTAGCAATACTCCGATAACATAGACAATTTAACTTAATCGAGTATGATTGTCAGGCATCTTGTAGATAGAAGACGCTCATACAAGTCTTTCAGCAACCATACAGCCTTGGTAGATCAAACCTAAAGTTCCAAAGAGAAAAATATCTAAGTTCCAAAATGATTGGCATGTTTATTCTGCTGCAACGTTTCATTAGGCATAGTTTTAAGTAGTTTTAAATAGCACTATTTTTGTTTTTTTTTTAACAGCGATAAGAAAATTTATGCTTAGCAGCATATAACCCAAAGAGAACATCAATTCGGTTGTAAATCGGCCTATGAGCAAAAATAGCTTGGAAGTAAATCTGCCAAGAATCAAATATGTGGTGCCCGCTTGCTTAGCGTAATTGCTAACCATTAGGCTACAGGCACCATTCGCATGTGAAGAAAGAATAACTGTCGACTTTTACTTGACTGGGTTCTTTTTTTTTATATCATCGAGAATTGAACTCGGAACCCCGGGTAGAAGTACAGTGTTTTACCAACTGAAGTTTTTTTATCCATTTACATAATTTACAACATTTTCACTGACCTTCTAACGTTACTGAACTGTACACCAGGTGAATGTTATGGGATGAGCCCAGACATTTTGATAGCTTCTCTTTCAAATGTGTTTTATATTATTATTTTGTTTATAGTTAAGGCATTAACGTTGTGGAGGTTTAAATACATTGTAATTTATTTTATCAAATACTGTTTATTCCACTTTTTGTAACGGTATAACCCTACCGGTTTCAAGGCTTTCACATCATCTTCAGGGGAGCATAAACAAGTCTTGTTTGTGCTCCCCTGAAGATGAGGTGAAAGCCTCAAAACCAGTAAGGTTATACCGTTACAAAAAGTGGAATAAACAGTGTTTGATAAATAAATTAAAATATTTTCTATTATTTGTCTTGAGATATATGTGCGATTTTGTAATGTATTTTACACATCGTTTATAGAGCGTCGTCTCTGTCGCACGATGCGCTAACAGTTCGGTATCGTAGTCACAATGCGGTTAGCACATCGTGCAAAAGAGAGGACGCTCTACAAACGATGTGGATTACTTACCGCCGGGTACTGTACATATGTTATGTGCATACCTACTATGTTGGTATCAATAAACCTATATTTATTTATATAATACTGGCGATTAGGATTATGATTAATAAATTATCTGTTCTGTATGAATTTATTAATAAATTCCTTGTATATATTCTTTCGAATAAAAATACAATGAATAAAAATAGGCCACGGATGTCTTCATTCGAGAATAGGGTACAATAAACACACTCGATTGTCGATGTCGTAACGCAAGTTTTGTCAATCAACACGGAGTCCATTAATTCTCATGCAAATAATTTGCATATATATATCCATTTGCAGGATTAAATGTTCCCTCCTAACTGAGAGTTGCGACCGAATAAACCCGATGAGAAATTTGTCGAGTAGGGCGACAGGTAAACCACACTCAATGAAATTGCATGGATAAAGAAATTTATTCTGCACTTGCTCAATATTATGTATATCTGGTATGTTTAATATAAGTATATATAGTATAGTATTCGCCAGAATATCACAACAATATTTAGAAATAGCTACTAACTTTGTGCTCTCCTTTATTAATATAAATAACGTAATATAAACAAAACATTAAGGACAATACTTTGACTCTGGAGTTGAGTAACCCTGCATCAACATGTATGAAGCTTTTAATTCTGCAAAGCAACTTGCGTCTCGTTCTACTAATGAGGCGTGGGTTTTCTATATCTCAATATCTATCCATCAAATTCTCACAAAATTCTCAAAGATTATTAAATAATTTTAAAACGATGACTGTAATTTATAATTACTACTGATTTTTGTATCTTCATTTAGTTTAAGATAAAGTTGTATTATTTGTCAATAATTTTAAGTACTTGCATAACCTGTCACATGTTCATTTGTATATAAAGACACTGTTGTGTCGTTAATTAAATAAATTAATAAATAAATTCATCTTGGATTGTACGAGTACTTATAAGAAAGGATATTTAATATAGCGCAGTATGAAGGGCAGATTCTTCTTAAGGATACTCTAAAAATAAAAATAAATTAATTTATTTAATTAAATTATATATGTCATTGTGGTTGATTGGCTAAAGTATGTAAGAGCCAACTTTGATGTCTAAAAATTGTATTAATCAATATATAATTTATAAAGCGCCATTTAGAGAGCATACTCTTTTTTAAGTGCGCTCTAAGTCGGGAATCAAACAGACGAAATTTTAAAAAGTAAATAAGTTAAATGTAAGGATAGGAAGATGGCGGCTTCGGTTATTAACTTAGATACTTCCCCGCATCTGCAAATGTATAGTAATTTTGAGAAACTTAATGTAATATACAACAAACGCGCGATATCAAAAGTAACAAAAATTACAATATATAATGGTGTGCTGGTACCCACCTTGACGTATGGAAATTAAACTTGGATTTGGCGGAATAAGTATAAGACTAAAAATAATGCTGTGGATATGCGCGCACTAAGAAAAAAACTATGGAGTGTCAATGCATGAAAGAAGGCGGAATGAAGATATCGGAAATGAATGTATGATAAAAGGGATGTTTCAAGTAGGATAATGAAAGGAGTTTTAAGACGGTTATGACATGTGGAGAGAATGTATGACGAAAGAATGACTAAACAGTATACAAGTCAGAAACACTAGGTGCACGTGGAAGATGTAGACGAAATAAAACGTGATTGGATCAAGTGGATCAAGATGTTGAAAGAAATATGAATAATGGACGATTTTACAGGATGATATGTATTCATCTAGAGGAGGCGAAAGTTGTGTGCTTGGATACAGAAGCTGGGAGACAATCTATCTCTGCCTGCCCCACAAAGGACACGGCGTGATGATGTGTAAGTATGCATAGTGTATGTATAGCGTATATAAGAAAACCGCAGAATACTTGCCAAGGGAATAGGAACTGCAAATAAATATTTGTCCATAATTTGCAAGATTTTGAAAATTAACGAAAAAAATAATAATTTCAATTTTAAGAGGTGCATGGCCATGCGGTAACGCGCTGGACTTCCGTGCGGTAGGTCGCCGGTTCGAACCCTGCGTTGTACTACTCCCTTCGAACGACACAGGCACTTTTCCCGCCTAATGTTCGAGGGTATAAGGATACCTATGACTTCGGTCATAGTTATTCTGAAAAAAAAAGAACAAAAAAAAAGAAAGTTATGTTTCGTATTTCATCCCCGATTTTCTTTTTTTCTCCACTGTCACTCCCCTTTTCTATGATATCTCACTTTTATTATTGTTTTTTTATAATGTTCATGAATTTTGTACAAAAAAAAATATATATACGAGGTATAATTTTTCCGACCATGTATGTATCTTACTTTATTTACTTTTGTCTGATTCGTTGGAAGGGATTGGCATTTGGTAATAAGCCTGCTAGATTGTTATACAATTGTTAAGTAAATAAATAGATCTTCCGATAAATAAAATTAACACATTCGGCTTTAGGTGTAGTATAGTGATCGTATATAATTATATATTTTGATAATACCTTCCTAAAATAAATTATAGAAGTCTCGAAACAAGAAGGCATAAATCCATCGCTATATTCCTACTGAAGATTTTTCAAGGTAGTTTTAACTGTCCTGCGATACAAGAAGTAGGTTCTAAATTTGTATGTCCCAGATGAATATAGCCGAGTAAGGAATCACCCTCTGTTCTATATACCAACTTACAGAACTAATATCATGGCTAAGCACTCAATCACGCGTGGTATAGAGAGATAGGCAACCTACTGAGTGCCACTGCGAATATAGTCTCGGCACCGCCTAGCAGTATGAGAAGAATCCTGGCTGATATTCTTCCTTATAAATAAACTAACTTGTAACAAACCTTCACACACGAATACAACAGGAGAAATCCGTGCAAGGTGGTAAATAAAAAAAAAACGCTTAAAAGCATATTTTTTGTCTTATAATTTATGTGTAGAAGGGTGGGAGCTGAAAAATATCTAATGTCCTCGCGACCGGGCTCGTCCTTTATTGATGAGAGTGTATCTCGACTGAGAATATGTATCTTTTGATAGTATCTCTATTAAATGTATTTTCTTTTTCATTGTCTTTTAATATGCGTGTAATTAAATAATACATATGTACACACTACGTTGCTATACTTGAGAAACTGTAGCATGGTCTCTGTGACAGTTTACAAATTTGCCCCAATACAACTTTGTAACGACGTTCAGTAATTTTAATTATTTTATCAACTTGAATATAAGCCTCGATTCTAATAAATAGCAAATTATTTAGGTAAATATATTACATAAAACTAACAATAATGACAAAATAATACATCTTGTTACAAATTAGTAAAAATGTGTCAGTTTGTTAAAATCAAGTAATATTTGGTGACGTTTGTCAAAAGTCACTACGTAAGTCTGCATTGGTTATTCGATAATTGGATTTTCGATTTTTTTGTACCTAAAATTAAATGTTCGTAATTAGTATTAATTCATAGTGGATCTTGACTTATTTAAAGATAGATACAAATCATGTAATACATTAGAAAGTCAGTATAATAAAAATTAGGAATTAAAATGTCAGTTTAGAGAAAAACTATTTTTCGATTTATAAAAAAAAAACTATTCGATTTGTAACAAATGATTTTACTCCCTTTGAGACATGGCATTTCAAATATCACAGAGACCCTGCTACATTTTCTCAAATATATCAATAAAGATATATTTATTTATTTGCTGTACTTAATACTTTGAATCCTAAACGCTTTCATGTGTAAACTTTTCTTTCTTTGTACCTTCCTACTTACTGTTGTTGTTGCGAAGTTATTGAACTCAGAATTGCCTATACTTTGTGAATTCGTAAGCAAAATCACCGTTTTGACAGTTAACCCAGGTATTCAACAGGACGTTCTAATGTGATTGTCAGCTTTGATTTGTCGTCCAGGAGATGTTGGGGGCAGAAAAGTTGAGTTATGGGATTAGTATTTCCACGGCCCAGCTAGTCCTTGAGGACACTATTTCTAGGCCTACATAACTGTGATCTAGGCTATCTCAAGAGATACTAATGGCAATATTTAAAATCGGGATGACCCACTTCAAAAAAAGTCTTATCGAAATTTCATAAAAATACTCAATAAAAACCGCTTAATTATAATAAAATTAAAATAATATTTGATTTATTTGTTTATAATTGTTAACATTTTGTATTTTTTTATTTAAAAATATTATTAAACTGACATTTCGGTTTTTATTTGGTCATCTCGACATAAAGCGATGCAATTTTCTCTTTTGCGTCACGATTTCCCCAAAGTCACCTTCACAGGTTAAAATAATTTTGTTTCACTCGCACTATCGTATTTTCTCCGTTTCCATCTCTTTCAGTTAAAGATTGCTGCGGAAATCGCTACTGAGGGCTTGTGCTTTGCGAATTGGGTTGTTAAATTAAGAGTGTTATACACCGGTATCTTTTCTTATTTACAAATATTTTCTAAATAAGTTAAAATTTCATATTTTGAAATATTTTTTACTATGCTGTCTTATGAAAACATTACAGTCTTTAAAAAGCTTTTAAATGATACATCAAAATAAAACGTGTTTCATTCCTGATTTTTCTTTTCCTTTCCTCTCCACCATCCCTTCCTTTCCTTTTGATTGATGATATCTCACTTTATATGAAAAATAATGTTCGGGTGATTATCCGTCTTTGTGGGGTTCGTGGGCATATGTTCACGAATGTGTTTATGTATTTTGTGGGAATGGATAGTCATTTGAATGATTTATGCGACCACGTAACTTGCTTAATTTACTTTTGGCTGGTTGGTTAGAAGAGATTGCCGTCTGGCAATACGCCCGCCAGATTGTTTTTGCGATAAAAGTGTTAAATAAATAAATAAAATAATAATAATAAAATAACAATTTAGTTATACAGCCCTATTCAGAGAGCTGACTATCTTCAGCGGTAATTTTAGTTATTTTCAGTCAAAGAAGAATACATTTTAAAAACAATAACTTTAGTAGGTACTTTTCATTGTAGTTTTCTTTTCTATTAATTTCAGAACAACCTCAATCTCGATCTGTCTCGAAATGATTAATTAATTTCTTACAAGTTATTATCGAAAATGAGTTATAAATACATAAAACCAAATTAAACAAAAACAACATCATTCAGTTTTATTTAGTTCACTTAGTGAGTGAAATAATGTGAAAAAATAGTATTGTTCAATTCTGTTGATACGGAGTTCCACAAGTGTAAGTCAAGCAAAAAATCGTCAATAATAAAATCTGAGTAGGCTGGTTTAACAAATTGTTATGTACATCCAATAAATACTCCAAATATGAAAAAAAATTTAAGAGAATAATTTCATGGGTCATTTGTTTATTGACCTTTGAATTGAAAGATATCTTCTAAAGCCTTTTTCTTTCTGCCTTTAACCAAAGTTATTATTAATCAGTGTATAATTTCAGTTCTTACACAAAAGTGTAAGTCATCAAAAAATAAAACACAAAGGCTTCAAACGATTCAATTAATTATGTAGAAATGCATGCTGGGTTACCCAAGAAGAGATCGTAAGCTAAATAAATGGATTTACTCTCAAACAAAAGTTATTACGATGTCACTAAGATCACAAAACAGTTCCAACAAAAGTGGACTGTAGCCTTATCAGAAAATCGTTGGATATAGACATAAATTAATATATACTACATGATGTAATTCTTTGAATTCTAAAATATTCTTCAATTTTATAAATACAAAATTTTTCACGCTTAAAACAAATATATTCCGGTAGAAGTCCTGCTTAATGCCATGACCTCCCCTTTCCAGTCCGTCCCCAAGAGGCGGAGCCCGACGCAGCGCGCCCTCCCATTGGTCCGCATCCCGCAGAGGCCGAGCCTAATTGGCCGGCGCCGAGGAGCGCTTCGGGACCGCTAGCCGGCCCTGGACGTATTTCCCCAAAGAACATTTCACTGATTTTCGAAAATGGTCTTTTTTTCCCAGAATTTTTTTGCATACTTAGCGAATTGCAATATTGTTTATTCAAATGGAAACACGTTCGAAATTATTCTGTTATCCTTTAAGGCTTAAGTGCAAATGAAATATGTTTTTTTTAATGTTTTAAAACCGTTACTTTAGTACTTGTAACGTACTGAATTTGACATTTAAACAATTTTTTTTAATGAAGATTCAATTTTTTACGTTTCACTAAGTTGGTTAAATAAATAATACAAGAAAATTATAAGTAAAACAATATAATTCCTTATTAACCTCTCTGAGTACTACCCCAACCGTGGGGGAATGAAATACTGAGTCAAATAGTGTATGGCCCCACGGTTGGGGCGCAGTGATTATTTCTCGAATATTCCCAGATTATGTCAGGATTTGGACTACCAATGACATATATTGATGATACCACACAATTAAATCATTTATCGGCTAGTTACAGGTTTTACCGACTAAACAAACGATATTTTAAAATTTACATTAATATCTTACTACTTTGATACTTAAATCCAGAATATTTCGTAAGTACAGTGGTACGTTATATTTTAATTAAGTTATAAATTAAGTTAAAAAAACAAACTTAAACATTTGATTTTAAGATTTTATTACAATTTATTTTCTTGTTATTTCAAATTTTTAATTTTTTTCCTTTAAAATCTTTCAAATTCAAAACGCAAGCAAATGATGTCTATTTCTGTCTCTCTCTGGCCTCGCCCCTCGGGGCCCCGCCCCCCGAGGACGCCCCGCCCCCGGGCAAGGGCCGAGTCCCAGTACGCGCTCCCCGCGCAGAGGGAAAATCTCTGAGGCATTATTCCGTCGCCTCCCGCCGCGGGACGACGCCCGGGACAGCGATTGCGAACATTTACGATCAAAATAAAATAAAAAAAAACGAACTGTCAAAATAATTTTGAACACAAAAAATATATTTAATTCTTCCGATTGAAAGGTTTCAATGACTTTGTGTGACGCAAATCGGTCGATATAAATTTTTTAATCACTAATAAAAAAGAAAATAAACTGACCATCGATTCTTAAACATTTGTGTTTGAACGTAAATACGTTTTTGTTTACCGCAATTTGTTGTTTGACATTTGAGTATTTCGCACGTAATTATTTCTAACAAATTTCGGGAGTGATTTTTTTTTAAATCATTACTTGTGCTATTTCTAAACTCGATCGAGTCAATAAAAAAATATTTCTTGTGAATAATTTAAGTGATGTGCTTTTAATGTTTTATGTCTTCGATAGACAATTTTCCGACGGCAAGTGAAAATTTATCCCACGTATTTTCTACCGGTAGAAATGAAATCCTGAACGAAAATGTTCTTTTCGTCAATCAACAAAATATAAACCGATTTAAATAAAAAAAACTTTAAGGATTAAAAGTTTGTGAATATTAATTAAAACTTTTAATACAAATTTCGAAGGTGCTTTAAGCACATATATTCACCGTGCCAGAGGTTATAAAACGTCAAAATTCGGTCTGACGAATTGAACGCGGCCGCGGCTGGTTACACCGGCTCGCCATGGCCACCTCTAGAGCTGGACCCTGTTGGGGCCTGGGGTCGGAAGTTGTATCCTCCCGCTGGACCACGGACTGCAGGTTTGAAATAATAATTACCTTTATTTTTAAGACAAAGTTCATCACCTTATTAGTTAAAAATACCAGTTTATGTCATACGTTTAACATAATAGATATTTATAACATATAAAATAAATTATTTTGAAGATTAATATATGTACTTAGAATACATAAAATCATTCGTATTATTTTTATACCAAATGAAACTTAATTTATGATTTTTATTTATTTAAGGATATTTTCTATCATACACTTCTAAATCTGCAGATCTTTTAATATATGTACTATATAACCATGTGTAAAATATTCAGGATAAATTTGTATAATAAACATGTACAGTTAATTTCCTTTAGGTATTGGCAAATATTAGTAAAGCTTTTCTTTATTTAGACAAATACCTACCCTTACCAATGTAATGACTTACAATTTTACTTAAATATTTTGAGAAAGGTATTATTACACCTTAAAATTAAAAAAAAAAAACATGTAGCATTTTATAAATGTTATTAAAATTTGTTCAAGAGATTTAATTAAATTAATTTCCTTTAAAAATCAAGCATAGTGTAATATTGGTTTTTATACCCAAGTAGGTATTTAGGAAAATATTTTTTTAAGTCTGTCTCTTTAGATTTATATTCAAATAAGAAATATTAAACATTTTATTGAAATATGTATAAAACTGGATACCTGTCTGTTTACAAAATGCTCTTTTGAACGTAACTGAAAACAGAAGTTGTAGGTATATATTCAAATGATTTAAACTGTTTGATTGCAAAATTCAGTTAATTTTCTTCTTCAATAAGATTTTATGACTTGGTTAGTTTTATACGTTCTAAGTTAATATTTAGACTTTTTGTCATTATAGTAAGTATTTAATGTAAAATTTGATATCTTAAAATATGGTTTAATTCTTCATACATTTTGTAGATATACTTTTGAATATAAATTCAACGCACATTTTTCAATTTATTTAATTACTTCGTAATCATTTAAAAATAAATATAAACTTCCCTGCATCTAAAAAAACTATTAATTTAATATAATGAAAAAAAAATAGTTTTAAGAAACTTTCATTAGAAACGTCTAGAAATTAATGACATATTTTCAATTAATTTTATAATTTACCTGAAAACTATTCTGCCAGCTGAAAAATCATTTCCCAATAATATCACATAAGCATGAAAGACTTCTTGAAATCTTTTATTATTTGTCTTTTTCACTATTGCAAGATTATGTTCTTAATTGTAAAATTAAAATAATTAAAAATGATAGTCCAACTCTTATAAATATTTACTTGTGCTTAAATAATTAAAAATACTCAGATTAATGTACCTAGTTAATATTGTTTCTATGTATTAATAAATTTATCAAGTTCTATGTACCATTTTTTTTATTTGTTATTCACAACAAAAAATATAAGAAGCAAATATTAAAAAAAAACATTACTCTAAAAAATTATATGTTTATTTTAAAATTTACGATAATTTTACAATGGTATACATTAATTGACAAATATTAAAAAAAGACACTCGAAAATAAATATTAGGTGTGTATATCTAAATTAACCACACTTTAAAAATTATTATGATAAATTTGGCAAAGAATTTTAGTAACTAAAAGAGAAGTGCTTTCCAGAGTTTAAAAATTATTGAATATTTATTTTATAATTAAAAATTCTCTCCTAATTCTTTATATATCATATTATTAAAATATAATATATTTATTATTTTTAGTCAAGTTTGGTGTCAAAAACACACTTAAAATATACTATTTTGTACAATCTATTGTATTCAAATAATGGAAGTTGTTTCTAAATTTGTGAAAATAGTTAGATATGTATTATATAGTTAACATATATAAACTTTTCTTTGTGAGTTTTGTAAATATCACAAAATGAATGTTTTAACGTATACTTATAGCTAGGAAAAAAACATTAAAAGACTTCCTGAGTTACCTGATCATTTTGCGACTTTTTTAATATTCGTAACTTTAGTTTAGGCAAACATTTTATATGGCTTTTAATGCAATTGGTCTTTCAGTGATTTTCTAAAGTGAATTAACCATCCTTCAAGCATGTTATTTTTCCATTAGTTACGTTTATCTTTTAAAGCCAGGTAAATATTTTACATGCATTTTTAATTCAATTGGTCTTATAGTTTTTTCTGAATTAACCATCCTTCAAGCATGTTATTTTTCCATGAGTTAGGTTTATCTTTTAAAGCCAGGTAAATATTTTACATGCATTTTTAATTGAATTGGTCTTATAGTGATTTTCTAAAGTGAATTAACCATCCTTGAAGCATGTTATTTTTCCATGAGTTAGGTTTATCTTTTAAAGCCAGGTAAATATTTTACATGCATTTTTAATTGAATTGGTCTTATAGTGATTTTCTAAAGTGAATTAACCATCCTTGAAGCATGTTATTTTTCCATGAGTTAGGTTTATCTTTTAAAGCCAGGTAAATATTTTACATGCATTTTTCATTCAATTGGTCTTATAGTGATTTTCTAAAGTGAATTAACCATCCTTCAAGTATGTTATTTTTCTATGAATTTGGTTTATCTTTTAAAGCATATTTTAAGTACATTGGTAATTCTAAAAAAATGTTACCTCCAGATTCTCTATCAGCCTTCCGATCGTGTGATGATATTGGGGGTATTTTTAATTTGATCATGCAATTTAAAAATCTGATAGTCCATTCCTGTTACTGGCATAATTTTGGTTGATCAGATATGTAGGAACCTATGATATTATATATCTTGCGCCATACCGTTCCTAGTGATTCGATATTTTTTCAAGCTTATTGCGGTCTAATTTTTCTGTCAATCTGACGTTATTTTGACCTACTGTTTCTGTTGATGTGGGTTCTATCTATCTAATACATATGTCGTTCCATTATTACCCACTTGTCTAATGTGACCTTTATTCCTTAGGGGGGCTGATGTTCGGGCTGCACCATGGGGACGCTGGTGGGGCCCTGCACGCGCAGCCTCGAGGACCTGTCACCTCGCTCAAAGAGGAGCCCCTGACTCGGGCGTGGATGCAGCCGACAGCGCTGGTGGACAACTCCAAGTACATAACATTTTACTAAATATTAACTAACCAACTCATCTATTATTTAACTAAGGAATATATTCTATTGAGTAATTTATTTTTATTCCTGTTTGTACTTGGTTAAATATCGTACATCTGGCGAACTTAATACTATACAGTAATTACTTCTAGTCAACCAACTTATGTAGATACATTAAACTCTTTTAATCCATGACAGGTTTTACAAAAATATATAAATTCATTTAAATTTAAACAACAATTGTATAACTAGAGGAGAGAGAATCGTTCAAGGATAAGGAAGTGAATTAAAATGAATTTAAGATATAAGGATATTCTGAGTAGTGTAATCTTTTTTTCAATTTCTTTTACACGTAAATAAAGATTGTATGCATACGCACTGAGTAAACCGCAAACGAAGATGTGTGAATTATTCGTTCGCAAAGAAATATCTCATTGCCTGATTGAAGACAACGTCCGTGTTCTGAAAAAAAAAATTAATTTTTCACGAAAATATGAGAGAGAATAGAAATGGTTAAGTATGAAAATAATATCCACGGAAGGGCTCCTTCACTGTCTGATTTTAATCAATTTAAGTCTGAAGTATCGTATTTTACAAAACTTTCAAAGTATTATATAATCTGATAGGGTTATTATCTCATGGAAATTTCTTTCAGCCAACCGAAATATATTTCAAGTCTTAAGTGTCAATTTATTTAACTTTTTCGTTCAACATTGAAAATCAAAATTGAATCGTTCGAGTAGATTAAGTGACATATCACAAGCAGGGAAAATCTCTATAATTTTAAAATACTGAAAAAATTCCTACATTTTTCATAGTCTCTGATTAACCTAAAGAATTTGAATTGTAAAAAAGTATATAATATATTCATTCATTATTTTTTATATTTTTAGTTTAATCTAAAATTTATTAATTGTAATAATAATTTAGTTAGTATAAAGGTTATTCATGTTAAAATATATTATATTTGCGTTATTTTTTTCTTTAAATAAAAAATCACAGAGAAAACCGAATAATAATGATTATTTATATTTTTTGACAATATATACAATATATACACCAATCATAAAACAAATGTATTCAGCTGTTTTTACAAATTTGAAAAATATTTTAAAACTTTTTTTTCTATTTTATTAACATATTTTAATCGTTATAAAACACCTACTCGTATAGTATTTTTAATAAAATGACGAACTCCGTGGCCTAGTTGGTAAGATTCTAGTGTTTCGCCCGGGGATTTCTGGGTTTAATTCCCGATGATACAAAAAAAAAGATAAAAAAAGGGGTCCCAGCCTGATTGAATATTTCGTCTGATGGCAATATTCGTATGCGCTAGACGTGTACAAGTGTTGTTACATCCACTTTCGGTAGTATTTTCAATATCTATGATGACGAACTGTGAGTTATATGTTTACCCGAAGGCTTTAATGCTGGGGTTGAAGAGAATATAATCTTTTTTCGACATATCTGCATCGTCAATTCGGTTTTTTATGGGGTAACATATTAATGAAAGAGCCTTGAATATTTTTATTCTACTCAAACTAGTGTTAAATATTTTAATTATTTTATTTCACAATATTTTATTGATTATATATTATTTAATTAATATAAAATCATGTTGCAAAGGTGTGTAAATTAATACCAAATAAATAATTAAAAATGAGATGCTGCTTTTTAATATTATTAATGTTTCAAATATATATATATATATATATATATATATATATATATATATATATATATATATATATATATATATATATATATATATATATATATATATATATATATATATATATATATATATATATATATATATATATATATATATATATATATATATATATATATATATATATATATATATATATATATATATATATATATATATATATATATATATATATATATATATATATATATATATATATATATATATATATATATATATATAAACAATTGACTTTTGTTAATGTCATGTTTACACAAAAGATATATGACGCATATTATCAATCCCGAAGTTCCAAGTTCGAGCTCTGTTGGAACAATTTTTAAATACGCCTCATTAAGAGATTCACTTAAGGCCTCAAACATTTTTCTTGTCGCTTGGAAAATATTGCCACATGATTATAAATTCTCCAGGTTGTACAGCGTACAACGGAAGTGTTATACTGTTTTACAGTCACTGTTAATAAGTTAACCAAGATAGCAGAATAAATGCCAACAATTTAACTTTTAATTTATTATTTTGAAAAATAAGTTAAATTAAAACTGTTCATAGCTCCATAACAGTGCTTTGAAAGTTAAGCTAGTTTTGGTCGAATTGTTAAGTAATGTGATTAATACTAAACCTCTTCAAGTTAATTGTTAATATGGGACATAATGTTACTAGGTAATCAAATTTCAGGTCACTTTATGCTTTTGATGACAGCATTTTAATAAATCAAGATATACGAGAATATCTATGAAAAGAAGGGACATAAATATTTTTTTAATTTTAATTATATATTATTTTGTAATTTATTTTTAACAAACACTGTTTATTCCACTTTTTTATGACGGTATAACCCTACCGGTTTCAAGGCTTTCACCTCATCTTCAGGGGAGTCTTGCTTGCGCTCCCCTGAAGATGAGGTGAAAGCCTTGAAACCGGTAGGGTTATACCGTCATAAAAAGTGGAATAAACAGTGTTTGTTAAAAATAAATTACAATGTCTTTAAACCTCCACAACGTTAATGCCTTAACTATAAACAACATATATTATTTTAATTACAATACATTAATTAACAGCTATCGTATCCTAGTTAGTATGAAACCTGTCTCCCAGCCCCGGGATTACGGTTTCGAGCCTCATTGGTACCTAATGTTTAAAAAAAAAAGGTTTTAGTCTTTTTTACCCAATCCCTCGTCAAAATATTTGTGGTTAGTTGTAAGAAATTGACATGACAATAAACGTCAGGCTGTACTATATACAAAAAAAATGAAATGCAAGGAATGTATGAAACTAAATCGGTATTATATTTTGTCACTTTAATAGAAAAAAATATGTATTCAATGTTATAGAATTGCATTTTTAACATAACGATTTTCGACGAATTAATGAAAATTTTATTGAATATAAGATAAATCTCTCAGTTTTAAAATGCTTTTACGGAGCGAAAACATTTCACTTATTTGAAGTATATCGTAACGATTTATTTCACAATTTATATGTAAATAATTCAGTTAAAAAACCTATTACTTATCGAAGTGACTTTATCGTGGTGTAACTAGTGAAAATATATAATTAAGTATAGAAAACATAATTAAGAAATATTGCTAATTTAAATTATAACGTATTATATTCAATGCAATCTGCAAGTATGTTGCCATATAGAACTTCGTTCCAACTAACTAGGAAGATTTCAAAAAGTCATTTGATATAAAAATAATCAGAAATAAATCATAAAACAGACTGAATTAAAAAAATCTTAAAAATCATGTTAATTATAAAAATAATTTTAAGTCATATTAAATTCACTAATGCTTCCAATTTCGAAGAACTGTGAGTCACCGGTAGATTGTCGACAATACTCGTATGCATACGACGAGAACTCCGATTATTTGAACACATTAGTCGTAGCTCGTACTTTGAAATAATTACCATCGTCTTATTGTTCTTGTGTGTTTGTGCAACTATTTTAGTTGATAGTTGTGAAATGTGTAAATAAATATTTATTATTGTGATATGAAAGAATAGTACCTTTGTTGTTTTTTTAACTTAGCGAGTTTAATGCCATGTGGCAATCTCTTCCAACTGTTTACTGTTACGACGAAAATGCATCTAATCAAGTGTCTGTTTTTTTTTTAATATTTATGTACGGCGTAGAAACTTGAAATCTGAGAACAAGAGAGAGATAAACAATAAATGCATTTGAAATGTGATGTCAGATAAGAATATTACAAATTCCATTAACGACAAGGTAAACTGATGCCTCCAGTCTCTAAAAACTGATCATCATCGATAATATGTTTACGACAAATTTTTGGACACATTGCTTATAGCCAAGGAGATTGTATAAGCATGTGGTCACTGAAAGCGTGGAGTCCCAATGCGTTGGACTGACGAAGTGAGAGAAACAACATAACTACCCTTAACAACTGTTTTTCGAACCACGGAGTGTAATGATGGATAGAGATGAATCGCTAAGAGCCATCATGACTGTCACGTTGTTAAGTCCATGGGCTACACGACAGAATAAATGAAAATGTCATATATATTTATGGAAATATTATAGAAAAATAACTCGTCATTCAATCTATGAATAACTTAACCCCTCTAAATGTATTAAAAAACTAATATAAATGTTTGAATACAATACCAATGCACAAGTGTTCACTATGGCTAAACAAATAACATATTATTTTACAAATAAAACGCGTTTAAGCATTTCTCGCCGCAAAGTGGGCTGCATAATTAATTTCCCCATACACAAATACGGGCATTTATACTATTTTCTGTGGAGCATACAAAAGCAAACAGTTTAACACGAAGCGGCCAAATGTCATGTATCGCGAGACTGGAGCAGTGACACGAGTTATGTTTTTGATGAAATAAATTCATTCAAAGAACAATGCAAGGGTTTGTGTTTATGTTATTTTAGTTTCAGAAGTAACATTAAGTTTAATTGATATTTTCGTATTATATATAAAAAAAAAGAAAAATAATAACACAAGATAGTTTCGAATTTATTGTTGACTGCCTCACCCCACGGGTGCTTTAAATTAAATAACAAAACTGATGCTATACACCACTCGAATCCAAGTTGTAATACAATTTTATTGTATTCAGTATAAACTGGCGAGATTATTTCAGTGTGACAATCACTTCCAATTAACCAATATTATATACTTCTTCGATGGCTCTACAGCTCATATCGGGCCTTGGCGTCCATCCGTTTGGTTTCGTAATCTTGACTTTTTTAAGAGGAGAGGTGATTGGCCTCTCGCCCAACCAACTACTGGAGGTCAATTGTTTTTCTGTTGGAGTGTTCCTTCTCTTAGCTGGTGGTTTCCAGTTTTATAGCACCGAAGACTCGCCATCATCCTCTCAGCTATCTGCTATGACCTTTACCGGTCACATTGTCCAGAGTTTGCGACACGTGGACACTAGAGAGTCGGAGTTGCTGGTGTTATGGATCATGGCGTTTCCCGGCATTTATTGATACCTACCCTCCAGCAGACCCTACCAACCATTCACCAAATTATATTAGGTGAATATTATAGTATTGTATTAGACTTTAATTGTTTAAAGTACAATATAATTGGTTTACTGATATGTGGCAATCTCTTCTAACTGACCATAAAGATATTATAAAGTGAAAATCAGTCATAAATATATTTGTTTAATAATGAAGTCCCAAAGATAATCGAATTCGCAATACCCTAGTTGGCAAACAAGCGCCTTACCAACTAGACTACGGAATTTGTTAAATAAAATAGATTGAAGACGTTATATGAAAACCTGTCCAGAATCTTCTTAAAAAGCATTGGGTACCGACGAGAATCGATTCCATAACTCTCGAGTTTGAGAAAGACGTCTTACCAACTAAGCCACGGGGATCGTTAAAAATTGTCAATAAATTAACACCACGCCACGCCAAAAAGAAATTCGTCTAAAAATAATTTCGAGTTTATTCTATTAGGTCTGGTTTTATGGTTCAATGTGTGGAAGACTGGTTTTATGGTTCAATGTGTGGAAGACTGGTTTTATAGTTCAATGTGTGGAAGGCTTATTTTATCGTTCAATGTGTGGAAGACTGGTTTTAACTTCAGGTATTTTTTTCATTTTAGATTCTTGTTTTACTGCCGGATAATAACTAGCTTAAATTAATTGTGTAAGCACTCTTTAAATGACGCATTTCAAAATCAAAACTTTACCAAGTCATTGTTTTATTTCTTTCCATAAAATGAAAATCTATTCTATCATTTTACTAAAAATTAATGAGTATTTCAAATAATGTAAACCCCAATTTTTATTATTTTTATTTCTCCATTTGTGAATATCAGATACGTATTTTCTAAAGAGCCTGAATCACGAGATTACAGAAACCTTTAAAATAGTAATGAAAAGGATACTAGGACCTAATTTTGATATTCATTAGTTTTATATAAAATGGCCGTGAACTCCTATATACTTTATTAGCTTAGTATGATCACATGTCTGAATATCGCGCTGATTTCAATGACTTAAAATAATACAGTGAAGAATTATCCACGTTTCATCAATGTTGGATCTTTACAATCTTTGGAGTATTTAAAAATCCAAACTATCTTCAGTACCTATGTGATAAATTCACGTAACTACTGAGAACACCATGGATTGTTAGCACACATATGATACTATATACTGAGCCCTGTTTGATAAATTAAATTTCCATTCTGAGCATCAACTGTCCCTCCTATCTGATGATGGCAGAATTCTTTGTATATCAACACACCACATATATCATCTTTTGTGATTCACTCGTCTCGATTTTTGAACGATCTACCTAATTAAAGATGTGCTTCATCCTTATTGATATTAAAGGAAAAACTAAAGAAGCATTCTTTATCTCAAAATATTCCTCATCCTTAACTATTCCCCTCTTAATCCCTATTTTCCTTGAAATGTATCTAGTACTTTAATCTCAGTTACTTTTTTTCAAATAAGTATTATTTTTATTTAACGTTTAATACCCGGTCATGTATACCGATAATCATTATTATTACTTTTTTATTTATTTATTTTACATGACAAAAGATATACATAATTTTCGAAAAAAACACAGATAATTTAATTTGGGCACACAATTTATATGGACATGGGTTTGTTGCCTTTCATTTGTCGTTGGTACACATATTATGAAATCAAAACTAATAGAGCCATAATGAAAAAAATACTGACAAAATATATAAATAGTGCCAATGTGAGTGAAGGACATGTGAGAGGAATACCAAAGAAGTATGGTTGGATCAAGTGAATGGTATTCTGAAAGAAGAAAACCAGAGAAATCGTAGAATCTACTATATATGTGAAAGTCTACGGATGTAAAAGAGGCTGATGTGTGTCGAGATAGAGAACTATGGTGATCTGTCCTCTTTACGTACCCCATACAGAGAAATGGCGTGATGGTATGTATATATGCACAACCAATTGAAGAGGAAAAAATGCTTGAAAACAATAAGCATACTAGACGTAAATTGCATGAAAATGTTAAATAATAAATATAAATGATTGGTTGATTGTCTCATGTCAACGCCAGATGTTAAACAGGTAGAAAGTGAAACTAGACTGGAACAAGTTTAAAAAAAATAGGTACCAACGGGATTAGAACCCTTAAACTCCAGGCTAGAGACATACATTATACCAACTAGGTTACGGAGGTCTTCATCTTTTTCAAATGTTATTTTCATTTACTGCATTTAAGATACGTTCATGGTTATCTTGTTCATGGGAAGAAATGGCTTAGCAGTTAATTTACCAGATGCATTGGCATGAAAGTGTTAAGTAAATACACAAAAAAGTATTTAAGAATAATACTATTCAAATTATTGGAAAAAAAAATAATTTACTGATCTTTAAAATCTTAATATTATTAAATCCTTAACCAAATTAAAGCTTCCCGTCAGGGAATTTGACGTTTTCCATTTATTTTTGCAAATTCCACAAATCCATTCATACGAGGCCCCTCGATATAAGAGTTAAGCCTGTTAGTATAGCAACAATATTGATGCTGGCTCTAATTGGATCTGTTATTGAGGGTCCCCTTGTTTTTTTTTCTGTTTCATATCGACTATATTCCCTTTGTATGAATACTAAAAGACCTCTTGTACATCTGGCGGTGAAAATCAAAAGTAAATATTTTTACCATAAATTACAACACAACTGCTCATTTTTGGAAAATAAGGCTTATTTATTTAGTTTGATAGGAATGTTGATTTAAAAGAGAGCAAGTAAAATAAATTACTTAGTCTTTTTCATATGATATTCCATATGGTATTTCATATGATCTTTTTCATAAAGTATTTTTAAGTCTGAAAAAGACTTGAAAAGTTTTGAAAAATACTTATTTAACGCATTACTAAGTCTTTTTCATGTGATACCAGCTGATTACCTTAGAAACAATTAATTACTTTGTATAGTATATTCGTTAAATCATTGACTGCACAAAAAAGAGATCACCACTAAATCGGGCTAGCATTTTATCAATTTTAGCCATACGTTTTTGTTTTTTTTATTTATTCTTTAATCAAGATATGCGGGGGTATGGGATGGAGCCCCCCGATGTCCTTGCGGTCGGGCTCGCCCTACATTGGTGAGGTGTATCTCGGCCGGGGGAATGTTTGTGGGATGAGCCCGGACCTTTTAATGTCTTCTCTCTTGAATGTATTTTTTGTCATCTATTTATTTTCTGTGTTTTTTTTTATCTTCTTGTTCTACGTGTTCAAGGGTGTGGGCTGAAAAACATCTGGAGTCCCCGTGGCTGAGCTCGCCCTATATTGGTGGGATGTATCTTGGCCGGGGGGGGTGTTATTAGATGAGCCCAGACCTTTTGATAGCTTCTGTTTTTCAATGTATTCTCTTTTTAATGTGTTCTTGAAATGTGTCTAAATGTATTATGTACATACTATGTTGCTATCAATAAACCTGTATTTATTTATTTATAGAAAAAATCAAAATTATTAAATCCGTACTATTGTTGGGAATATTATGGGAAACGTTATATACGGGAAAAACTTACTATTATTATATTATACAAAATACAATTATGCATATATAATAATATTTTTATTATAAAATATACAGGATTATTTACATATAGTATTATACAATATTTTTTATAGCACAATATGTGAAAAAAATCAAGATATCTTATTTAGTGATTTTAACAATATTTTATAAATACGTCTAGCAGATTTATTGATAGAAAATAACCTTTTCCAATTAACCTAATTTTGTTCAAAAAAAATATCGATATCTATGATCATGTCTCATGCGTAACAGATAAAGATGCTGTTTGATTAAAACTAGTAAGAGTTGAGAAAGATAAATCTCATGAAAAATATTGATAAGGGTGGGAATTGCTCCAAAGTTAGGGAAAAGGAATAGTCTGGGATAAATATTGATTTTTAGTTCAAATATATTTCATATGATTCGTTTGTAATATATAAAAAATATCGGCTTAAACTTTTTGAAACTCCATGTTAGAATATTCAATAGTAAATTGCTTTGATATCTACTAATTACTTTAATCCCCGCAACACATGTTTCTACCTCGTATCTCAAGGCTTTCTTCAGACATATTCAATCTGTAATCTTACCAAATATAATCAAGTTTTAGTTATTATTTATTTTAACAGTTGGAAAAATAACCTTCATAATTTAGTCACTCGCCGAAGACTAATTTCGCTGTCGGTAAATCTGTGGTTCACACAAGATAGGTACACAAAAACACCTCTTTCGGCCCATAGTAAGCGCAGTCGAATCTCCTACACAATCTTTACTGAAATATTTAGCAATATTGCTACAATCTTAAATTAAAAAATGCGATTTATATGTTGAAAATTCGGAAAACCTCATAAAATTAACAAAATCAATCTTCTTCGAATCAGCGAAATGAAGGTACTCAGGAGTATCGCTGGCAAAACTCTTCGTGATAGAGTATGAAACACAGACATTCGAAGGATGTGCGAAGTTGAAGATATTGTCAGATGGGGACGACAGAGAAGAAGGTTCTGGAATGAACACGTATCCATAATGGCGGAACCAAGAGCCGTAAGAATGGCCAGGGACAGTATCCTCCAAGCAAGCAGACCTCCAGAACGACCTCCCAAAAGATGGAAAGACAGCTGGCAGTCGACGTCACAAGAGGGAAACAATGATGCAGGACCATAACAGGCCAACATGCCTAAAATAAGATGAAGAAGAAGAACCGAACTCACTGACTCTGACATATTGGTCACAATGGTGATGATTTATGTAGAATTTTTGTAAATTAAGATTTAAATATTACCTATGCTAACAACTTTATATCTAATGTTTTTCTTTTTACAAAACATTTTATTAGAATTGTAACACTGTCTAATAATTTATTTATTCAATTTTATATTTGTTTACAAACTCTCCATAATTTAAAAATCGATTAATAACGCCTTAGTCTCTGTCAGCTGTCCAATTAATCCAACACACCGCGAATTTGTTAAACAATTTAACCTACATACAAAACGCTGAAAACTCGGTTAATTAATCTCGTTGCTACTTGCTACCCTCCGTCCTCATTTACCCCCGCCTTCGTTCCCGGCTTAAGGAAAAATTGATGTTTTTTACGCAAAATAGATCCAACCAACAAAATACACTTTATTACGGTTAATTTGCTATATCGAATCGGTAAACTTTATTTAACATATAATATACGAGTATACAGAGTGACTGCAATTTGACTTGACGTTCACTTCTTTAAAATAATGTGAGATTGGAGCAAGTTGAGAAATTTTATAATACTATTTGGATTGTATCTTCTCAGACGATGGAATATATAAGAGGGATTTCTAACGGCGTGTAGCGATAGGAAATAATAAATGAGGCAGTAAAACATATACATTTAAACAAGATAGTATCAACATTTGCTAAGATGATGATAGTCCACAATAATGTTTTGGAGCTAACTTTTTTATATGGGAGTGCAACTGAGATGAGCCAAATAAATGCTGTTGAATACATACTTTGAGATGGATACATGGAGTGACAATGTATGACAGCATATGGAAAGAAGTGATTAAAGATGAATGTGAACTTAAGGCTGATGTGTTAAAAATAATAAAGAAGAGAACGCTGAGAAAGTTTGGGCATGTGGAACGAATGAATGAAGAAAGTCTAACAAAACAGATATGAAGTGCAAATGTGAGTGGAAGGCGTGCGAGAAGGAAACCAAGGAAAGTATGGTTGGATCAAGTGAATAATATTCTGAAAGTCAAAGAAATCGTAAAAGTTTTATGGATGTGGAAGAGGCTAAGGATATGTGTCGAAATAGGAAAGTCTGGCGCGCTGTTATCTCTGTTTACCCCGATAGCGAAATGGCGTGATGGCATATCTTCTTCTCAGTGTCATGTCAGGTCCCTCTCCATGAGAGTAGATATATTTGTCCCCGGCAGCCCGAAAAAGATCTCCAACGCCACTTATGCCAGTCCAATCACGTATATTGCGGAGCCAGGAGATTTGTCTCCTGCCAACACCTCTTCGGCCTTCTATTTTGCTTGTATATGTCTGATGGTATATATGTATGTATATTTACTTATTTTATTAAAAAAATATATCATCATTGAAATAATTTGAGTAGGGGGGACTATATGCAAGGTGAACACGCAAAAATGGGATTTCTTAAACGACAGAGCAATAAATGTCATTGTGGGGATAAACTCATACAGGACTCACAACGCATGCTTGTTTGTCCGAACATCGGGACTACATGCTTTAGGCAAGACATGATTGATGCGAATGATAGGGGAATCTATGTTGCCTCTTTCTGGCAATACGTGACATAATTGATGGTCTTGACACATAAATGAATGGATTCAACTAACAGCATTGGGTTTCTTTGTCATTAAAAATAAAAGATCACAAGCAGCATCAGTTGTGAAGTTATGAAAAATACGATTTCATAAATGATCCAAAGAATATATGTGATAAAAGTAAGGAAAATGCCGATACAAGGGTTAATGTAAGTTTACATACGAGCTTACAAGTGTTAATGTAAGATTACATAACATACGATCTAACAAGTGTCAATGTAAGTTTTCATACGATCTTAAAAGTGTCAATGTAAGTTTTCATACGATCTTACAAGTGTCAATGTAAGTTTTCATACGATCTTACAAGTGTCAAATAACAAGTCAACAGAACTTTTTTTTAAGAAAATCAAAACAAAAATTCAGGTAGGACGAGGTCTGAAAGGACTCGAATATCAATAATGAATAATGATTCGACTATTCGTTTTGTTTAAAAAAACTCCGAGGTCGTTTTTATCAGTTCACGTGTTGGCTGCAAATATACTAAAATAATTATTAACATATATAATTGGTTGGATGTTTTTTGCATTTACTTGTTAAAATTAGCCGCGACGCCACCCCTGGCTTTTTGGCACCCCAAACCCAGGGGTGGATGCGGAAATTTTATATCATAAGCCGCGATAAAATTTTCGACGCGAAATTTTCGCGAAAATTAAATCCTGCATCGTAAGGAGTTAAGATGTCATGCTCACAAATATACTTTACCTTGAGATTTCATCTCTTTCCCTGCTGGATCTGAGATAATGGATGTTAAAGATTTGTTTTATTATTTAAACAGAATAACAAGGTTTATTAAATAATTTGGAAAATAAAAAATTGACGTTTTTATTGGATTGGATAGAATTTTCCTGTGATAGTTTTATTATTTTTGTAAAGGTAACTTAAGGTTTAAGTTAAAATACTTAACATATATAAAAAAAAAAAAAAATAAGTAAATAAACACTTTTTTTATACTTTTGTGTTCACCACTGGTTTATTTTGAGTTTACTACCGGTTTCGAAGACCTCCGTCTTCATCGTCAGGTGAAGATAAACTTTATCTTCACCTGATGATGTTTATCTTCACCTGATGATGTTTATCTTCACCTGACGTTAAAGCTTATGTTCACCTGACGTTAAAGCTTATCTTCACCTGACGTTAAAGCTTATCTTCACCTGACGTTAAAGCTTATCTTCACCTGACGTTAAAGCTTATGTTCACCTGACGTTAAAGCTTATCTTCACCTGACGTTAAAGCTTATCTTCATCTGACGTTAAAGCTTATGTTCACCTGACGTTAAAGCTTATCTTCACCTGACGTTAAAGTTTATCTTCACCTGACGATGAAGACGAAGGTCTTCGAAACCGGTTGTAAACTCAAAATAAACCGAGGGTGAACACAAAAATATAAAATAAGTGTTTTATTTATTTACTTCATTTCTTCTTTTACATAAAACATGGCACCACAAAGTGAAACTAAAGTCTTTTCGAAGATTCAAGAAACACTTGAGATATATTTGCTTTTTCGTTTAAGATAGCTCCAAATTCTTTATTTTTTTCTAAATATGGAATACCACAATCCACATAAGAAAAACTTCTAAGATAATAAGAAGGAAAACCTGGGTTTAGTTACAAAAAATCCGACCAGGACACACATATCCCTGTACCAGGACACACATATCCCTTCAGAATAGATTCGGAAAAAAAATCAGTTCGGGTTTTAACCGCCATTTTAAAAAAAAAAATTTTTTTTCTTAACCATGGACCGAATTTTTCGCTTAATTTGATGGTAAAGTTTGTATATTTGTAATATTAAATATATTATACAAATAATAAGTAATTAGCCTCCGTGGCCTGGTGATAAGATGCTTGTCTGCCGATCCGGAGGTTGCGGGTTCAATCCCCGCTGGAACCCATTTTAAAAAAAATGGGATTTCAGTCTGGTTTTCACTTTAGGCCCACTAAAAACATATTTTTGGTTGGTTGGAAGAGATTGCCACATGGCAATAAACTCGCCAGGTTAAAAAAAACATTTATACGTACATGAGAATTGAATGAAAAAAGTCAAAATAGTGTAAAAATGTAATCTCTAAAAAATCAGTTGATGTAAAATGATCAATAAATTGGAAGTAAATAGTAGTAAATACAAAAAGTGTTGACATATCTCGCTATTGTAAGTTGAAAAATATCAAGTCAGTAAAACATGTATTTCATGATAAATTCTAATAAAAAAATCCACATGAGCTTACATTGCATCATCATTACATTTTCTCAAATAACTCAAAAGAGATACAATCTGTATTGAATCTTTTTTTAATGTTTACCTACTTATAATGATACAAGAACACGAAAAGTGTTGATGAATCAAGTTATTAATATTTTGAAAGAATGAAATTTAAAAAACTGAAAAATTGTAGGAATTGTTTGAGAAGGTGTGCGGATTTAGAGGAGGTGAAATATGTACTACCTTGATCAAAAAGTTTTAGGACTTTATTCATAAAATCTAAAATACAAGTTTATTAATCAAAATCGATATGGTCCCCTTCAAAGTACTCCCCATCGATTGCAATGCACTTACGCCAGCGCTTGATCCAATCCTCGAAACACCGCTGGTACTCAATTTTCAGTATGTCCATCAGAGCCGTCTTCGATTTTTTCATGATATCCTCTCGGGTGCTGTAACGCGTTCTGCGAAGCGGTTTTTAAAGTCGGTTGAACAGGAAAAAGTCGCAGGGAGCCAGATCAGGTGAATTCAAAGGCTGCTGGATAGTAGTCGTGTTGTTTTTGGTCAAAAACTCATGGAAATCATGTCTTTCACGATTTCAACGCGGTCCTTTTTATTGCATGAAATTGAGGTCTTTCGGCACCAGTTTTGCAGCGACACGTCTGAGGCTCAAATCACTAACCAACATGTCTTGAGCGGATCCATAAGCGATTTTCAAGTCCTCTGCCAGCTCTCTGATGGTCAATTTGTGGTTTTCGGCCAACATTTCTTTGATTATATCGATGTTTTCATCGGTTTTCGACTGCCACTGCGTTCGTCATCCTCGACCGACTCATGACCACTTCTGAAGCGTTCGTGCCACCGAAAAACACTTCTCCAACATTTCCAAGGTCTGTGGACCGTTAAATCCGTTTTTCACACAAAATTTAATGCAAACTCGTTGATGCACAGTTGATGCCATTTTCAAACTTGTAAAAAATCGAAAACACGCACAAAGGTAGATGTACTCAGTACAGCGTAACTTTTACAAATGTCAAACTATGACGCTGAAATTTAAAGGGAAGTGTCAATGATAGATGTGATAACCTAACAAAAAAAAAAGAATTCCAATCGAGTGACTGACAGCGCCACACGGTGGCCGGTCCTAAAAATGTTTGATCAAGGTAGTATGTCGCGATAAGAATGTTTGAAACTGGATGATGGTATGTACGTATGTATACATATTTTTTTTTTATTTCTTAATTTATTTACATGACAAATATTTTTTACATAGTGTATGAATAATAAGACAAACGAGAAAGCAGGTGATATAAAGTGAACTCTAAATCTATATATGGATCTATGGCTGTTACCTTTCATTTGTCGAGTCCCCAGTAAACTCGGTGTTTGCCATTATCATGCTGAGAACAAATGAACATTAAAACAAATAGGTTTATTCTTTTCACAGATAATTGATGAATTATTCAATACATCCGTCATAAACTCTCATTAATTCAAGAAGTTGTGAGATCTTATTAAAAGTAGGTACCACGTGAGTTAACCCATGGTGTGTTTCATAGTTTAGGCGAAATTAATAGCCCCACCTCACAATATTATTTAAACAATGATCAAAAACACATTACATTTAAGAGTTCACATAAATTTTCCCTACAATTTATTCCTTTTCTATTACAACAGTATGCAACTTTCGCGCATTTGATAATATTTTATTGCGAAAAATTTTTGAGAGTTTATCACAAAACGCACACAGGCAACCTCATCCCTTATTTCTTATTCCCTTCCTCGCCCCAGTCCCAGCATCCCTTCAAGCTTGGTGTCCAAAAGACGGAGTCATAATTAACCTCATTACCCCAGGCCGGCGTTAAACAGAACTAATTGTGTTACTGTAATACGATATTGTTTTAATTAAATGAAGGCAGCAGTAATATTTTGGCAGCCTTTCAATTTTTTTAACAAATTTCGTTGTCGTTATCAAATTACCTGATATTTCATTTTGTTGTTAAAGTGTAGTCATGTAAAATAATAAGTATTTATTTTTATTCAACTAAATAATTGAGTTGGTAAGACGCTCATCTCCCAACCCAGGTGTTACGGGTTCAATTTCCGTTGAACCCCAGATTAAAAAAACAGATTTCATTCTGGTTTTCACTTAAGGTCTTCTTCTTCTTCCTAGTGTCATGTCAGGTCCCCCCAACGTTGAATATCACCTGAGAGTAGGCATCTCTGTCCCCGGCACCCCGAAAAAGATCCCCACCACTCCTTAAACCAGTTCAATCACGTATATTGCAGAGCCAGGAGATTTGCCTCCTGCCATAACCTCTTCGACTCTCTATTTTACCTTGGATGATCAGGTGCAGTAATTTGTACTTTGCTCCTCTAAGTACATAACCCAATTAGAATACATACAATAAATTAGTCAGCAACTCTCTATCAACTTTGGCTCTTAACCTCTCCGTAAGTACCGCCCCAACTGTGGGGCCATGAAATACAGAGTCAGATAGCGTATGGCCCCGCGGTTGTTCTCGAATATAGACATGATGAAAGAATGACAAAACGTGTATACAAGTCAGAAGTGCAAGGTATGCACGGAAGAGGTAAACCGAGGAAAACGTAGCAGGACCAAATTTATTAGATTTTGAAAGAAGGTAAAGTGAGAAATATGAATAATATAAGATTTTGCATGATGAGATGTATGGCTGGAACCAGTTTCAAACCAATGTTAGAATCGCTCCGTCATTGGCATGCTTTAAGAAGCGACTGAAAAAAATTCTTAATTTCTAATAACATGTATCATTCCTGATTTTTCTTTCCTCTCCACCGTTCCTTCCTTTTCCTTTGATTGATGATATCTCACTTTTACTTTAATATGTATTTAATAACTACATTTCATAAACATGAATAATCATTCAAATATTTTTATGCGACCATGTAGCTTGCTTTTTTTAACTTTTGTCTGGTTAGTTGGAAGAGATTGCCGCTTGGCAATTATCCTGCTAGATTGTATTTGCAATAAAGTGTTGAATAAATAAATATACGAATGAGGAGAAGGCAAAAGTTGTGTGCTTGCTTGGATAGAAAAATTTGCAGATCTGTTATTTTGCCTACCACACAAGAACCACGGTGTGATGGTATTTATGTATGTAACATATTGTCCTCGGAATATATGATACTTTTTTCAGTTTTTACATTAAAAAATGCAAAAATCACTGTTAATAAATCCCCAAAAAGGCCAATCACCATTTTGTATAACAGACACCGATAACAGGTTTTCAAACGATGTCGGAACATGTGGCTTTTTTGCAACCGACGAAATCGAACCCGAGGAACTTGTAAAATATACTTATTAGGAAGACATAAAATGTCAAGAGTGAATATACACACTTTACAGCGAATAAAATAACAAGGTGAATAAATTTTTAACGCTCGTGTATAGTATTGGAGTTGTTATGTTGTACAAAAAAATGAAACATTTGGACGATTATGGACACATGGACGTAAACTTGCAGAAGTTATTCAACCCACAATTGGACGTAACTATGCAAAAAAGACCCAACCCGCATTTTACCTGCTCAAAGATAATTGAGGAAATATCTTGTCGCTTTGTTTGGACTTGTATGAAAGAAATAACTTTAAAATATAATTTAACCATAAAATACCAATTTAATGGGCTTAATATTCTTACAAATACAGGATTGATCTATGCTTTTTGTGGGTTATGTCCTTGTATAATTTTGTGAGTTGATTTAAAAAAAATTCTCTGGTGTCCCTGTAAATATTTCCGACCCTTCTCATAAAATTAAATATTTTTAAAATGTTCCTTTTATTTAAAAAGTGACAATTTTCACTTATCAAATTTGACAGATTTTCACTTCTACGTTTTCTAAAAGTTTTCCAAAAATATTTTAGAAAATTTAAGTGTGGTCAAGTCTGGCGAACAAATTGATATCATAATATAAATTATGTCCAGGTCAAGGTAAATGTATCTGGTTACAATACTTGTTCACATCGAGTACGTGTACTAAGATTGTTGCCTCCTCACGTACAGTAGCATGCCAACATGTGCAATGCCGAACCGTGAGTTATGTGCTTAACTTAGCGACTCTAAATCCGAAGGTTCCATTACTGCGTTCGAAGACAATATTGTCTACCGGTCATGCTCTTCCAGATGTCTAAATTACAAATTTCGATATGTTGATGAGAAACATATAAAATAATATGAATCTTATAGTATAATTGTCATGGGGCAATATCTTCCAACTAACTATAAATATGTTATAGATGCTTTAAAAGAAATCCGACTGAAAAGACAAAACAAATAAATTATATACTTAAAGAGAAATGGAAACCGCACTGCCTCTCGAAGACACACATCTAACCAACAAGACCACAAAAGCAGTCGTATTTCATAACAATTTTAGTATGTACATTATAACCAGCCAATTCATTTTCTAAATGCCATTTTCTTCCAAACAATCAGAAAGGTTTGAAATCCAATCTGGACTTTAAAAAAAAAACTAGGTACCAATGAAAGTCGAACCTGTAACACTCTAATTGAAAGACATGAGTCTAAACAACAAGGCTACATTGGTGTCCGTAGTTAAATATTAAAAAACAAGGGTTGGATATTGTTTGCATATATCCTTTCATTTATCCATCCTCATTCGTGCAACGTATGTAACGGCCGTTAAAGCTACTCGCATCATTATTAATTGTCGTTCGTCGTCACAGCATCACGGGCTACTAACGATCCTAACGCTAGTGCGACTATCGTTATGAATACCAATGTCTGGATAGAAAATAAATTAAATGACGGTTTCGGTTTAGAGAAATGATGCTGTATATATCGAAAATTTGTGTTTCAATTATATTTGTCGGTATGCCGAAAACAATTATATTTGACAATTTTCCAGTTCAAATTAACATACAATAAAGTAAAAAGATGGTGGTATTATTCCTACGTGGCTTAGTTGATAAGATGTCTCCCTTGCGAGCCGCGAGTTGCGGGTTCGATTCCCAATGTTACCAGATTTTTTAAAAAGGATCCGAGTTTGGTTTTCACTTAAAGTTGACTTTTTCTGGTTTACTGAAACACCGATGGTTTCGGGTTCTCGATGATAACCAAAAATTGGTTTTTGTTTTACTTACAGACCTTTATATATTTCTCCTTAGCCAAATAATAAAATCTTACAAAAAAGTGTTAATCAACGTAATAGTGAAACTTTATTTCACCCACTTTATAACCCCAACATTTTTTTTAAGCAACCCTTACTGTCCTTATTGAGTGAAAGTTGATTCATCCTGTCGTGTAGCTCATTACTCCCATGATAGCCTCTGACGACTCCTTTCCATCCATCCCTGCACTCCTTGGCTCAAATATAAGTTTTTAAGTGTTGTCCAGTTGCGCCTCTCGTTCGGTTAGTCCAACGCATTAAAATTCTTCCTCTACGTCGTCCTTCCACAACTCTGGTAACCACCAACCTCTCCAAACTGTCTCCTTGGTGACGAGCAATGTGCCCAAATAATCAGAGAACCTTACGATGTCAAATTGTTGACAATCTTTGAGAATGAAGGCCTTGCTGTCCATGGAATTCTTAACATCCGATGGTAATATTTTTTAATTCTTTGAATGCTGCCCCAAATATACAACTGCCCAGTTTTATCGGAGTCCTTATTATTCACTATTAATTTTCTTTGCAAGTCTTAAAAAGGCTGACAACCTTTGTGATGTAGTTGGAAAAACGCTTGACTTCCATCCAGGGTTTCGGGTTCAAATCCTTCGGTAAAAGGGTTTGTCTGATAATAATACTCACATACACTAGACGTGTGTCAGTATTGTTGCCTCTTTGCGTGTGATAATGTTGCTAAAGTGTGTGATTACGAGTGAACTCTGTGCATACTCCAGTGGTTGACATTTTTGTTTCTCGGTTATTCCGATCTAGTGGCGTCAAAGGGTAGTTAAGCTGCATTCGAAGTTTTTTTTTAAAGTACTGGAAAATTGAAAAACTTTAAGCCACTTTATATGTATGTTATGTATATTTATAGCGCTGCGAGTCATTTTCTTTTTCACGTGACATCGGACCTTAAATTCGTTATCGTTACTAATTTCTTCACACTCAGGTATGTCGCCATCGGCAGAGGAGTCCCTTTGGGCATCTTGCTCTAGTAAACAAAAAAAATGATCTTCTAGTATAGATCGCGCTAGATGGGGACTTATTTTGTCCACAATAACAGCGTAGGTGTTGAAGGGATCAAACTAGCTATCTCCCGGCCAAGTTCTTCAATATGTCCAATTCACCAATAAGAAGGAAGGTATCGTCTAAAATGATGACCTCCGTGGTCTAGTTGGTAAAACGCCTGTCTCGCAGTACGGAGGCTGCGGAATCAAATCCCGCTGGAACCCAATTTTTTTCAAAAAGGATTCCAGTCTAGTTTTCACTTAAAGCCTCTTTAACATTTTTCTGGTTGATTATAAGAGATCGCCATATAGCAATAAGCCCGCAAGGTTGTACTGTATACAACAAAAGAGTAATACAATGCAAAGCAAACGAATTAATAATACCTATTGATAATATGACAATTTATCTAACGCCGTTTAGAGCGAAAATACTCCTTAACCTTTCCCTTTTTAGGTGTAGTGTAGTTTGTGTGTAGGGTACCTACATAATAAATTTGTCTATCTAAAATGAATATGAAAGTATTTTAATATTTTTTTATGAACATTTAACATCTTTACATGCCTTTCCACGGCATAGCGTGATGGCAGGGTGAAGGTGATTGCAAAGAGCAGCATGAAGTGTAATTAATATTATAGAATAATTAATGGAACTCAGAACGTACGAAGCAATGGGCGTGGAAGTGTCGTCACGGAATCCAAATGGACGCCTCACGATTTATGTTGCCCAGTCTTCTTCCTTGTGCTGTGTTTTTGTCAGCGTAGAAATCACTCCTTAGCACATATCGTGTAAAAAAATCAATAATTTCTTAAATCTTAGAAATGACGTTTGTTTAATTTTGTAATGTCATGTTTATAAACTGGACAACTTAGAAATTCTCGGGATTAAAATGAGAGTTTAAATTAAATCAACATTACACACTTCTTTTTCTTCTCAGTGACATGTCAGGTACCCCCAACGTTGAATATCATTTGAAAGTAGATATCTTTGTCCCCGACAGCCCGAAAAAGATCTCCAACGCCCCTTATGCCAGTCCAATCACGTATATTGCGGAGCCAGGAGATTTGCCTCCTGCCAACACTTCTTCGGCCTTCTATTTTGCCTTGGATGATCAGGTGCAGTAATCTGTATTTTTCTCCTCTAAGTACATGACCCAAATAGGACACCTTTCAGATTTTAATATAAGTCATCAACTCTCTATCAACTTTGGCTCTTTGAAGAACCCTTGGGTTGCTGAACATATCCGTCCAGGGTATCCGTAGCATTATCCGGTGTATCCACATTTAGAATGCTTCCAGTCGGTTCATACTACTTACTTTGAGGGTCCATGATTCCACTCCATGCAATAATACTGATAACATTACAAACAATAAAGTTAATTTCCACAATAAGCTCTCTGCTAAACATATTTCCCGTTTATAAGCCATCATTTTGAGGCCTACCTATTCCCTTGCATTTATTGGCCACACATATTCTCCTCCTCTCCTGTACCTATTACAATTAGAAAAAAATAATTAAGAAATAATTTAGTTCAACTTTACCTGACGAGGAAGACGGACGGCCTTTGAAACCGGTAGTGAACTCAAACAAAACACTTGATTTAAAGTAAGTGTTTTATTAATTTTATTATAAATTCATAAATCAACAATTATTTATTGTACTTATTTAACCTTTCCCTTCCTGTGCTAAAAAAATCCGCCCGTTTCGGTGATGTGTATTCAATACACATGTAAAAATGAGTGATTTAAAATCGAAAGAATAAGAATATTCATAGCCAATCGCTTAAATTAATTAAAATTGAAGTCAAAAGTGATAATAATTGCTGAAAACATGACAAAAACATCGGTTGACGTTCACAAAACGGGCAAAAAGATCACCTCAGATGAATGCGATAGAGCGACTGAGACCTGAGACGAACTGACACTGTGTATGTTATACCTCGAAGGAAGAAACACAACTGCAAACTGAGAGAAAAAAACGACTGTTAGTAAAAAATAGAGATCATTAAACATTTTACGATAATAATATGAGTTATTTAAATTAATAATATTTAATTCCGGAAGAGAGCTTATATGAAGGGACATTTATCTCTGTCCGTATGATGACGACCTGCAGACAGGAGTCATTCAACACAAATGCCAATTCGGAAAAAAACACCCCATACTCCTCTACATTTTTCCTTTATGAAGGGTTGTTTTTTTTATTAATTCTCTTATGGTATGTTTTAATTATGTCTATTTGTTTATTCCCTTAATTGTGACTTTTGATAAATGTGTGTAGAATGAAGTGATAATTAATTCAGCTGTTCCGATGCATTTACACATTTTAAAACGAATCAATCATTAGACCTTATTTTAAATATGATAGAATCCCCTAATTTAAAGCACTCTCCTCAAGTTTTTTTAAATAATTGATTTAATGCAAGATTTAATACAAAGAAGTTACCAAAGAGCCGAATAGTTTTATATACATACCATTACACCATTTCCCTATTAAGATAGTCAGAGAGCAAAGAGCGAAAAAGTTTTCTACCTCGACACACATCTTTAGCCTCTTCTTCATCTATATACCTTATCATGCAACTTCTACTATTTACTTAACTTTCTACGTTTTCTTATTTAAGAATATCATTCAATTTATTCAACCATACTTTCCTTATCTTCCTCTCACAAGCCATTCACTCACATTTTCATTATATATCTATTTTATTTTGTCATTCTTCATCAATTCGTTCTACATGCCCAAACCATCTCAGAGTGTTCTTATTCATCTTACTCGACGCACCACCTGTCTCAATCCCTCCCAGTTCTAGGCCATGTTGAATGCAGTGCTTAACGAGTATCCTACGCATAACTTTTTTGATCCTTCCATCTCATAAGATCCCTTCCTCTTGTTCAGCTTCCCTCAACTGTTGAATTTACACAAACGTTAATAAATCCTACAAAACAAATATTACTAAAGTACACGCACGTTTCGCTCTGTGTAAAGCATTATCAAATAAGTTTTAACCGTTTATATAAATCAATAATAAAATAATTGAACTGAAAGCTTTTAAATAATTGACAGTAATCTTTAACTTGTCACTTTAGTTAATACAATTGACAACCTCCGTGGCCTAGTTGGCAAGACGCTAGACATCCACACAGGGGTTTGATTCTGGATAGTACAAAAAAGATAAAAAAATAAATTCTTATCTTTTCTTTTTTGTAAATATCATTTTCTTGATCCAACCACACTTTCCCTGGTTTTCCTCTACCATGCCTCTAACTCACATTTATACTGTATATTTATTTAGTTAGTCTTTCTTCATTCATTCGTTCCACGTGCTAAAAACATCTTTGAGTTTACTGCTTTATCTTACTTGACAAATACACCTTAATTCCACATTTATCCTTTATCACTTAATCCCGTATTGTGTCATACATTATCCCCCCATATATTCTTCTCAATGCACATATTTTCCCAGAATTTATTAAGTTCCTTCCAGTCTTTTTCCACGTCCATACAATAAAGTTCGTAATGAAATACTATTGTGGACTATCTATCATATTTGATTGAACTGCTCGGTTCGATAATATATGTTTTACAAGTAATGCCCTATGAGTCCTATGACTTTGAATTTAATACCGTGTACTCTCAGATCTTTCTCTTTGCATCTCTCAAGCAATTTACTTATCAAACTCTGTAACTCATCCACCAGGTTGTATCACACGTGTTATGCAATACAAAGCATCATATTTAAAATTTGTTAGAATCAAATGACACTCTGAATTCCAATCTAAATTTGTAATAATAAATTTTCTTCAACAAAAAAACTATTAAAATATTTAAGTATACCTGTTTTTTTTACTTACTAGTGAAACAACATACGTGGTGTAATTTTAATATCTTAAAACATGTATGTTCCAATGTATCTATACATATGTTATATAGAAGAATGGATATAAACGATTTATACTGAATTTGTTTAAAAAATACAAACAATATTTTATGTGTATTGGAATTTCAGTATTGAACACGTGTTTCAGATTTTTAAAAAAACTCGATTATACGAGTATTTAAAATACGCACTCGAAAAACATAAATATTTTGACATGTAGCACTGTACGTAACACAAATATGGGCGTAATTGACACGCCATCAGAATATCCGTTGGCCAGATACCGACATCGGAATATTTGTATGGTCAGATACCAACATCAGAATATTGGTATGGTCAGTGTTGCTATCGGAAATAATCGGAGTCCAAATAACACGGTATAATCAGCAACGTACGGATAATAAATTTTAACGGAGGCCAGTTACTATACGGTTAAGCCGTGTTCGTTTAATAGGCGGAGAAATAATTAATACGAACAGTAAAAATATTTTAATTGGATACATTTGATTTTTGGCAATTATCATTGTTTTTTTTAAAAGTAATTCGGTCAAGGATAAAGGTATATTATATTTATTTCATTATTTTAGGGAAACCAATTACAATAAAACAATTTTTTGTGACATTCGACCCAAATATATATTTTGATTTTTAGGCCTACCTCCGTAGCCTTATTGGTCAGACACCTGTCTACGAACCCGAGGGTTACGTGTTTGAGTTCCATTGTTACCCATTTTATTGAAAAGGGTTCCAGTTTGGTTATCAGTTAAGGCCTCTTTTACATCATTGTAGTAGGCTGGAAGACATTGCTACGTCGCATCAAACCCGTCAAGTTGTACTGCATATAGCAGACATGTGCAAATGCGGCTCTTCGTTGGGTTAAGTGCGGCTCCCAATGTTTTATATAAATATAGATACTTTATTTCCCCATTATACTTGTATTTTCGCGATTTTCCTTTCAAAATGTTGTAAGTGACAAGATGCGCATGTATGAATGCAATTGTCAAAGACGCAAGTATTGGTGTATACGCGTGTGCTGTGATTTTAATGTGTATGGTACGCGCGCATCTCCTGCCTCTTTATGTGCGCAAACCACGCAAACCGTATTCTGCGCTATTTTTATATTTTCTTATATGTGTATTTTTACACTTTATATTAAGATTTGTGTAGAACATGTAATGAATTTGAATTAGTGCATTTAATACTACTTGAGAACGTGACTATGGTGTGGCTCTTTATATGTATGAAAATTCAGAATGTGGATCTCGTTGACATCATATATGCCCACTCCTGGTATATAGCGAAAATATAACATTATAAAATTTCAAAATGAATATTTAACTAATTCCTTATTATATCATTTCTTAAATACACCATGTCGTTAAATAAATCGAAAATTTTTCAACAAATATATTTTCCTACTTCTGAGTACATACGATCAGTGTTATGTTGATCAAATTTGTCCAATAATTTATTTTAAAGGTGTGATGGTATTTCATTATAAAGTCATTAATATGAAGAATGAGAAACGGTCGAACTTTGTGGACCAGTTGGAAAGACACTTGTCTTCCACTCGAGGGTTTCGGGTTCGACACTTAATGGTACTGAAAAAAACGGCCCAATCTTATAAAAGAGTTCGCCTGATACTCGCACGCGTCGATTATGTGTGCGAGTGCTGTTGTCTTTTCACGTTAGATAGTGTTTCCAACACGTGCAGTTATGAACCGTGAATTCAGTGCCTAATCCAGTAGCTCGATTACTGGGACTTTAAACAATATAGTTTTCCAGTCACGTTCTTCATATATCTGAATCATTAATCGGATAATTTGAATGGATTAGGTAAATACGAATGAATTAAAAAAAACTTCATTTTCTATAATATATTTGTTTCAACTTGTGAGTTAATTCAATCTAATACACTTGTAAATGAAATTTTGACTAAAAGCTATGCCGAAAAGTGTAACAATTTTGAATATAGAAATATTAATGGCAAGTTAAAAAATCATTCTCCGATTTAATTTCAACTTGTAACGGTACTGTATTTAATATGTAATTAGTTTATTATTGGATCTCTAATGGCAGTCTGCGGCCGTGGTCTAGCGGTTAGTAAGCGGGTACCCCGGGTTCGGTTCCTGGAGGATTCACTTCTGGACAGATTTAACAATTTATTGTTGTGAATTAATGTTTTTCTGTTACTTATACACATGCTATGTATCTTAATTTTTAAAAGCTCTCTTAAGCTACGCAAAAAATAACTCTATATAAAAAAACTTGAAAGAAAAGTTGCGGCAGATTAAACCAGTCGATCATCTTGGAAATTTGATATCCTTGCCATCGGAATTTTGAGTTTAATCTACCAGACCATGAGCTTGCTGGAGTGCAACAGCTTACACACAATGAAAAAAACAAACACATGAGCCTTTATACTCGATCACGTAATATTTCCAATTATTATGTAACTGATAATCCCATTACATAATTCAGAAGTAAAAAAGGTCATAATGCAATTCTACATTCGTTACAAAGCTATCATATAAATACACATTTTCGTAACACGATATTGCAACAGTGGTGGAGGGTGGTGCGGATATGCCCCCAATTTGTATGTTGCCTGCGGCACCCTCTCGCGCCCTTTCCCCGCCTGCCCTGACTTAACCCCCTCGTGCCCTTGTATTACAGAATTACCCCACCGGATTCTATGTTCTCTACAATAATATAATTGAGTGCATAATTTATGCATCACTATGCATTTTAAGGGGAGGGTATTTGTTTAAATCATCCGGCTGATGCTCAATTCGTCATTTAATATTTAGCAAAAATTCGTTGATTTTTTTTTACAAACTATTTTGGAAATCCTAGTCGATCTTAAGAAGAATTTCATTTTCTTAATATTCGCAATACGAGTCGTTTAGTATAAAAAACAGCAATCTGTCGATTTTGCGTGAATTGAGATAAAACCGAGGAAATGTTCCTTTAATAAAACTACACATTTTTAAATGTTTGCATGGTAACAAAAACAACAATATAAGGGTTATTGTTGTTTTTGTTACCATGTAAACATTTAAAAATGTGTAGTTTTACAATAGGAACATTTCCTTGGTTTTAACTCAATTCATGCAAAATCGACAGATATTTTTTTATACTAAACGACTCATATTTAAAACAACATCTTTGTTAGTTCATTGGTATTTTTCAACAGATCAGATTATATTAAAAATATTACGCTGCATGTAAATAGACAATAAACGTACAAAGCTCTACAGTTTGCGAACATTGTTACCAGACTAATTATATTAACAGACTGGAACCCTTTTTTATACGTACCATCGGGAAATAACCCGAAACTTCTGGATTGAAGTCCAGCTTCTTATAAGCTTCTTCGTAAATACAACACCGCGAATGTCTTTGTAAATACAACATCGCGAATGTTTTTGTAAATACAACACCACGAATGTCTTTGTAAATACAGCACCGCGAATGAACTACTTGTAAAAAAATATTGACTAGAACCGTGGAAATGTATATGCAAGGTTTTGTTGGAACTATAATGTTTATTTATTTAACACTTTTATGTCAATATATCTGGCGAATTTATTGCTTTGAAACAATTTCTTCTAATCACCCAACTTTTTTTACATGATAATTATTATAGGTATCTCTGACCGTGTTTTTAAAGTAATGTATAAAAATAATATTTGAAAAAAACCAACAAAAATTGAAATAAAAGACAAATCTCAAGGAAAATATGGATTAGGGAGAAATCATATTGGAGTTAAGGACGAGGAATATTTTGAAATCAATAATGCTTCTTTGGTTTAATGATGTAGCTCATAAACAGCATCTAAACATCGTTTAATTTCTGCAAGACCCTTTCTTTTGGAAAAAAAATCGATAACCGCGTCAATTTTTAATATTTCAGATTTTAACGAAAAAAATACGTCATTTCACAGCTCCAGCTGACGTACTATTGATACTAATGCACGACATGTATGCTCATTTTCACCCTTAAGCGTTACGATAAATCCAAAACAGATCCAAAGGCTTACAAACCAAAAACCAATAAACTTTTTACAAACCTTACAAACCAATAAACCTCCCACTTTTGGGCCAAATCTTAGAAAAAAACTCACCAGTGATAGGCTCAATTCTCACTTCGAACAGAACTGCCCACTTTCCCCTTTACAACTCGGATTTGAAAGAGAAGTATCCTGTGAGGATGTCATTAGCCCCTTTCAACGGTACGTGGCAGACTCGAGAGATAAATATGTGTTCTTGATTTTTCTTGATAGTTCAGACGCCTTCGATAATGACTGGTGGCTTATGATTTTAAAGAAATTAAAATTCCTCGATATTCCACGGAACGTTTTCCCAAATCGACTCCTTCTGCAGTGGCGACGTACCTGAACGTGAAAAAAATAGTAATGACGACGGACTTAGAGTCCGACATCATGAGAGAAGGAAAATGACTCGCAGCGCCGTATTTTTTTTCTTATAAGGTGATTCAAAGCTTGGAGTTCAAACAGTGCAGCAAGTTGCCAGTACTTTCACAGAAAATTTAAAATACAACAAAACTATCATATAAGATTGGAGTAATCAATCTAGATTGGAGTAATCAATCGGCATGACGATGAACCTATATAAAGCTAAGTGGAGATCCCTTCAGAAATTACATACTCGATTTTCATCGCAGTACCACAGAATGTGCTCTGCAGATTGATCCAGATAGCCTCCAAAATTGCAACAGAGCAATGTGACAAGATTAAAGATAAAAAGTTTGCCATCAAAGATCCCATTGCCAGAGAGAAATTGGATTGTCCAATAGTTTGGCTGGACCCATGGGAAGTCGATGCGCACCTTGATGCGAATTTAAATGTGGTCTTTACGCGGAGGAAGATATCCAACGATGGCCATGCAGTTGCGATGGGCGTGGCCAGCGTGGCATCTTTCCATATTATGTTCTAGCTTGTTAATGCCGAAAACTTGTGTCCTTAGTGATATACTCGTATTAATTGATTTGAGAGATATGCAAAATGTTTTCTAAGGAAATATTTTTTTTATTTAACACGTTCAATGCTAACAACGCGCCTAGTGCGTTCTTCTTGGCAACCGTCGGGTGCTAACAACACGCCTGACGCGTTTTCGTATGCAAACCAAAGATACTATTACCACTCCTAGTGCGTTGAAATTGTATACACATACTTAATTCGTAGCAACGCATTCATGTTTAGTTTATTAGTATTAGCAACACCAAATTAAATCGCACGTAATTTTACTTTTTTTTTCTTTTAATTTTAATAATAAGTCAGCCACACGTGAATTCACTTAATAATTTGATCGCATTGAATGTGTTAAGAAAACATAAAAAATATTTAGAATCTTGAAATATTTTTATAAGAAACTCATAAAGACATTCATTTTCCCATAACGAACACTTCCTACCTGCCAACTGGGAATGCGTGCAGGCTTATCATCTATTGATTGCTCATTTGGGACGAGATGTCTCTCTACGGGACATTTACCAAAGAATTTGCATTCGTGTTTATTTTTACCGCAAAAGGGTTGACATTCGTCAAAAAGGGCTGGCTTTATGTTTAAAAAATGCAACACAATACCTAGTGCGACAAAAATTAGAGAGTTGATAATTTTAGTTAGATAATAATTAAATAATATTCTGAGTCAATATGTAGAGTATTCAAGTGATTTTAAACGATTTTAAAAATCTTGAATTTTTTTTTAACCTGGCGAGATTATTGCCATGTGGCAATCTCTTCCAACCAGCCAGAAGGATGTTTTTTTATAGGACCTAAGTGTTAACCAGACTGGAATCCTATTTAAAAAATCTATGTTCCAGCGGGGATCGAACCCGCAACCTCCGGATCGGCTGACAAGTGTCTTACCACCAAGCCACGGAGATCGTCTTATTAAATATATAAATTTATAAAGTCTTATAAATTTTCACATCTTATTAAATATCAATCAGTTATGATAAAGCTCTCTAAAGTGGTTTGGGCACGTGGAACGAATGAATAAAAAAGACTGAAAAAACAAATATACTATGCAAGTGTAATTGTAAGTAATAGTAGAGGAAGACCAACTAAAGAAGCATAGTTGGATCAAGTGTATGTTATTTTGAAATAAGAAAGTCAGATAAATCATAGAAGCTGTATGAGGAGGTGTGTATGAATGTAAAAGAGGCGAAAAATGTACGTCGCGATAAGAAAGTCTGGTGCTCTCTCATCTCGGCCTACCCGGGCAGGGAGATGACGTGATGGTTCATATGTATGACTTATCAATGCATAATTTTAATTTATTTGCAAATCAGATTTAACATTATAAAAATAATGCAATGCGATTATTTTATAATTTTAAAAATAATTTTGTCAGTGAGGCTTTCAGAAAATCAGAATTAATTAATCATTTTAATGACGATTTTAGATAATTCAATAATTTAAATGACGATTAAATTACGATTTTAGATAATTCAATAATTAAATGACGTCTTCGATTAAATGACGATTTTAGATAATTCAATAATTTAAATGACGATTAAATTACGATTTTAGATAATTCAATAATTAAATGACGTCTTCGATTAAATGACGATTTTAGATCATTCAATAATTTAAATGACGATTTTAGATAATTCAAAGTTTTAAATGACGATTTTAGATAATTCAAAGTTTTAAATGACGATTTTAGATAATTCAAAGTTTTAAATGACGATTTTAGATAATTCAAAGTGACAACTGATTAAGCTTCAAAAATTTAACAATCGATCTGAAAGTGGAAAAGTTCCTCGAATAAAGAAGAAACGCAACATTCATTGGACGCGGTAAAGATATGGTTTTTTTAGTCAATCAAATCTGTCTCGCAAAGGACAACCGAAAAATACATGGTCTATAGTTTCATCATCCAGACCATACTCGTAGCCGGGATTATCCACAATACCCATTCTGTAAAGGTGACTAGCTACCACTCAGTTTGTTATATTAAGTTATTGTATATTGAATAATTAGGCTATATTGAATAATTATTTATCTGAAAATACAAGAGCTATTTAAATTAAAACTTTTACTTGTTAAAACTGTTTTTTAAATTACTCGTATTTTAAACCGGCCCATGCTTCATATGCAGGCACTCTTCAAAACCAAAACATAACAATTCAATTTTTCATATTTTTTTCTTAAACAAACTGACATAATTCTCCTGACTGCAATCATTTGTGTGATTTGTGAAAGCAGTGGGTAGTAATCTCTGCTCAATAGAAACAATAGATGCAACGTGTTGGTCCATCATTACTCATATTATTCTTCTAAGCGACTGTCATCATGCGGATGCTGTTTTACAGGTATCGGCAACCAGTGTTTTAAAGTTTTTTTTATGAATATGAAAAATTACGTTTTATGGATCGCCACAAATTTTTGCTGACTTATACTCCAGTTATTATTACAATGAAATATGTGTGCATCTAACAAATACAGTGAAAATAATAAGTTACGATAAATAGTTGAAAATCATAACTGTTACATTAATAATAATAAAATAAAAATGTATGTTACATAGTGTCATTAAAATAATAGACTCTAATCAAGGGCGTTCTAGCTCGGAATTCGAAGAGACACTTATTGATAAATAAAAATATGTTACATAAAATAAACAAGTTGAGTATAAATATAAGAAGGTAGTGGCTGAGGCCATTAGATTAGAAACTTCTCCGCATCTGAATATACATATATTTGAAAAACATATGAGAAGGTATATGGATATGTGTGAATGTCAAAATAGAAAAGACTAGCGCTCTGCCTTCTCTGCCTACCCCAAGAGGGAAATGGTGTGATGATACGGATACATGAAGAAATATCTCCCATATGTCATGAATGATAAAGTACATATATTTTTTTATTTTCTCTACGGCATGCCATGCATTTAAATTGAATTATAGTATTGAAATTTAATTTTCACTCATGTTTAACAAGAGTACATCTCATCTACACTTGTTTAACAAGAGTACATCTCATCTACACATGTTTAACAAGAGTACATCTCATCTACACATGTTTAACAAGAGTACATCTCATCTACACATATTTAATAAGAGTGCATCTCATATACACATGTTTAACAAGAATACATCTCATCTAAACGTGTTTAATAAGAGTACATCTCATCTACAACATAAATATGACAATAAATCTCATAATACATAAGAGTACATCTCAAATATACATGTTTAACAAGAATACATCTCATCTACACGTGTTTAATAAGAGTACATCTCATCTACAACATAAATATGACAATTTTATATTTATATCCTTAAATATTTTTAGAAAAAAATATTTAAGGATATAAATATAAAAATGATATTTTGTCTGTTTCCGAATAATTATTTTTTAAGTAAGTTTTTTACAATATTTATCAATTTTTTCCATCTACAAAATTTATCAAAAGTAGCGACCATCACTGGTTTAGCCTCCCTGTATTGCAGAATCCTTTCCATGAAATCCTTACTACCGTGTGAAACTAATTCTGGCATTTAAGCAACTTTCCACGCCCATCTCCGATGTTATTGTATAGACTTTGCAGAACTTATGCGGTTGAACCGTTAAACGTCTGTTAAACTCCAAAATTATTTTAATAATTCTATTTTATGCCACGTAAACTTATTCAAACACTCTTGAAAAAGGAACTAAACTTAATTATTGTTATTTAATTTCAATATAACTGAAATGAATAAAAAGTTATATTCAGAAAATCTGTATCTTTTTAAATTTTTGTTAAAACCAAATAAACAAAACGATGAAAAGTCATATTGTGTCCACGTAAATCTTGCAGATATTTTATTATATTACACTTTTATTGTATATATTATAACATGGGGGATATATTACCTTTTGCCAATCTCTTTCAACCGACCAGAAAAGTATTAACCGAATATTTAAATAAGAAAAGCAGCTAAATAACAAATTTATTTACGTGATTTTTATGGGGTACCTGAAGCACTTATAAATATGTGAGTTTTTTGTAATTAAATAAAAAAAATTGCTCAATTATAAATTTATTTATCTGATTTTTAAGAGATACTTAAAACAACTAATAATATGTGAGTATTTTCTAATGAAATAAGAAAATTTGCAAACTTACATGTTTTTTCTACATTTTAATTTTTTTACAATGAAATGTAGAAAAAATTCCTCTGCATAACTATATATATGTTTATCCTTAGGCAGCTTCTTCTTCTTCCCAGTGTCATGTCAGGTCCCCCCAACGTTGAACATCACCTGAAAGTAGGCATCTTTGTCCCCGGCAGCCCGAAAAAGATCCTTATAGACCAGTCCAATCACGTATATTGCGGAGCCAGGAGATTTGCCTCCTTCCAACACCTCTTCGGTCTTCTATTTAGTCTTGGATGATCAGGTGCAGTAATTGGTACTTTGCTCCTCTAAGTACATGACCCAAATAGGACACCTTTTGGATTTTAATATAAGTCAGCAACTCTATATTATCAACTTCGGCTGTTTGAAGAACCCTTGTGTTGCTGACCATATCCATCTAGGGTATCCGTAGCATTCGACGGTGCATTCATTTCGAATGCTTCCATTCGGTTCATACTACCAACTTTGTCAACTAAGGCAGCTAGGTTTCATAAAATCAAACAAAGAATCAAGATATATGTGTAAAACATAAAAAAAAAATTAAAACCACAATTAAACAGAAAATAAATAAAATCCCATCAAAATCACATTACACCCAGACGTAGCATTCAAATCAAATACATTTGTGCACTTTGGATTTGTAAACACATGAACGTGCTCACAATTCACGGAATGGAGGAAAAGCGAACTAACTTTACTGTAAATAAATTATCATACTTTTTCAGTTTTTTTTAATTTCAGCTTAATGGTTACCGTATTTTTAATACATCTTAGATGATTAATTGAACTACATAGAAGTCCGGTGTACGAAAATTCTCTCTCCAAAGGTCATTCGTAATAGTAGTGTATTTATTAATCTTAAATTTAAACTGTATCTTAAATTGTTTTAATATGTTGATAAAAAATATAAATTGTTTTTATTTTTCAGCATCGGAGTTGGCCGTGCGCACTTTGAGAAGCAGCCTCCCAGCAACCTTAGAAAGAGCAATTTCTTCCATTTCGTGGTGGCGCTGTACGACAGGGCAGGGCAACCAATCGAAATCGAAAGAACTGCCTTCATAGGGTTCATCGAAAAAGATCAGGTAAGATTCTTCGAATAAGGGTGCATTCTCACTAAGCGAGTAAACGACCAAATGCTCAAAACATTTGCTTTCAATTTAAGATGATGATTTGAACAGAATCCGTCTTCACTTGGCAATAGAGTCCATACGATTTTCGAAAAATTCAATAAAATATATTTTTCTTAACAAATAGTTGTTCTGAATCCAATAATCGGAGCAAATATTTGTACGCATCGACACGCCGAACATCGCTTATCAGTTTTAAATGTCCAGAGCGAATAAATTCGGAATCACGTACTGTTTTCATATACTGAACAAACTAGCATTCGTTCGCTCGCTCCTTAAGTGAAAATTGATATAAATGAAAATGTATTAAATAATGACTTAAAATGCTAAATTGATTACTCCGGTCTTCTGTCGTATGAGTTTTTATGAACGATTTTGCTAAATCGCTTCATTACTCATACCGGAGATATTAATTTTACATTTGAAGTCATCTAAAAGTTAAGAAAATATGGTTACGATAAGCAGGGTATGGGCTGAAAAATGTTCTATGTACTCGAGGCCGGGCTCGCCTTCTATTGGTGGGGGTGTGTCTCGACTGGGGGGATGCTATGAGATGAACTGATTATCTCTTAAATGTTATTTCTATGACATTGCTCTGAAATATGTACGCAATTTCAGGATATACGTACAGTAACCAGCTGTAAATAATACACATCGTTTGTAGAGCGTCGTCTCTGTCATTCATACACGTGTTCCGTACCGGAGCAAACTGTTAGCGCATTGTGCGACAGATACGACGCTCTACAAACGATGTGTATTACTTATCGCCGGGTACTTGTATATATGTTATTTTGTTGCCATCAATTAACTTATATTTATTTATTTTTATTTCATAGTTGATTGACATGAATTTAAAAAAATCAAATGATTTTGATACAAAATCTCTGATTTAGAAGATCTACGTGAACAAGTTGGTAAGACATTTGTTGTTTAGCTTGGAGAGTTGCATATTCGATTACAGTTGGAACTCTTCGATTACAGTTGGAACTCTTCGATTGCAGTTGGAACTCTTCAATTACAGTTGGAACTCTTCGATTGCAGTTGGAACTCTTCGATAACAGTTGGATTTTTTAAAAAGGTTCTACTCTGGTATTCACTTAAGGCCTCTTTAATATTTTTCTGATTGGATGATATTCCACATGGCAATAAGCTTGCCAGATTGTTCTGTAAACAAGGAAAGCGTAAGAAAAAAATTAAATGAGGAATTTGTTTTTTTTTTTAAACTATATATACGCAAGTAGGTCGATACGCCGTCTTAATTAATTACCTACTCGAGATTCATCAATAGTAATGACATTTTTAATACTTATTAACACTGCCGTATCTTGAAGAAATCATTAGTTTGAGCTAAACAAGGAATATTCACACACATAGGATCGATTATGTTTTCAAACGCGCATAATTTAAGGGGGAAACTCATTGTATGGACCGAAAAATCGTCGATTTTTAGGTTTATTTTTTACGTGAACGAATATTTTATTAAATTATTGTTTTTTTAGACATATTAATTTGTCTTTTAAGAACATTTTCATAAAATTTCATGATAAAAAAAATTATATTAGGTGTTTACATAAGTTGTGTCCGTTTTTTTCCAAATTTAAAAATGAGCACCAAAAGTAAAACAAAATGGTAACGTCATTCGAAAGAAAATTTTCTTTTCTACAAGATATTGTGTTTGCTTTTACGTTACATATATTATTTTATTTGATTACAAGCCTTCAAAATGGTATGTCAAGTAGACGAAAGTGAGCATTGTCGACACCTCCTTCTGTTAGCGTTCAATCGAGGTAATAAAGCTGCCAAAGCTGCTCGCGATATTTGCGAAGTGTACGGTGAAGATCCTATGAATAAAAAGACAACTCGTCGATGGTTTTGCGTTTGAAAGACGGTAACTTCGACCTGAAAGACATGGAGCGTTCCGGACGACCATTGGACTTCGATGAGGACCTCACCCTTAGCGGTTTTTTTAGAATTAATATACCTACGTCACACACTGGCACACGTTTGATTGTATTGGTGAATTTATTCCTGATTTTCACAAAATATCTCTAATGTGGCCAATAAGTGCTAATTATTATTATTATTATTTCATTCAATGCGTAAATGTATTACGGAGGAATACCTAAAATCTGAAACCAGTATTTATTATATTTATAAATACTGGGTTAAAAGTTTTTAGAAGCAATGTGTACTAGTTACACATCACAGGAAAGGAAGGGTTAATAAATAACGACTAGCCTGACATAATCTAAATTATGTTCAAATTTTTACTAATTAGTTCTTCGATGAAGTGACAAACCCATCACAATTTTTCTTGTCAACTTGAGCAAAATTAATAAGCTCAACAAATATACTAGAAGAGTTGATTAATTAATTATGTATTTATGTTCGTTTTTTTTTTAAAACAGATTAATTATTCCATCAACATAAGCACGAAAAATTAACTAACCACGTGGACAAAGGGGGTCAGCATGGTCGTTGTTTGCTCTTTGGGAATAGCGTGACTGGAGTTACCCCCGTCCTTCTGAAACTTATTTATTTAGAGTGTAGGAAATAAGCGTTTTTAAATGAAGCCATTAAATTTTTTTGGACCGTGGGGTTTTTCCGAAAAAAAAAAAATATTTTCTTTATGGTCTATAAGTAAGAACTCTAATAAATTTATCAATTCAACGATAAAGGAATTTTAGAACCATAAATAAAAGTTTTGATGACAAATCTATAAATTAAGTTTATTCACATAAACATACAAGTCATCACGCCGTTTCCTGTCGTGGTAGGCAAAGATGACAGAGCGCCAGAATTTCCTATTTTAACACACATCCTTCGCCTCTTCTAGAGCTATGTAGCTTCCCATAAAACTCCTATAATATATCTGATTGTTTATGTTTCCTTTTTTAAAAGCAATATTCACATGATCCAACCATACTTTCCTTGGTTTTCCTCTACTACGCCTTCCCTTCACACTTGCTCTATACATTGTTTTTTTAAGTACTTCTTCATTCAAACATTCCACATACAGAAACCATCTCAGAATGTATTATTTATATTAAATTTACAATCATCCATAACCGTATCGTATTATTAGTGTACAATAGAACTTATTGCAAAGTGAGCCATTAACATTGTGGAGGTTTAAATACATTGTAATTTGTTTTATTAAACACTGTTTATTCCGCTTTTTGTAACGGTATAACCCTACTGGTTTCAAGGATTTCACCTCATCATCAGGGGAGCACAAATAAGACTGAATTATGTTAGAACTGGTACCGACATACACGCTTCTAACGGTAAACATTCGGGTTGAGGACTGTGGGTGGAGGGAGGGAAGAGACAACCTCGGCGAGCAGCGGCAAGATTCTTGGAATATATGTATCTGCCAGATGTTTAACCCGATGCGCTGACTTATACATTTTTATTTTAATACATATATATCTACGTATATATCTCTATCCTTTCTTTTCTGTATAATTATTTATGAACACTCGTGACACATAAATATAAGTATATTAATATGTACCCGATATATGTATTTGTAACATTAATATATGTATCAACTTCTATCCTTCCTCTCTAATTCAATAATAAAAACTTTCCACACCACCACCCAAATATCAATCAAACAAGTCCGTTCAATACATCCGATGAAGGAGTAAGGTGTCCATAAATCGGACCGACACTCCGAGTAAAATCCCAACTAGATTATACATTTCTAGGGCCTCTAATTTGTCCAATTTATTTCCGTTACTACTGATATATGTAAATGTTTTGCATCATCGATAGAAAATGTATGTTTTTCACGATGACAATGATTAGCTATTTCCGAATAAATTTGAGGATTGGTTAAGACGGATTAGCGTTCATGAAATCTCATTTCAAATAACCTTCCTGTATTTCCTATTTATAAATTATCACAGTCAGCACATAAAAGTTTATACACACCACTGTTGCTAAGTATTCCATTTTTGCCTTTCCCATTAAATAAGAGTTTCCGGAGATTACAATTAGTGTAAAAAGCTGTCGGTAGCAGTTCGAACGTATGTCGGTACCAGTTCGAACATAATTCAGTCTTGTTTATGCTCCCCTGATGATGAGGGGAAAGCCTTGAAACTGGTAGGGTTATACTGTTACAAAAAGTGGAATAAACAGTGTTTGCTAAAACAAATTCCAACATCTCAGAATGCTCTTCTTCATTTCACTCAACACCTTAAGTTCACACTCAGCTTTAATCATTTCACTCCGTATTCTATCACACATTATCACCCTATATCTTTTTCTAAGTACACGCATATCCAAAGTATTTATTGGAATCTTTTCTCTCGTTTTCGACGTCCACTTTTACTCCCATACATCAAAGATGATACTAAAATACAATAAAAAATTATGCTAAAATATAATCAAAGATGATACTAAAATACAATCAAAGATGATGCTAAAATACAATCAAAGATGATACTAAAATACAATCAAAGATGATACTAAAATAAAATACATCAAATATGATACTAATTAAATAGATATTAAAACAATTCAGCAACAAAGCGAAGCTGTGCCATGGAGCTTACGTTTCTTTTTTCTTTTTCCTCTTATTTGAATGAGTGAGCATTTATTGCACACCAGCACATTCATCGGCAACACCGGTGTACTGGATCCAATAGCACACCTAGAGTGAGACGATTGGAGCACACGAACATTTTTTTTGCCTTTTTTTTTTAAATATTATATATGACCGAAGTCATAAGAATTCTAATACCTCTGAATACTAGGCGGAAAAAAATGGCTTTGTCATTTGAGGGGATTAGCACAGTGCAGGGTTCGAACCTAGGACCTTCCGCACAGAAGTCCTGTGCGTTACCTCGCAGTCGCGCATCTCCATGTATATATTTAGGTATATCAATTTAATCTTGGAACCTTAACAGAATAATTGAATTTATTTATTTTCTAAGTATTTTTATGATTTTTAGTAATGAGGTGTGAGCATTTTTCGAATTAATGCAAGTATTTCCGCTCATCGAAGAGACAACCTGCTCAATTAATTTTAATTAGGTACATTTTTTATACAAATATAAACCTTAATGGGTAAATAAAATTCTCACGTTAACACCTTTTATACATTCTTCTGAGAATGTAAAGTACAAGTTTCATTTAGAATGACTTTAATATTGATATTAATCGAAGTTTACTACGTTCTATGGTTCGTGGTATTGTACATACGGACTGGAAAATCTGGTTTTGAAAAAAGCCTAAAAAATAAGTTCATGTTTTAACAGTCGTGTTGGTTTTACCAAAAGCGAGATGTTTCAGAAAAAGCTTTAAAGGCAGTGTTTTGGATTTTACAATAGACAATCTAAAACTGGTTTAAAAATTGTAAAAATGATTTGAAAATAAAAAGAATCAAAATAAATACTATATGTTTTACGAAAGTTCCATTAAATAATGAAATATCGGGTTGAATTATTTTTAAGGGTAGTAATTTTGGTAAGAATATCTGAAGTAGTAATACCTTTATTATTTTTTTTAACCTGGCGAGTTTATTGCCATGTGGCAATCCCTTCCAACCAACCAGAAATATGTTTTTATAGGCCCTAAGTGTTAACCAGACTGGAATCCTATTTAAAAAATCTGGGTTCCAGCGGGGATAGAACCCGCAACCTCCGGATCGGGTGGTTGAGATTTGAATTAATTGAAAAATACGCAACGCAAAAATATCCCACGTTGTATCAGCATCTAAGTTATAAGGACGTTTGTAAAAAAAGTATACATACTTTCGAGTAATTTCCTTGTCGAGGAAGGTAGAAATAATAGAGTGCCAGACTTTCTTATATCAACACACATTTTCCTAATCAAAAGTTTTTAGTCTGAACAAATAACAGCGTATTCGGATAAATGCCTCGCTCCCTGCGTGATAAGGTGAGGTTACAGTTAAAATTTGATACTTCTACCGTCAGGTATAAGTCACATGGAGCCAATAGAAGATGTGTTGTTTTATCGTCGTGGTACGAGTATCTATCCATATATATTCTGTTTATTAACATATTCGTTGATCCAAAAATGTTTTTCATCACTGAGCAAAATTTTCCGGTAAAACAGCGGATCATCTTGCAGTTGATTTTCAGCCCATACATCAAATTCTCGGCGATAACGAAAATTCCTTGGCTTCAATATTTGGACTAACTGAATATTGTAGGCTTTTAGACCAAGATTTTTCCGTAAAATCGTCCAAACAGTCGACGCACAGAGACCAACTTGTTGTGCATGGCGGCGAATAGACAAATTTGAATCTTCTTCAATACTGTCTTTAACGGACGCAATAGCTTCTTCTATACGCACCCTTCTTTGTCTGTAAAGAGGCACAACATTCATCAGAGTGTATTGTGTTCGAAATATATTCACTATAAGACGAATCGCTGTCTCAGATGGTCAATTATGTAAGCCAAAAAAATTTCGAAGAGTTCTTTGAGTTTGGACAATTTAACGTTGATTTGTTGTCTATTGTCTATTCATGATGAATTGTCAAACGTTATTGAGTAAAAATGGCAATGACAGCTTGACAACTGGCACCCTTACAAAGAGATATTCTTCTTCTTCTTCTCAGTGTCATGTTAGGTCCCCCCAACGTTGAATATCACTTGAGAGTAGATATCTTTGTCCTCAGCAGCCCAAAAAAGATCTCCAACGCCCCTTATGCCAGTCCAATCACGTATATTGCGGAGTCAGAAGATTTGCCTCCTGCCAACACCTCTTCGACCCTCTATTTTGTCTTGGATAATCAGGTGCAGTAATTTGTACTTTGGTCCTCTAAGTACACGACCCAAGTAGGAAACCTTTTGGATTTTAATATTAGTCAGCAACTCTCTATCAACTTTGGCTTCTTGAAGAACCCTTGTGTATCCGTAGCATTCTCCGGTGCATCCACATGTCGAATGCTTCCAGTCGGTTCATACTACCAACTTTGAGGGTCCATGATTCCACTCCATGCAATAACACTGACCAAACGTAGCATTTGACTAACCATTGTCGAAGTTTCAAATTTAGATTATCATCGCAGAATACGCTTCTCATTTTATTAAAAGTCGCGCGAGATGATTCAATTTTGCACTTGACTTCAGTTTCTGGGTCGAGGAGTTCCACTAGGATACTTCCGAGATATTTTAACTTTTTTGCTCTCTCTATATCAGCACCGTTCAATGTAAGACGTGCTAACAAAGAGATATAGGAATCTTAAATTCTTTCCCCCTTTAAAAAAACATCCTGTACGTTCTCGTAGCTTGTTAAGGCTGAAAACTTTTAGTTCTTAGCGGTAATTTGTTAACAATATAATTTAATTTGATGTATTCCGGAACACCACATATTTTTTGCTCTTTACCCATTATACTCGTAATATACTCGTAAAATTTTACATATGATTTTTTAATTAAAAAAAGCAGAATTAAATCAGAGGTGATTAATTTCACAGTCGGATTCTAATAAATAACATTCATATTTTACCAGATAATTCACACTTTTGGTCATAATAAAGGTGTGCGGCCATTTGAATAATTTTATTTTTCTTTGTGAATAGAACAGATTAAAATCATGTGACATAATTATAGAGAAACTCCCCTAACGTAGAATGTCCGACCATGGCTGAAATATACAACTGGAAGACAAACGCTCTATCAAAATGCGATTCAGGCTCTGTTTGTTTTATTAAATGTAAGTACGAGTACGTGGTCAAAGCAGTAATTTTCAATCTTAACTAATTACTGGAATTAGTTATTATCATGTCATAATAATTCATTAGAGATTTGAAAAATAAAATATTGGGTGTTAACATAAGTTGTGTCCGTTTTTTCCAAATGAATAGAACAAGAGGACACTTAAAAAAAATTACAACAAATTAGTCAATAATGTATTCTCCTTCATTATTTAAAACTTCTTGCCAACGTTCTGCAAGTTTTTCAATGCCTGTGACTCGAGCAAGTTTTTTAATGCCTGTGACTTGACTTGAGGAATTCGTCCAGCCATGTCCGCAATTCAACGTCATTATTGAAGAAAAACCCATCGACGAACTGTATTTTCATTCATAGCACTTCGCAAATATCGCGAGCAGCTTTGGCAGCTTTATTCCCTCGATTGAACGCGAACAGAAGGAGGTGTCGAAAATGCTCACTTTCGTCTACTTGACATTCCATTTTGAAGGCTTGTAATCAAATAAAATAATATATGTAACGTAAAAGCAAACACAATATTTTGTAGAGAAGAAAATTTTCTTTCGAATGACGTATAATCTTCACCATTTTGTTTTACTTTTGGTGCTCATTTTTAAATTTGAAAAAAAAACGGACACGACTTATGTTAACACCTAATACATGAATCAAAAAGTAATATCAAAAAGTATTTACCCATTTAACGCATAGTAAGTTAGAATTTGAATCATTGGCAAGAAACCTGCGAGAATTTTGTTACCTTCAAACAGTGGAACAAATATATATTTTTTTTAATATCTCTTCTTAGTATCGTTTCTACCCGTGACTATATCCTACATGGTTTATTCTAAGTATGTTGGGGTACTACCTTCTAAGCGTGAGGAGGGGTGTGAACGTCTTTTCTTATAAATTTAATTTGCTGACCGAAGCAACATCTAATACCACTATGTTCGAGTATATTGGAAAATATTTGGTTTTATTTTTCTGTACCTGAAAAGTACTGAAACCTCCAATTTGGGCACATTTCTCGTGGCCAAGGAGACAGTTTGGAGAGGTTTGTGGATAATGAAGGTTAATGGAATGACGACGCACAACTGGAAGAATCCCAATGCGTTGGACTGACCAAGTGAGATATGTAACTAGTTTACCTTTAACAACTACCCTTCGAGCTGTGGGTCGCAGGAATAGATGGAAATGAATCGTCGGAGTCTATCATGGGAGTTACGGTTCTAAGTCATGAGCTACACGATAAGATGGACCTGAAAAGTTAGAAAAATCGTTACATGAGAAGGGGTACGGACGTAGAGTGTGCCCATTGTAGAAAGTCTGTCACTCTGTTATATCTGCCTACCCCATGAGGGATATGGTACGATGGTATGTATATACTCGTATTTATGATACAACGTGTTTGTTGTACATTATATTTTATCCAAATTAGAGTAAAGGTAATTTAATTATTAAATTTTTACTAAAATGTGGGATCCCTGTATTTATTGTGAAGGTGACAGTTCGTTAAGTTTAATTAAATGCACATAATGGCTCTTGAAATATGCTAATGTAATATTTTTAAAATAATAAACATAACTATGCGTAAATAAGTGGAAAATATTGCACGAATAATATGGTGTTGTACTAGAAAAGAAAATAACGTTTTATTGAATTTTATGGCAGTGTTTTTACTTAGCTTCGTGAATAAAATTATGCTTTTGGCTTGTAAAATAAAATACTTATTTAAAACGTCTGATTTTGTTTATTTCAGGAGACAGAAGGGCAAAAAACTAACAATGGCATCCAATATAGATTACAATTACTTTACGCTAATGGTAAGATATGTTTTTTTTATTATTTATATTTAAGTAGCATAGTTACATATAGTGTTACCATTAGTTAAATAGGCATTCCATCCTTTAAAGAGGATTGATGTCAATTTGCAGGAAATAAGTCGGTGTCAGAATATGTAAGAACTACTGAAGTACTAAATATTTCAAGAGTTTTGGATAATCCATTACAGTACCTGGCGGTAAGTAATACACATCGGGCTTACGAAAACGACTGTAGGCCATAATCGGCTAACTTCGGTTTTGTAGTCTCTGTCGCACGATGCGCTAACAGACCGGTACCTAGAAAGAGCAAATCACGACGGAACACATGTAGAACACATGACAGAGATCTTGTAAATGAAATTCGAAAACAGAAAAGAGCTATCAATGAACATACTAAATTGAAAAAAAAAATCAATGATGTAAAAACCTACAATACACTCCTTAATGTGGCAAAAGGGGCTAATTACCTTTTTTCTGATAAAAGAATATTAGTTCCATTGAGACTATTAATTCCTAATTAAACGTGGACAAGGAAATTAATAAAAATAATGCATGAACTGAGCAAAATATATGGGGTGTCCATGTTTAACAAAATAAGAAATGTAATTATTAAGCATGAATATAGGCTTAACACTTTTGAGTTAAATAGAGTAAAAAAGAACGTAAAGGTAGTTATGACATGTTGAGTGAATGGGTGATGATATACTAACTTAACTTTCTAATTAAAGTAAGAGTGGAAGTCGTGGTAGATGACCGAGAGAAATATGGTAGGACCAAATAAAAAAAATTAAAGATAGAAAGATAAGGAGTTAGAAAAACAGAACGAAATGTATGAGAAGATGTATGGATGGGGATGAGGTTAAAGAAGTATGTCATTAAAGAAAAGTTTGACGCTTATCAACCTATCCTAACACTCTGTCTTTATCGACCTATTCGAACAGGGAAATGTGAGATTCCATGGGAATGAAAAAAATCTTTCTACTCAAGATGTCCCTTAGGATCGACATACCATTCCCTTGTAATGAAATATAACACTATAGATCTGAGCTTATATCGTGTAAAAAAAACAAGATTGGTCCGCTTGAAGAACTCCTCGGAGTGTGCGATAGAAACACGTGTTGCGGTAAATGGGTACAATTAGTGAATAACAAAGTAATCTTAAGTTATTTTTTTACCGTTTATTATTTTAAAGTCACTCCTTCCAGCAAAATTCCTTTTCTCTCTACCATATAGAGATACAACCAGTTTTATCACTTAGATTCCTCCGGTACAAAAAGCCTTTGCGAGTAACTATCATGCTCGGCGAGATTTTTCCATCCTCATCTGGGAGATCAAAATGACGTGTCTCTTTCAACACCTGCCTTGTTCGATGAGGTTTGATGCGTTGACTTGGATCGAGTTTTTATTTGAAATTTCGCTAATCGTAAATGTAAATATAAAATTTATAAATTAAAATATTTTGAAACATAAAATGTACATGAGAATGTGTAAGCATATATTTGTGATATTAAAAATTTGCAAAATTATTGTAATAAAAATGTATACTATTTTTTTGAGGTTCTATCTCCTATCGGAGGTTAGCCACTATCATGACAATGCTTTTTCAATTTACTGTAGACTGAAACAACTTGGAAAAATTGCACCGAAACCATTTCAACAAATTCCTAAGGCCTCGGCCACACAGGTAGGAGCCTCGCTTGGTCCTTAGAGCTACGCTGCGAGCTAGGCGATATATCCTAGCGAACCAACGCACCGCATACTATCGCAATAGCTACACTGCACGCTTAGCGCCACGCTACTTGACGATGTGTCACCTAGTGAGTCTCCTAGCGAACAGACGTGCTGGTTAATTTTATTGTGTTACCAAGTGATTTTACAAGATGGCGGAAGTTTTAATAACAGCTGTGTATAAAAGGGAACTTTTGCGGAACCAAACTATTCAAAAGTTGTAATGAAATTGGTTAGTTTTGAGAGTGGCATCGTTTGTTGACTTAACCGCTCCCAAATGTCAAATGAATTTGTGCAAAGCACTTTGGTGTGGCCATGCATGAAGTCAACTAGTCTATTAGTCACGTAGCACCTAGCTTGCACCTAGCGAAGCACTTTGGTTTGGCCTTAGCCTTAGCCAAGAGATGCGGCTTCTACCTCGTTTGCCATTTATTTTTCCTTGGATGATTCGTTTTGATATAGAAGTGACAGGCCTGTTAATTTTCTGTGAAACTTTAAAAGTAAACAATTCTAATAAATATGTACTAAGAATGTTGTCAAAGATTTCGGCTTTAACTTTGTAGAACTCCATGTTGGAATGTTGAAAAATATATTACTTTGTTATTTCAATAATTAATTACGTTAATCCCGCGATATGAGTTTTCAACCCATACCTCGAGGCTCTCTTGAGGTGAGATTGTCAAAAGCGTCTTGGAATATGAGATAGAAACACGTGTCGCGAGGATTGCTGTGACTGGTTGAATAAAAAAATAAATTATACTTTAAAATTCTGAAGAAATAATCAACTAATCACAATAAACTAGTACAATTTATTATAAATATGCAGACATAGTGAAAAATTACAACAATATACTATATATATATTGTTATTTGTTTAGTCGAACTCTGTTTATTCTACTTTGTATAACGGTATAACCCTACCGGTTTCAAGGTTTATACCGAGTCATCAGGGGAACACAAACGGAGTATTGTTAGTCTTCCCCTGATGATGAGAGGAAAACCTTGAAATAGAGTGTAATAAACAGCTTAACAGTGCCTTTAAACCTTGACAGTGTAAATATCTTACTCGTACCTGTAAATAATATACCGTATATGTACATAGATTTTTAATCATCATAAGGTCTATGCTAATTTTATTTGATTCTCCAGAGTGAGACATATTTTGAACAAGATAGAGATGCCCAGTCTGTCGATACTAGCATACACGAATGCTGCCTCAGCGAGAATAATTTGGATCATATTTTCTTTGCCCACTAAATGATGCTATGACGCTTGTCTTTCAACCCCGGGGATGATGGTATTGATTCCCATTGAAGCTCAGATTTTATAAAAAGAATTCCAGTCTGGTTTCATTTAGGTGTCCTTAAGAGAGTTTTAGTGAGTTGCAATAGATTGCTACATGGCAATACACCCGCTAGGTTGTACTGTATACAACGGAAGTGTTATACAATACAATACGATTGCCCTTTAACCCGGGATTTGTGGGTTTGATTCCTATTGGAACCCAGATTGTTCAAAAAGGATTCCCGACTGGCTTTCACTTAGGGTTTTTTAAGAGCTTTCTGGTGATTTGGAAGTGATTGCCACATGGCAATAAACCGTAGCTTGTACTGTTTACAACGAAAGTGGGACAGAATATAAATTACGTGTATCCGACCTTTTATGAACTCTTAATTTCTAGTCAGTAAAATAATGTGTTTCATTCCCGATTTTTCCTTTCCTCTCCACCATCCCTTCCTTTCCTTTTGATTGATGATATCTCACTTAATATGAAAAATAATGTTCGGGTGATTGTTCGTCTTTGTGGGTTTCGTGGGCATATACTCAGGTATGTGTTTATGGATTTCGTGGGGATGGATAGTCATTTGAATGATTTATGCAACGACGTAACTTGCTTCATTTACTTTTGTCTGATTGGTTGGAGGAGATTGCCGCCAGGCCATAAGTCCGCCATATTGTATTTGCAATAAAAGTGTTAAAGAAATAAATAGATATTTACTTAATTTTTTTTTAAATGGGCTCGAGTTCGTTTTTATTTTATATAACACCTTTCTGATTGGTTGAAAAGATTAGCACATGCCAATTAACCCGCCTTGTAGTACTGTATAAAACGAATGTGTAATATTAATATAAAATAGTATTTAAGGCTTTTATAATATTTTTTTAAACGTGGCTTATCAATCTCAAACATATAAAATATTTTCCTGAAGATTTAAAAAAACTTATCTACCAATATAAAAAAACTTGACATTCAGAGTAATTGTTAAATAAATTCTGTAGCAATGAAAAAAAATAGAATTCTGCAAGATGAGTAATTCAACAGCATCACCTTATCAATTTTAATTTTTCTTTACATCAACCATCCATTCATCCGTCATTCCATTTGCCATGGCATTCCTTTCTTCGATTGCCTCACGCCTTACTTGTATTCAGGCTTGTTATAAAAATCAGATATCCTTTTTAGTCCTGTGTCGACGTGGAAAAGGAAACAATTAACTCTGTTTTGAAAAACTAGTTTTTCGTCTTCTCGACGTGTTTTCCTTCATCGCTAATGGAAGACGGTACATAAATATTTTATGCTTTTGATTATTGCGATAAGTTCGAAAAGGCTTTTTTTCTCCTACTATATTTTGTGAATTCTTTTTTTTTTCTGTAGTTCATAGCTCAATAAGGCTTACTACTACTTCATAGATTTTTTGTTTTGTGTCTTCGTATGAATTTACGAAGTTTCTTGTGGAATAATATTTTTTGAATGATCGTTTTCGTTATAAATGTTGTTCGAATGCTGGCAAATACCGTGCGTCTTAATAACAGCTCAAGGCGAAAGCTTAGCACTGTAAAAGAAAGAATATCACTGAAAGTTCCTCAAACACGAGATTGAATCCTTTGCTTTAAAAAAAAGTTTTGACGATTAAATTAGAGCATTTTGTTGATAAATGGCAATTTGACCAGTTGTTTCCAGAAAAAAATATAAATTTAACAATTTTGATAAGTGTTTTGAATATAACTCGACTCTTTGATAAGTGTTTTAAATATTATATACGTTGTTGATAATAACTCGATTCTTTGATAAGTGTTTTAAATATATACGTTATTGAACATAACTCGACTCTTTGATAAGTGTTTTAAATATATACGTAATTGATAATAACTCGATTCTTTGATAAGTGTTTTAAATATATACGTACTTGAACATAACTCGACTCTTTGATAAGTGTTATAAATATATACGTAATTGTACATAACTCGACTCTTTGATAAGTGTTTTAAATATAGGCGTAATTGAACATAACTCGACTCTTTGATAAACTTATGAACCATTTTATGTTTTTTATTTTTATTTTGTTTAAAATTTAACATTAGTTCAAAAACTATTGTAGAATGCCCGTTGATTTATTCAGGTAGTAAATTCTTTCATTTATACATAACATCACGCCATTTACCTGTCGGGGGAGGCAGAGAGGAGACTTTCGTATCTCATCAAACATAATCGTATTTCCCCCTTTATAGCTCTTACAATATCTCTTCCTTTTTAATTGTTCCTTCTTTCAAAATATCACTCACTTGTTCCAACCATAGATTCCTTGGTTTTCCTCTACCACGCCTTTCACTCACATATGCACTGTATATTTGTTTTTCTTTCTTCATTCATTCCTTTCATACGCCCAAACCATATCAAAGCACTCTTATTCATCTTACTCTACACACTAACCTTAAGTTCACATTTATCTCTCATCACTTAATTTCGTATTCTGTTCTTCCATAAAAAGATGATTTTTTCTATTTAAAAAACATCACACTTACCATTACCTGTAGGCAGAGAAGAGTATCCACTTTATTCAATCTTGATATCTACCTTTCTTTTATTCTTCGATCATAACACACACCATATTATTATAAAAGGCTTTTCACCTTCCCTCTTTTAAAATTTGATTAATTTGGTAGTGCCATATGTTCTTAAACTTACGAGTATAATACCTTCTTACACTACAATAAAATACATAAGAATTTGTACTCATGTCAATGAATTATAGTCTCAAATTTTATCAATTTACAGAATAAACTGTTTTTCTATAATCTTAATTAGTTAAAACACGTTTGAAACTTATTTAGATGACGTGTCAAAAAATATTCATGTGACAATCTCAAAAATTTATTGCGGCAAACATAAGAAAGATAAAAGAAATACATATTATTCCTTATTTAACTTAATCATGACTCTCGTGCCCTAGTTGGTAGAATATTTGTTTCGAGAAAAAGGGTCGCTATCTGGTTTTCACATACAGGTCTTTTGGAAGGTTGAAAGAAATTGTCACGTGAAAATATGCTCGCCAAGTTGTGATGTATACAACGAAGGTATGATATAATACTTTTGAATTGAGAGTAAGGAAATAGAAGATTGAAAAGTATAGTAAACGAAATGAGAAATATATGTATGTTAATCATCACCATCCTGTCGTGTAACTCATGACAGAGCATATGAAGACTGCTATCCATTCATCCCTGAATTTCGCGGATTGAAAGACAGTTGTAAAGGGTAGTTTAGTTGCGTCTCTATATATAGTAATAGACGAAAAAAAAAAGTATTAGTTAACCTTATAGTGCGCAATGATGCACATATGAATCAACCAAAGTTTTTCTAAATATTTTTGTTTTGAGTAGTATAAACAACGACTCACGCGCTGTTACAAATGTGATACTTTAAAATCACATAGGTTTAATAGAAAACTGTTTTACCGGTCCATTTGGCAGTTGAAGTTTGACTTGTTGCGCGCGTAGATGACTTTTGTGATTTGTTCCAGTTTGAAATAAAATGCCTTTATTATTGGTGATCAACGTAATCTTATTTTTTTCTTTTATTCTTTAGTACATATGTGTAAAATAAGTGAAGTAAAATATATAATTTCATTTATATCATTATATCATATAATTAACTTACAAATGCGCAGTGATTCATATATGAACCTTACTCTTTTTTTTTAAATATAAATATATAAAAACAAAAAAAAATTGTATTTTTCATGTTCCAGTACATATTTAATGCATAAATATATTTTTATTTTTGAAATTAAAAAAATCGCGCATTGTAGGGTTAATAGAAACTTATTATCTGCATATATATGACATAAGAAATGACGGTGTCTTGGAAATAATCAAAGAATATATTGATTAAAGTTATCGAGTTGTTTGCTCTCAGATGTAGTTCAAAAGTGAAGTTATCCTACAAAGCAGGGAGTTTCTAAATGTGCGGTTACAGCATCTAAGGTCCGTTGTTAAGTATTTTGGTTTTCACATGGGATTCCGACCCTACTTTACCACACCATCGTGCATCTCTAGCGAGGGGTTAAGTTTTGCCATACCCGAGAATTGTTTCAAATCAGTTAAGCGAAACCTGAAACAGTTAATTAATTTTCAAATTTAAAAGTAAATTTCTTCTACACATATATTTAAAAAAAAAATTTATTACAATTATTATTTATTTAATGTAATACATCAATAAGGTTTTAAAGTGTATTTATTTTAATTATACACAACACTTACACGATAAAAAAACAACGGTTAAAAAAAATGTAATTTATTTCACCAAACACTGTTTATTCTACTTTTTTTGTAACGGTATAACCCTACCGGTTTCAAGGCTTTCACCTCATCTTCAGGGGAGTACAAACAAAAATTGTTTGATAAAATAAATTACAATTTCTTTAAATGTTGTTTATAGTTAAGGCATTAACGTTGTGGAGGTTTAAAGACATTGTAATTTATTTTTATCAACCACTGTTTATTCCCCTTTTTAGATTAGAGGCCCTAGAAATTTCTAAGTCAGTACATCGATCCGAACATCTGTTTAACAGTTATATCACAAAAATCTCTCCGTTCTTGGCCGAAATCGTCCCATGCCTCCCTCACCCCTCAGCCCCCAACCGTTGAAGCGTGTATATCGGTACCAGTTCGAACAGCATTTAATCTTGTTTGTGCTCCCCTGAAGATGAGGTGAAAGCCTTGAAACCGGTAGGGTTATACCGTTACAAAAAAGTGGAATAAACAGTGTTTGATGAAATAAATTACAATTTCTTTAAGCCTCCACAACGTTAATGCCTTAACTATATCTATAAAAAAATCTTTGATCTGATTTTGTTAAAATTTACAATTATTTATTTCTCAAATCTTATAAAAGAAGCTAGTTTCTCTTTATGGTGTCATGTTTGTAATTTTTTTATTAAAATAAATAAAATATTTATTTTTTATTCACTACCGGTTTTAAAGACTTTCGTCTTCCTCGTCAAATGATTTACCTGACAAGGAAGACTGAAGTCTTTAAAACCGGTAATAAACTCAAATAAAACATGGGTGAATAAAAAAATTGTTTTAATTTATTTTATTAAAAATGTATTACAATGATTTCTTTGTAGTTTGTCTTCCCTTGATCAGTTTTCTGTGATTTTCCTACCAAATATGTTTTTTTTTCTGAGCATATGCTGGTGCGGTGAAGCATCTAATCAAGCGGCTGCAGCCACTACCTCCCGATTGTTACACTCAACTTATATATTTATTTTGTAATATTTTTACATTATAATAATAGTGGGTACAAGTCCCGAGCTAGAGCTCCTCATTTTAACAACTATCAGAGCTAAAATGCAATAAAATACAACATGTTCAACACAAATGCAATAAACTATAAATTATTAAACAAAAATGCAAAACAATTCAATTCAATACATTATGTTTAACACAATTGCAAAACAATACAGTATGTTCAACATACAAACATTTTTTAAACACAAATGCAAAATTATACAATATGTTCAACACGAATGCAACACAGTTCCGCTATGCTTGTACCAAAATGATATACATTTATTTCGTAATATTTTATGTGCGTACTGCTTTTCGATATTTTTTCATGTAAAATTCATGTAAATAATAATGTTTTTTAAATGATCGATCAAAGACTAGAATAAAGTAAAAAAAAAATTGACAAAATTAGTGTGTTCGAATCCTGAGCTAGAGCGCCCTTGAGGAGAGTTTGTTCTCTCACCAGCGCTGTATATATTTTCCTTTTATTATTAGTATAACAATATAATACAATTTGTTCAACATAAAGGCAACACAAATCAACTACCTTCCTGTATTTATACCAAGATTATTATTTTGTAATATTTTAAAATGTCTATAATAGTGGGCTCTAGTCCAGAGTTAGAGCGCCCTTGAAGAGAGTTTGCTCTCTAAATGACGCTATATTAACGTTTCTTTTTTTAGAAGTATCACAATAAAATATAATTAAATTCAATACAACATGATCAACGCAAATGCAACACAATTATACTTCCTTTCTACCCTTATCACAAAATTATTATTTTGTAATATTTTAAATTGTCTATAATAGTGGGTTCTGGTCCAGAGTTAGAGCGCCCTTAAAGAGAGTTTTTTTTTATTTTTAGTATTACAAAATAATATAATTCAACACAATACAATATGTTCCACACAAATGCAATACAATTCAATAAAGACCTTTTAATGCGTACAAATATGTAATTTGAAAAAGGAAATGAAGCAAAGGAAACCACTATTTGGCCACGAGAGTTTATAATAATAATTATTAATATTCACTAAGTTGAATGCGGCCATAAAAGAAAGGTCCTAACCACTGTGGGTAAACCCCGAAGCCGTTACCTCCGCCCCGTACCACTCCACTTAAATATTCATTATGTTTACGCAGACACCTGTTCAATTCAGCGCTGTTCCTTAAAGGACCGAGGACTTGCACACGCGTGAGCTACGGAGGTAAATCATAAGAAGGATTTAAGGATTCATACAAGGAAAAAAAATCATCACTTTGTTGTATATTTTTATCATCACATAAAATTATTGGTACTAGATGAGACAAATTAATGAACAATATGGGATGCAAAACAAGAGAAAATGATTATAAGAATTCTGTGGCGTTCCAATTGACGACCTCCTTGATTGGTAAGACACTTGTCTCACAAACCAGAGGTAGCAGGTTTAATTCCTATTGGTACCTATATCTATAAAATGTTATAATACACTGCACTGCAACTATGTTAAAGCCGAATGTGAGCGTCTCTTTATAGCGCTGTGCGAATTGTCCTTCTATTATAAGTATGGTCTCTTTAACACATTTCTAGTTGGTTGTAAGAGATAACTACAGGATCATAAACCCGCCAGGTTGTAATGTATACAACGAAAGCGCAATACATTAAATAGTTGTTAATTCTAGAAAAAATGTATGGAAAATCGTCTGATCTTTATTTACGCTTAATTCTATAGATTTTTTTTCAATATTTTTCAACTTTTTTACGCTTGAGAATTTTAATAATGATTATGTATTATTTTTGCTTATATTAATCTCTTTCTGATAGTTTGAAAATCAATATCACGTCATATGTAAAATAATCACTAAATATAATATTCAAATTAATTAAAGTTTTTTAAGGCAAACTTTTCATTTAAAAACTGACATTCAATAAAAATTATTTCAGATTTATTTTAAATAAGAATATTGCATATTAATCCGCGTTCCGTTTAATTTAATTTAAAAGTTACTCAGTAAGCAATGATTAACGAATTCCGTGTCAATGTATTTTTATAAAGTTTTAGTTGAGAAACTAGCAGTATTATTAAATATTTGGATAAGAAATTATACAATTTTCAATTTTTTTTAATTATGAAGCTAGTTAAATAATAAAAATTCTCCATTTTTTTTTTTATTTATTAAAAGCTTTTTTTCTTTAGTTGAATGAAACGATATAAAGCTTACAAAACATATTATGTGTGTGAAATTAAAGTATAATACAACAAGATATTTGATATTTCAATATTTCTTTTAGTCCAAGCTCATGGCCAATTTAAAAAGGAGTGTTTTTAAAACTTTTCCATAATATAAAAGTACTTGTTACTTTCATGAATACGAAATTGTATTACCCATTTCGCAACATAAACATGCAACTGAAACTATGATACGATGCTTAAAGGGTATAACGTTTAAATTTGATGGATAAAAATAAAGTAAGTGTAATCTTCTATTGTATAGAGTGCTTTTAATACGGTATCAAGTAAGATAAAATTTGAGAAAATGGATCTTAAAGGTTATTTCTTATTCCTTTTGAAGCTTAATATATCAAGGGCCTGAGGGAATAACACATTAAGTCAACTTCTTAAAATGTTTAAAAATTCATGATAACTTAAATAATCTAGATTGATTCATAAATATTGTAATTTATTTTATCAAACACTGTTTATTCCACTTTTTTGTAACGGTATAACCCTACCGGTTTCAAGGCTTTTACCTCATCTTCAAGGGAGCACAAACAAGACTAAATTCGGTTTGAACTGGTACCGAGATACAACTGAGGCGTACAGGAGGCATGGGACGATTTCGGCCAGGAGCGGAGAGATTTTTGGGATATAACTGTTCACCAGATGTTCGGATCGATGTACTGACTTAGAAATTTCTAGGGCCTCTAATCTGTCCAATTTATTTCCGTTACTACTGATATGTAAGAATTTGGAATCATCGATAGAACAAAGTATGGTTTTTACGGTGACAATAATTTGCCATTTCAGAATAAATTAGAGGATTTGTTAAGGCGGATTTGTGTTCACGAAATCTCTTTTCAAAGGATCTTCCTGTTTTTCCTATATAGAAATTATCACAGTCAGTACATAAAAGCTTCATTCAATATTCATACATATGTACGAGTATTATTATCCATTACTCAATTAAAATGTGATATTTTTAACACTTGCCACCCTGTGATGGATAGCGAGTGACCAGAACTTATATTTTATTTGATTATTCGACGTTTTAATACATAATAAAATGATTTGTATAGCTAATTACAAAAAATAACCTGGCAGACTTGGCATAATTTTAATTTAAAACATACATTTTTCACTGGACGCTTAGCGTCCAGCACCGTGGCTGGCGGAATTTTTTAGCACAGTAAGGCAAGTGTTAAATATTGTGTACTATGCAATCAGGCGTTGGACGCACTAAAGTTGTCTATTACTGGCCAAAAGGGTATTGATCGGTGGTCAATAATGAGTGCTATTGGCTATTGCTAAAACTTATTGGTCTCGGTCTTAATAGAGTTTGGTCCGTTGGATTTGGAGGCCCATCGTCGCGCCTCGATTTTTTTTCTCGGTAAGGATCAACTTGAACATCAAATCTCGTCATCCCCTATAGGAAGACAAATATATAAAGCATTTCATTTTATCAGAGTGCTTCGACTTCCCGTGGGTGTATCCAAACAATTGGATTTCCTAATTTCTCTCTGGCCATATGAGCTTTAATTGCAAACTTTTAGCTTCAATATTGTACCTTTGCTCTATTATATTTTTGTAGCCATCTAGATCAAACAGCAGATTGCATTTTGTCGTACTGCAATGATGATAGCGTTAATAATTTCTGAAGGGATCTCCATTTGCCTTACATTGGTTCGTCATTTAACCAATAGGTTATTCCGATCTAATGGCGTTAAATAATAGAATCGGCAACTTGCTAGGCCGTTTGAGCTAAAGCCCTAAGTAGCTTAAGTATATTTACTACGCTGCGAGACATTTTCCTTCATCCGTGAAGTCGGATCTTATGTCCGTCGTATCTACTATTATTTTCACACTTTGGCGTGTCACCACTGAAGGAAGAGCCCCTTTGAACTTTGGGCACTGCCTTCTTCGCCCCTACGTGAAGTGCTATCCTAAAAAAGTAAAGAAGTAGAATCGCTGAATGAATCTTAACGTCTAGTGACATTGATTTAGTCGGTTTTTCAGTTGTTATAACTAATCTATTTTTCTATTCAAGTCTCAATTAACACGTTAATTTTAAAATTAATCTTACGTGACGTCCCATAATATTTAGATTTTTTTTTGGTTACATTTTTAATTATAATATTTAATTTAACTAAATAAACAGGTTATTTAACAATTGTGTGAGTTTTTGGATCACCTCTAGGGGTTTGAAAACAAATATTTATATAGAAAGGTATTTAATTGATTTAATTTTTTAAACTTACTAATGATTGATGTGTGTACACATACATATAAATTAAATTAAATGTATTTATTTCTCAATTAACAAAAAATACATTTCACAATCTAACTAATTAGAAATCAACCTGTATTGAGCTGAGCAATAAAGTTACTCATATCTTCTAACATAAGGGATGATTAAGTGATTCCAATTACATGAAACAAAATGCAAAAAAAAATAGATCTGAGTATAAAAATAATAAATACCAATCGCAATGGTGTACCTCATGCTCCCCTGTGATTTTTTTTTCTTTTTATCCACATTACACGGATTTCTCCTGTTACACAAATAGGGTCTGATTCTAACGTTAACTTATTCGTTAGGAAGAATATCAGCCAGGATTCTTCTCATACTGCTTAGGCGGTACCGAGAATATATCAACAGGGTCATTCAGTTGGTTCAATATCTCTATACCACGCGTAACTGAGTGTTTAGCCATGATATTCGTCATGTAAGTTGGTATGCAAAACAGAGGGTGATTGCCTTGCACGGCTCTACTTATTAGGCGCATATAAACTTAGTGCTTCTAGAATCGCGGGACAGTTAAAGCAACCTTGAAAAACCTTAAGTAAGAATATCGCAATGGATTCTTGCCTTCTGGTTTCGAGGCTTCTAAAGTTACACACCGTGAGAAGTTCGACGTGGTGAGCATATTTTAGATAATCGCTATTTGTTATGTACCATAGATATCTGAGTTTTTTTTGTATTTGTTCTATATTGTTTTTATATTTGAGCTGATGAGGAGTCCAAACTGTAGATGCATGTTCTAATTTGGTTCTAATTAGATAATTATACAAGTTTTGAAGGATATCGGTATACAAAAAAAAAAAAAAAATCCTCAGATATCTATGGTACAGAACAAAGGGCGAGTACCCAAAATATGTTCACCATTCCGAACTTCTCACGGTGTATAATTATTGAAGCCTCGAAACAAGAAGGCAAGAATCCATTGCGATATTCCTAATAAAGGTTTTCCATGGTTCCTTTAACTGTCCCGCGATTCTAGAAGCACTAAGTTTATATGTACCCAATAAATATAGCCGTGCAAGGAATCATCCTCTGTTCTATATACCAACTTACAGGACGAATATCATGGCTAAACACTCAGTTACGCGTGGTATAGAGATTTTGAACCAACTGATTGAGAATGTTGATATATTCTCGGTACCGTCTAGCAGTATGAGATGAATCCTGGCTGATATTTTTCCTTACGAATAAGCTAACGCTAGAAGCAGAACCTCTTTGTGTAACATAAGAAATCCGTGCAAAGTGGATAAAAAAATGTATTAAATTCTCTTGTTCAGTTAAGTTATATCTACACAATTTATCCATCAAGTTATGGATGATATCGACATCGGAAAATTCGTTAAATAAAATCATTTCTTACACGTACTAGCCATCAAGCATGACGATAAAAATAATATATAATAGAAATTATACAAATTAAACACATAATTTAGAACCTAATCCACGCGACCATCAGAATAAGATAATGTAAGAACAAAAATTTGTCTTTACTCGTAAAAGCTTCTTTTTATTGAGTGTTAACGAGAAAATAATGTGCGAAGGTAACTTTTATGAAATAAATTTAAGTTACCCGTCATCACATATATATATATTCGATGCAGATCTAGTACGTGGTCCATTCTTCAATTTGTTGGAAACTGATATACCTAAAAGTATCACATGACTTATGGAAATTAAATGTACTAGGCGTACTTGAAACTACGTGCATTGCAGGTGCTTTTACGCCGTAAAATACTTACCACTACTGTGCATGGAACGAAAAAATGCAGAGAATCTTATAAAATTGAACATTTTTGGAAATCCGGAAAGAAAAAAAACTCATGTTTCATCGCTTTGGTTTATACGACAAAAAAAAAGTGTTTCTCATTTTAATTTTATTTGCAAAATACGAGTCGGTTTAAATAGCTTAGTGTAAAAACACGTGTTGGCCATTTATGGTGCCTTTGATACGATCCCCGAGAGTCGAAAAAATAAAATTATCACGGACTGGTTTTTATTTTTCATGCCTTTTAATGTTTAAAATCTCGAATTGGTCTTTACGCAATAGCGTAATTTGACCAATAGTGGACTTTATGGGGTTAGTATTTCTCAACCACTATGAGAATCCGAAGCATAAAATTGCAATCAATAATGAAATATTGCTCACATCTCGCATTAACATTTTATTTGATGTATTTTTTTTTGTTTGAATGATTATTATTTTTTATACTTGATTTATAAAGCTATAATTAATTAACTGGAATAAAATAAATTAAGCAATGAGATATTAATTGAATAGATATTGCATTCGAATCGGCAAATAATGTTTATGTTAAAAATCATTCCAAAAAAGTTTTAATAAAATATTTTTTCAATTATCCTGTTTGCTTTCAGCATATGTGGTATGAAGAACAATTTCAAAAGACCAAGACCAAGTTATGAAGGACCTTAAAAAGGAAGAACGTTTAGGAAAAACGGATTTTTTACATGGCACATTATAAAGTCCTGATCATCTTGCAATATATTCTTAGTCAGCTTTTTGCTTCATTATTCCTCAGATGTGGTTAGACTACCCCTTCACTTCTTTGAGGGTTGGCCCGTTAGTCGGCTTCCTATCGTGACCTTAAGGAGGCTCATCCAATCTCAGAACGAGATCCCGTCTGTAAAATATTGTCTGCCTTCTACATATTACGATGTCTTCAGTTTTACATATTCTTCTTATTTCTGTATTTTTTAATTCTAAGTGTTTGACCAGTTATACAACATGGAACCTTAATTTATGATGCCCATGGAGTACCTTCGTTCATGTGGTATCAACTCTAGTTTCAGAATATATTATTAAAAGTGTACACATACTTTACAGGCCTTTTCTTTACTGTCTGTTGCCATCTATTTATTTATCCATATACTAAAATCAAATCCATAACCATACTTCGACCAAATAAAAACTCAGGATGATAAGTTCAATAGAAACAGTTTAGCTTTCTTGTTCCTGATTATATGTTAAATAAACTTTTTATGTGGGCAGACAAATTTACTTAAAAAATAGTAAAAAAAATAAGTTTTTTTTGTTCTTTTATGTTAAGAATCACAACAAAATTTATGATTTCAATCGAAATCATGCAATCGAGAAATATTCCATGTGCAGACCCGTTTTCTTTCATTTTTGTAGATTTATAAGTGCCATTTTGTACCTTCAAATCAGTTAATGATCCTTTGAGGAATGAGTGTTTTTAATTTAAATGCTCTTTTATGGTATAATGTGATTATGGTGGGATAATTTATACTTATCACTCATTGTCGTTGCTGACCATCGTGTTGAGGATCCCCTTTCCAATTCATTTGGAAAGCGAAAAATTGATGAGCCCAAAGTCATACTTATGACTGTTTTACATATATTTTTTTCATTTTTTATTTTGTGAAACCTACCTGCCGTAAGGTGGGAATACTAGATATAAACAGGAGTTTTTTGTATATTTCATTGTAAAAATAAAAAAAAGTTATATTGTAAAAATAAAAAAAAGTTATATTGTAAAAATAAAAAAAAGTTATATTGTAAAAATAAAAAAAAAGTTGAGTATAAGGATAAGAAAGCAGTGGTTGCGTTTATTAAAATAGATATTTCCCCAGATATCTTCAGAAAAATACATTTGGTAAGAAAACTGCGAAAAACTTACCAAACGAAGACGAACTTAAATTAAACCTTTGTAGATCTTTCGATATGTAATAATAATATATTCGGCTTTAGGTGTAGTGTAGTTGTACGAGTATGTTTGTAGTATACTCGTTCATTATAAATTTTGATAAGACCTCTCTATTAAAGTGTTGTCTTCAAGTGCTTCCTAAAGCTGCAGAGGTCATCCTTATTTCGCATAGGATCAACAACAACAAATGCTCTATACTTAATATTTATAAAAAAATCCATGAAGTTTGCAACCTCCCGCTGGATATACTATACGGAGTAGCAAGCCCGATACAGGACGGAGGCAAGTAAATACTCGCGTCGTGTATTTCCTTTAGACGGGCCCTCGGGGAGTTTTTTGCGCTCTTCTTATCGACTATGTAAATACACTTTGCGCTATTATGCTATTTACCACTCATGCGTCTTTATTTGCGCCGCTTTATGGATATTCATTTTTAAGCGCGATGCCCGTTTACATGTTCATTCGGCATCGTTCCGAGTCATTCGAAAATGGTGTACGCCGGGCACCTTGAATTTTATTGCTGTAAGATTAGATTTGAATAGCGAATAATGATATATACAGGTTAAACATAAATATAAAGGTTTTTTGATATAGATAAACAACATCTGTATTTTTTATAATATATTTATAAGTATTACATATTTCAATTACTCCGCTAAAGCTAACGGAATATTAGCAAGCTATAAACACTCTCTTATATTTTTTGACAATCCCAGTTAAAAAAACATCTTCCTCTATCGATTTATAAAGATAGACGAAAATGTTTTTTTAAAGTTTCATAAATATATCGGAAGATACACAAAGAAACCTTTCTTGAACTTCCGATATGTGATAGTAGTCGTGATAGTACTCGTAACACTCTTGACAGTACTCGTAACACTCGTAAGACACTTGTGATAGTACTCGTAACACACATCGATATGTGATAGTACTCGTAACACACACCGATATGTGATAGTACTCGTAACACACTTGTGATAGTACTCGTAACACACTTGACAGTACTCGTAACACTCGTAAGACACTTGTGATAGTACTCGTAATACACATCGATATGTGATAGTACTCGTAACACACACCGATATGTGATAGTACTCGTAACACACTTGTGATAGTACTCGTAACACACTTGACAGTACTCGTAACACTCGTAAGACACTTGTGATAGTACTCGTAATACACATCGATATGTGATAGTACTCGTAACACACACCGATATGTGATAGTACTCGTAACACACTTGTGATAGTACTCGTAACATATATGACAGTACTCGTAACACACTTGTGATAGTACTCGTAACACACACCGATATGTGATAGTACTCGTAACACACTTGTGATAGTACTCGTAACACACTTGACAGTACTCGTAACACACTTGTGATAGTACTCGTAACATACACCGATATGTGATAGTACTCGTAACACACTAGACTTTAGGTGGAATGTAGTATATGTGTGTAGTGTTCATATATAATTATTAATTTTGATGAATTTTCAAGGAAAAATTGTGTTCAAATAATTCCTAAAGCTGCACACATTACTCATATTATCAAAACTTTGAAGCAGACAAGGATCGATCCTGTTGAAATATTGCCCGAAAAAAACGATAATATTTTCACGTAATTTGAGATATTTAAAAAACACTTTGTGTGAGCTTGTGTAGAATAAAAATAATGAAATTGAACCAAAATAAACACAATAACTAGTTAAGACTTTAGCATACAAAAGTAAATACATTTAAGTATTGTATATTATCCTTAAAATATCAATAGCATAGCTATTAAACAAAAAAGAAATTTGTCATATTACTCAACCAATTATGGACGCCCAATAATCTTTTTAAATTATATTAAAAAAAAAAAACAGGTATTTTTTACGAACTAGACTTTAAATATTTTTATTTTTTGTGTTTTCAGGAATGCGACAAGAACAAGATATATTCGTCCGACTTATCGACTCAGTTACCAAACAAGTAAGTTTTTCTTATATTTTGTACTTTTATTTCAACAAAAAAAAATCAAATTATTATAACCCAATTATTAAGAGGTTAAAAAGCTGAAATACACAAATAAAGTAAAACTGAAATGCATATTTCAACATCTGTACAAAAATTAAATAGTCGGGCGAAGAGACCACCTCAAATGGATGCCCGAGAGCTACTGAAGCGAGAGAAGCGAGCGAACTGAAATTCTATTTCTGGCGTTACCATATACCAAAGTAGAGTGAGACGTGAATAGCGTCACTTCCTCACCCATAGTGTTTTTTTTTAGAATGAATATCTACGTCACACACTGGCATACTTTTAATTGTATTGGTGAATTTATTCCCTATTTCTACAAAATATCTCTGATATGGCCGATAAGTGCTAATTATTATTAATATTATTTTTTCATTCAATGCGTAAATGTATTACGAAGGAATATCTAAGATCTGAACCCAGTATTTCTCTCTGCCTACCCCTCAAGGATACAGCGCGATGATATGTATGTATGTATATATCCGTGAACGAATTCCTTTCCTCTAATCCTACAATCAATATTTGGAGATGAGTATTTTTTAAATTTAATTTGTAAAACTTTTATGGCTTCAAACAAGTTTACGTATTCAAGATATGGTAGTTAGTTGGAAGAAATTAGTGTATAGCAATGCGCCCGGCAGATATACCATGTAGAATCATGCGCAAAAAAGAATTACAATAATTGGAGTCTTCTTCAGTCAACAGTTATCTTTAATCAGACAGTCCTTACATGAACGAATCTTTAATTGCGAAATGAAGCGTACTATAAATACTATTGTTTATGCTTAGTAGAAATTTAAAGATAACAGTATTTTATCAATTAAAATAACAATAAGCACTTTAATGTTGCCTTATCTCCCCTTACATTTGATTAAAACTGTAGATTTTTATTTTATTTTACTATTCTAAAATAATACTTCAACATATCAAATTTCCAGTTCGAGTGCAATTTAGCGAATATTTTCAGCTTGTAATAATAATAACGATAAAACCACTAAAATTGTTGCATTTCCTCCAAAATCGTTAAAAATTCTGATGACCGGTCGATCTTATTACCGATAACCGCTTGCCACGTGTACGCCGCGTGTCACCCACGTGCCGACCACGTGTTCCCCGCCCATTGGCGGGCCAATCAGCGTTAGATTATTGTGTTGTTTTTCTGTGGGCACACAGTGTTTTCTTCCTTTGCAAATACCACAGTCCCTACTGCGAATATTTAATGTTACTTAAATTGTTTTCGTTTTAGGGTGTAATTTTCAAATAAAAAAACATGTGATTTACAAAAGAATCCAAATTTACTTTACAACGTTTTGTTTTCTTTTACTTAGAAGTCTTAAATATTGTCACAGAGATCTAAACACAAATCGGATTCATTTCCCGATGGTACCCAAAGAACATAAAAAATACTTTATCTCACTGGTTAGATAGTTCGTCTAGTAACAAAACTCCCTAGACGTGCACAAGTGTTGTTGTGTATTCATGTTCAGTAGTATTTCGAACAGTTACGATGACAATCTGAGAGTTACGTAATTACTCGATTATTGAGGCTGAAGACGATATTGTCTCCGACCAAACTCTTCTATATGCCCGTATCACCAATTCAGATATGTTGAGGGGTAACATACGGATAAATAAATAAACAGAGATCAAAATCACAAAATAGTGATTCGTGTATCATGCAATTGTAATTAAATTTAAAAAAATAAGATTAATTAATTATAATTAATATAAATATAACATTATCCATAATTATATGTCCTATTCAGTAGCTTTTAGCACTTGCCACCCTGTGATGGATATCGAGTGACCAGGACTTATATTCAATTTGATAATTCGACGTTTTAATACATAAAAAATATTTTTATAGCTAATTACAAAAAATAACCTAGTAGATTTTGCATAATTTTAATTTAAAACATACGTTTTTCACTGGAAGCTTAGCGTCCAGCACCGTGGCTGGCGGAATTTTTTAGCACAGTAAGGCAAGTGTTAAAAATGACAATTATTAATTTCGACATTTCGATTCCACACTGCTTCCAAAAAATACAACATGTCTATCTCCATCAGCAAGACTAAATGCATGACTCTAGCCAGAGAGCAAGTTGGATGTAGTGTGGCGATCAACGACACACCAATTGAATAAGTTACAAAATTTAAATACTTGGGTGCTAGCATAATGTGAAATAATGACCTCTATGGCGAAGTGCTTGAACAATCACAAAAGGCCGCAGCTATTTCCGGATGTTTAAAGAACACTATCTGGAAAAAAGTATATGAACATCCAAAGCAAGGTGAGGATATACAAGACCTGTGTCCGCCTCATAATGACATACATCATAGAATCCAGAGCCGACCCTGTCAGAACCAAAAATCTCCTTCGAACCAGCGAAATGAAGGTACTCAGGAGTATCGCTGGCAAAACCCTTCGTAATAGAGTACGAAACACAGAAATCCGAAGGATGTGCGAAGTTGAAGATATTGTCAGATGGGGACGACAGAGAAGAAGGTTCTGGAACGAACGAACATGGCGGAACCAAGAGCCGTAAGAATGGCCAGGGACAGTATCCCCCAAGCAAGCAGACCTCCACGACGACCTCCCAAAAGATGGAAAGACAGCTGGCAATCGACGTCATAAGAGGGAAACAATGATGCAGATCCATAACATAAAAAAATAAGAAGAAGACATTTTTTCTTTTCCTGAATAAGTTTAACCTTATTATTATTGCAATTTCCGTTGGAGCCAATATTCTTCACGTTCGTGACACCGTCTGTGATGTACATTTAAATTTTCAGCCATATTGAACGGGCAGTGTGTCTTTGATAGGCAAATATTTAAAAAGCATTTTGGCCCTAAGAGGGTTTTCCATTTTGAAAATGACTGGATAATTTTTTTTTTGAGGTTTGTTTGTGGTCACTGTTTGCGGGAGGCAATTTAAAGACAACGATCAGAATTGTAGGCAAGCAACACCACGATAATACAGAGGCTCACACTTCACTGCTTATTCGTAAATTTTTGGCCATAACCATCACCATCGTGATGCTGCAGCCCTATTTACCAGCAACTTTTTCCTGTTCTCGAAGAAGCATGGGATATTGAAAGGATAACGTTTTGCAACCATAGATTAGATACAGAAAAAATCGCTGGGTGAGCTAAAAGCTATAAAAAATGTGCGTTCTACAAATGTTTTGCGGATTGAAAAAAACGTTGGCAAAATTGTATTTTATCCTATGGAGGCTACGTTGAAAGGGACGATATTAATATTAATAATGAAATAAATATTTTTTAATAAAAAGATTAATTCGCGATATTTTTTTTCTATCCTCGTATACCACCCTCATAAGCAAAACACAGCTAATGGCCAAAGTTAAGTTTTGAGAAAACTGCACTTTCATGTTTTTCATTGCTGCTTAAAAATATCGCGATTCATGAACAAAAAATCAGTAAAATGTTATTCATAAGCAAAAACGCAGCAAACGTATAGGCACTTGCTGTCTTTTTGCTTATGAATCACATTTTGTTGTTTTTTTGCTTAGAAAAACTTAGTATTTTGTAAAATAAAAAAATACATTATGCCGATTTTTGTGTTGAAATAAATGGTTTTCTGTTTTTTTATGGATTATGGTTCAGAATTTGATATGGTATATTGCCGCATACTAAGTTAAATTTCTGATTGATTCCCGTTAGCTGCATTTTTGTTTATGACGGCAGTATACCTCAAATTAGTAAATTTATAGTATTATGAACGCCATTAAATCAGTATATTGCATGAGTAATAAAAAAAACTATTTAAAAAAATTCTATGAGGTAACAGATTAAAGGAGTTGTAAGCTTTACAGAGAACTTAAACACACGTGTAGGTAGTAGGTAGAAAGAAGAGAAAAGAAGTGGTGTAAGGCTTTGAGTTAATTATTTGGTAGCCATAAATCCCCGTTAATTGGGTATAGCAGAGTCGCGGTTCACAGGACGCTTATGGCTTGTACAACTACTCATGGACGGGGAGTGAAGAATATTTCTACTTGATCTTCAAAAAATATTTTTTGAAAATCGAGAAACGATCAACATATGTTCAGCACATTGTGCCCTGTCATGTCATCGTGCGACGTGTAAACTATAGTATGTCATCATCTATGTTAAAAAAATAAAATGGTTACTTTTTTCGAACATGGTATATTGATTGCAAAATTTGATAAAATGATTTCATTTGACTAAAAATGATTATATTTTATATTAATTTTTTTTATGTACGAAAGAGTACAGTTTTCTCTGAATTTATGTCAAACACAATCACGATTTTACATTTTCCTTACAAATTGTTTCATTTACTTGATAGTAATTTAGTGTTTAATTCACTTTAAAGACAATAATTAAAGTCGATGGGGCACTTCACCCTTCCTTCCCTGTGATGTGTAACTAGTATACATTTCTTCTAAAAACTTTAATATCTCTATAAATATAATAAATACTGGGTTCAGATTTTAGGCATTCCTCCGTAATACATTTACGCATTAAATGAAAAAAATAATAATAATTTGCACTTAAATCGGGAATAAATTCATCAATACAATCAAACGTGTCCCAGTGTGTGACGTAGGTATATTAATTCTAAAAAAACCGCTATGGGTGACGAAGCGACGCTATTCACGTCTCACTCTCACTCTACTTCGGTATATGGGAACGCAAGAAATAGAATCTCAGTTCGCTCGCTTCTCTCGCTTCAGTAGCTTTCGGGCAGCCATTTGAGGTGTCCGCATCGCCCGTTTTGTGAACGTCGGCCGATGTTTTTTTCAGAAATTAAATTTCAAATATTATCACTTTTGACTTCAAATTTAATTAATTTGAACGATTGGCTGTGAAAATTCTTATTTTTTCGATTTTAAATCGCTCATCTTTACGTGTGTATTGAATACGAGTACACAGCACCGGAACGTGCGGATTTTTTTAGCACAGGAAGGGAAAGGTTAAACTTGAATTCGAACTGGACAGTATCCAAATCTTCTTAGATGATAGTTCACAACAGTATTTTAGTACCAACTTTGATTTTTAGGAATTAAATGTGGAAAATGTAGAGAGAAAGAACGATTGACTTAATGGAGCTGAATAAATGCTGTTAAAATTCATGTACTGTGAAAATCACTGGGGTGACAATGTATGAACACAAAATGAACGGATTTGGGATCCAGGTTTCGATTTGTTGAAAAAAAATATATATTCCCATATATTAAATAACACACTTACGAGTACAGACAATCTTACAAACGCTTTTCTAAAAAAAGTCACTTGAATTGACATGATATATTGTACGTACGTATACACGACAAAATAAAGTATGGCATATTAAAAACAAATTAACTAACTTGCGTGCACAGTTTCAGAAATGTTTTTGTGAATTGTTCTTTAAATGTACTTTTTTATGTTCAAATTATATTCTGTTTTTATTAATCCTTTTATAGCCCGGGACTACGGTTTACGCCACGTAAATAGTTATTCCAAATGCTCGTGACGTACGGTATACGTCATCACTTTTTGGCGATTAGTTTACTTTTTATAATATGTGTTTTAAACACGTTTAATACTAGCAGGAGCATGTCTCATCATGCATGCAAAACAAATTGTAGTTGATAATTAGAAATGAAAAACGGTATTGTTTATTCTGTGATGTACAGTTTAAACTTGTTTAATTCTGCTCTTTTGTATATTTTCTTAAGGCAAGACTATTCAAAAAACATGCAATATAAATGCGTACTTAAGAATTAAACTTTTAGTGAAAATTGAGCTATGTGCTTTAGTAACGATCAATAATAAATTTGGGATTGATTATTTTTGATTCGTGATAATGATAATTAATTATAAAAACTAATGACTACTTACGTGGTCTTATCAATAATATGAATATCTTCCAGCTTATGGGTAGTGGGGTCGATTCCCGTTGGAACCCATATTTAAAACAATGTCCTTTCTGTTTTTCGCTTAAAGTTTTTTTTTAAATCTTTCTGGTTATTCTAAAGAGTTAACGCCTCATAATATTAACAATCAGGTTATAATGTATACAGTCAAAGTGTAGTCAAACTTCTCACGGTGCGTAACTATAGAAGCCTCGAAACAAGAAGGCAAGAATCCATTGCGATATTCCTAATAAAGGTTCTCCAAGGTTCCTTTAACTGTCCCGCGATTCTAGAAGCACTAAGTTTATATGTACCCAATAAATATAGCCGTGCAAGGAATCACCCTCTGTTCTACATACCAACTTACAGGACGAATATCATGGCTAAACACTCAGTCACGCGTGGTATAGAGATATTGAACCAACTGAATGACACTGTTGATATATTCTCGGTACCGTCTAGCAGTATGAGAACAATCCTGGCTGATATTATTCCTAACGAATAAGCTAACGCTAGAAGCAGACCCTCTTTGTGTAACAGGAGAAATCCGCGCAAAGTGGTTACATTTTTTTTTTTTTTAAATAACATAATCAAAAATGTTCACGGTGATGAAGATATAATTCTGAGAAATAAATTGCAAAACTCGACAAAAATTATTTAAAAACAAGGAGATAATAATAAAGTCTACAGAAGTCGAATGGATTTATAAAAGTGACAAAAATAAATGTATAATAATTATTTATACAATAATGAAACGGAATTCATTTCATCGTATTACACTAACATTTTACAAAGTATAACACACCGAATTGATTGTATTATTGCTATTTCTCTCCCAACCAGAAAGTATAACAAACCGAATTGATTATATTATTGCTATTTCTCTCCCAACCAGAAAGTATAACACACCGAATTGATTGTATTATTGCTATTTCTCTCCCAACCAGAAAGTATAACACACCGAATTGATTGTATTATTGCTATTTCTCTCTCAACCAGAAAGTACTCGTATAACACACCGAATTGATTGTATTATTGCTATTTCTCTCCCAACCAGAAAGTATAACACACCGAATTGATTATATTATTGCTATTTCTCTCCCAACCAGAAAGTACTCGTATAACACACCGAATTGATTGTATTATTGCTATTTCTCTCCCAACCAGAAAGTATAACACACCGAATTGATTGTATTATTGCTATTTCTCTCCCAACCAGAAAGTATAACACACCGAATTGATTGTATTATTGCTATTTCTCTCTCAACCAGAAAGTACTCGTATAACACACCGAATTGATTGTATTATTGCTATTTCTCTCCCAACCAGAAAGTATAACACACCGAATTGATTATATTATTGCTATTTCTCTCCCAACCAGAAAGTATAACAAACCGAATTGATTATATTATTGCTATTTCTCTCCCAACCAGAAAGTACTCGTATAACACACCGAATCGATTGTATTATTGCTATTTCTCTCCCAACCAGAAAGTACTCGTATAACACACCGAATTGATTGTATTATTGCTATTTCTCTCCCAACCAGAAAGTATAACACACCGAATTGATTATATTATTGCTATTTCTCTCCCAACCAGAAAGTACTCGTATAACACACCGAATTGATTGTATTATTGCTATTTCTCTCCCAACCAGAAAGTATAACACACCGAATTGATTGTATTATTGCTATTTCTCTCCCAACCAGAAAGTATAACACACCGAATTGATTGTATTATTGCTATTTCTCTCCCAACCAGAAAGTATAACACACCGAATTGATTGTATTATTGCTATTTCTCTCCCAACCAGAAAGTATAACACACCGAATTGATTGTATAGGAATGAAAAATACCGGGACATATATTTTATTTCTTTTATATACGAGTATATACATATATAGTATGTACATACCATCACGCCATTTCCCTATCGGGGTAGGCAGAAAGGACAATGTACCAGACTTTCCTATTTCTATGTACATATTTCACCTATTCCGTCTTCTTACATTTCCTTCTTTCAAAATATCATTCATTTGACCACGTTTTCCTCTATCAAGCTTTTCACTCACATTGCACTGTATATTTGTTTACTTTAACTTTTCCTCATTCATTCGTTTCACGTGCCCAAATCATCTCAGATTGTTTCTCTTCATATTACTTAACACATCAGTCTTAAGTTTGTATTCATCACTAATAACTTCATTTTGCTCTCTGTCATATATTGTCACCTCGTATATTCTTCTAAGCATTTATTCGTCTCCTTTCAAACTTTCTCTTCATTTCTACAGCATTTATACGTCTCCTTTTAACCTTTCTCTTCATTTCTACAGCATTTATTCGTCTCCTTTCAACCGTTCTCTTCATTTCTACAGCATTTATTCGTCTCCTTTCAACCTTTCTCTACATTTTCCACGTTTAACACCTTAACATCACAGTTGGTACTTAAAACTAGTGTTTTTGATACTCTTGGATTTGAGTTTATGTGTTTTAGTGCCCCATTGACTCTAATTCTTATGCCTTTCAAACTAGAATTAATCACCAAATTTCAATGAAACTATGATATTTTTACGTAAAAGGCAAAAGCATGGTTGATTTATTTTTTAACATAAATTCTCACACGAAAATTCATAACGAGCCGCCCCTTGAAACGAAGGAAAGAGAGTAAGTCAAGAGAAGGCTTCTTGTTAGACTAACTGCGGCTAAGGGTTATGGCGCCCGCGTAAATTTCCTTTACTGCGCGCGCTCAGCGTCTACACACACATCCTGAGACGTGAACCCACCCCTGTGCTCTACCCTCCCCGCTTCCCCTCGCCACACTCTTCTTTCATACGGGGCAATAACGATGAACGTACACATCAGAGATTTTAAACATTTTTCATGATGCTGTGTATTCGAATGTTTACTTAGCACAGCTTACGGGACTGAAGACATCGTGTTGAAGTGACTAGTTCAATAGTATAGAATAAACCGACTTCGTCAGCATGCTGATTGTACTTTTGCTTTTAAAGGACCAAGGACATTTTTTTAATGTTTGTGATTTTAAGATTCAGAATATATATTTTTGACTTAAAAGATAAAGATAAAACATTTAGACATTTTTGCGCTATACGAACAATAAGTGAAATCAGTAGGAAAAAGACAGAATATCTGTACCTGCCATTTGAAGACCTAAATGTCACAACTCTTTCAATGCAACTGGATGGGGAAATATTAGCCAGCTGTGACTCATTTAAGTATCTGGGCTCACTCATTCACAAATACGGAGGGTGCGCCTCGGATGTTGACCATAGAATAAGTGTGGGATGGATGAAATTCAGATCGGTAACAGGAGTCTTGTGTGACCCAAAAATACCTATAAAACTGAAAGGAAAGGTATACCAGACTTTTGTTAGACCCGCAATTATGTATGGCTCAGAAAGCTGGAATATGTACAGCTCCTACTCTAGGCAACTTGAAACAGCAGAAATGCGAATGCTTAGGTGGTCGGCAGGAGTTTCACTGAAATATAAAATTAAGAGCTCACGCATTCGTGGTAGCCTGGGGGTCACTGACATAAATAGTAAGCGGGAAGAGCGACAGCTGAGATGGTACGGGCACATAAGACGGAGACCAGCAGACCATATTGTTAATCAGGCAATGTATGTGGATCTTCCTCAACAGCCGTCCAGAAGAAGACCAAAGAACTCCTGGATGACTCAATGCTCCAAAATCCTGCAGAGAAACGGCCTAGATGAAAGCGACACCCAGAACCGACAGCCTGAGAACGAGGAGAGCCGACCCCAACAGCCTACCTAGGCAACGAGTTGGGACAGTGCCAGGAAGAAGAAGAAGAAGTGAAATTTTTAACACATTTGTAATCAAACTATCAAGAAAATATATTGACGATTGTATGATACAAGGACCAATAATAGCCATTTTTGACACGTTTGGGACCCAATGACATTTTTGACACATTTGTGATTTAACCATCAAGATTAGATATTTTTGACCATATTATCTTTTAAGGACAAATAATTTATATTTTTAATACTCTTGCGCTTTAATTAAAGACCATGAAGTGTTATTCAGTCACATTTCTGATTTAAGGACTAAGTTTATATATTTGTGAGAATTTAGCGCTTTAAGAACAAAAATCATTTTTCACATTTTAGCGCTTTAAGGACCAAGAAGTGACACATTAGTGATTTAAGGACGATGGATAGTTTTGACAATTTTGCGCTTTAGAGACAAATAATATAAACGTTTTCATTCATGCGTTCTAAAGATCAAGAAGGGAAATTTGTGATTTAAAGACTTGGAATATATGTGATATATTTTTGACAATTGAGCGCTTTTAACGATAATTACTTTAAATAAACTTCACTTATTTCTTAACGCACTAATTTACCACACAAATTTCCCCATAAGAATATATCTGATACATTTGTGCGTTAAAAGCCAATAAGAATTATTATGTTTTTCACCGTAACCTCTGCCGAACACAAGTTGAAAATCTCTGATCTACAGGACCGCCCTCAGAGAAATGGGACCGTTAAAACTACCCACTTCACGTATCACGTGTTGCCCCATAAAAATATCAGTATCGTTTTCACTTTGTAATTATATGACTAATTAAATGTCCTGAATTAGAACTGAGAGGAGTGCTTGTTTATCCTTTGATTCCTGTTGCGAGATCTGCATTTTGGGCTGGTATTTAAAGTTTTAAACAATATTTACATATTTCTATGACACGTTAAAATTAAATCCAAGTGTACTTGTTGAAAAAACGTATATATGTATACAAGAACTATAAATCTTGGAAAGCAAATAAGGTTGACTACTTTAAGTAACTCAACAAATTCCACATCTTCATCACGAGCTCAATGCTAAGCGTCGTGGTACTTTGCTATGTCTCAAACTCGAACTATAAATCTTGGAAAGCAAATGAGGTTGACTACTTTAAGTAACTCAACAAATTCCACATCTTCATCACGAGCTCAATGCTAAGCGTCGTGGTACTTTGCTATGTCTCAAACTCGACGCACCACTTGTATCGATCCCTCACAGTTCTAGGCCATGTTGAATGCAGTGCTTAACGACTATCCTATGTATCATTTTTTTATCCGTCCATCTCATAAGACACCTTCCTTTTGCTCATCTACCCTCAACTGTTGAATTTACATAAACGTTAATAAATCTTACAAAACGAATATTACTAAAGTGCACGCACGTTTTATTCTGTGTAAAGCTTTATCAAACAGGTTTTAACCGTTTACAGAATTCAATAATAAAATAATTTAAATGAAAGCTTTTAAATAATATATTTGACAGTAATCTTTAATTTATGACTTCAGTTAATAAAATTGACAACCTCCGTGGCCTAGTTGGCAAGACGCTTGACATCCACACGGGGGTTCGATTCTGGATGGTACAAAAAAAGATAAAAAAATAAATTCTTATCTTTTCTTTTTCTAAATATCGTTTTCTTGGACCAACCACACTGTCCTTGGTTTTCCTCTACCATACCTCTCACTCACATTTATACTGTATATTTATTTTGCAAGTCTTTCTTCATTCATTCCTTCCACGTGCCCAAACCATCTCAGAGTTTACTACTTTATCTTACTTAATACATCTGCCTTAAGTTCACATTCATCGTAACTCATTTTATTATATGTTCTGTCATACATTACCATCTCATGTATTATTCTCAGTGCACACATTTCCACAACATTTATTCGTTTTTTTAGTCATTTTCCACGTTCATGTTGTACTCCCATACATCGAATTCGCTACTAAAATAGTATAGTGGACAATCATCTTAGAAGATTTTGTTATTGCGCAGTTTAAGAATATATGTTTAAGTGTCCCATTGATTTTATTTCCTACAACTATACGCCGTTCGATATCCCTCGTAACCCTTCTATCAATTATGTTACAAACTAAGAGAAAACACTACACATGTAGCAAAAATTATCAATTCGCTTTAATATTTAAATTTCCACTCGTACAGAGTATCGTAAAACAATATATACAACACAACAGTAGTAGGGAATTGGGTCATCTTGCTGAAAATACAAGTTCTCATTCCTAAATTCTTCACGAAAGCGTATATTAGTATGACAAATTCCTGCAAAAATTTCAAGTAAACGTCACGGTGTAAAAGTGTATATATGATATTTTTTTAAGAACAACCTGTATATCGCATTTACCTAAGTATAAAAAATACCAATTATTGTGGTTTTATGATTAAGAAGTAGTTATTTTTAAACTTAAACGCATTAAGGGCAGATACAGTTTTTGTATACCACAACTTTTTCTCACATTTACACTGTATATTTGTTTTTAAAAAAAGTATATTCTAAAAAGGTACGAGTGTGGATAGTCTATACCATAAAAATGTAACAACGTCCTATAAACAATTTTATTTAATATATTGACAGTGTCAAGTACTTAAAACAATATCAAATTATCACATTATAGCGCAAGTTTACTCCGTTCCACCATAAAACCACCATAAATCTGCTGGCAGAGCCGCGAGCTTACGGTTTCTGTAATATTTGTTGCGTTTAACATAAATTCTCTTCAGCGATATATTTCTCCGTGTAGAGCTTCCGTGTGCGCGGAGCTTTACAGTAAAATGATGCTCGTGTAGTACTTATACTAGTAATAAAGTATAATACGGCTCGACGGACAAGGTTGAGGTACACTTTCATTCAAGGATTTGTTTTTGTGAATTTCATTCTTGTTGAATTTTCAGTGTTGATGAACTTTTCATGTGCCTTAATTATATTATAATGTATTAAACTTGAATTATATACAATAAAACCTAGAGGGCGTGTTGCTATTTAGCAATCTCGACAAACCAATGAGGAATCCTTTTTAAAAATAATCTGAGTTCGAATGGAAATCGAACTGTCGAGTTGAAAAACAGTAATTTTACCAACTAGGCAACGGACATCGACACATTTTTTTTAGTTTAAATGTGCAAACATAAATACATGTCATCACGCGTTTCTCTGTTGGCAAAGGAGATAGAGCGACGAACTTTTCGATTGTGAAATAAATTTTACCTCCTTTGCATAACTTCTTATTCTTTATCTTATTTTAGGCCTGTTGGCCTGTTATTGTCCTGCATCATTGTTTGCCTCTTGCGACGTCGACTGCCAGCTGTCTTTCCATCTTTTGGGAGGTCGTCCTGGAGGTCTGCTTGCTTGGGGGATACTTTACGATTTTACTTTACGATTTAACTTAACGATTTATCAAACTTCTTACACATTATTTCAAAATTCGTATTGTTTGTGCTGAATGAATTTATTTTTCAGTGGAATTCTACCGTAAAAATGCAAATATTACTGTAATAAACAAAAACAAAATCTTCCGGGCTGGATCCTTTTTTTTTTCAAGAATACACCCAATTAATTTGACAGATGGTTTATGTGTAAATTTCACGGATGCGAGTTAGCTGTCACAAAACAGATAATTAGCTTAGTGATACGGCTAAAATGTAAAATTTATTTTGTGTACATTTATTTAAACACTTAATTAAATCATTAAATAAATTAATCACATTAAAATATTAAAAGCATAAAACCTGTTACTTTTACAAAACATTTAAGGAACGATGTATATTTATTTTTTAAACAAATAATTCGATTTACAGTCTTACTCATTCCTGCGAATATTTTCGCGACTAAAACCCAAACTGCTGTATTTTTTTTCATTTAACGTCAAGTAGTAAAATGTAGCAACCTACTAAATTAACTGACTTGATGCCGTTGATGTTGGATTGCCTTAGAAGGGGCATTTTATAACTATCTTTTAAAAGAAATATAACCTCGGTGGGATAATAAATACCTGTTGAATCATAAGTAAGCGTTTTAAAAGAGAATCTTGCATTTTTTCAAGATACTATATATTTATAAAAAGCTTAATAAAACCATATTATGAGTGATAAAAATTGTGCGAGATGAATTATTTTGGATGTAGCGGTATCTATGATCAATCATTTTAATGATTTATTTGTTTTTTTGTTTAATCTTTAAATATAATAAGAATTGATCTATAATTTATAACACATAAATGTTCCCTTATTAGGTCATTAAGGTTTCTTCAAATGGTTAAACAAGTTTTAAAGCATTATTACTTCTGAACACTGTTCTTTTATATTATCCGTGATTTCACTTTAATTTCTTTCGTCAACAAGTTCTTACCAGAATGGCTGGAATACTGTTCGTCAGTTACAGTTAAGGTCTTAATGGTTCAAATTCTCTCAAAATAATAAATGCAAAGTACTTGTTTTGTTACAAGTTGCGAGCAGTTATTTTTTTTCTTTATTTAGTTATTGTTAAATATACTATATGTCAATGTGCATGAATGCAGAAGAGGCGAAGAAAGTGTGTCAAGATATGAAAGGCTGACACTCTGTCCTCTCTGCCTACCCCTCATATAAAATATTCATCGGGTCATCTATTTGCTACTCTTATAAAAATATTTCATATCAATTTCCCAAATAAAAGACATCATTAAACACAATTATATCGCCCCGACACATCAACTGATAGCTGAATGTTTAATCTATGAAATCTTCATGAGTGACTTTTATTTATTCAACACTACATCAGGAAATAGATTAGAAGAAATTATTTCATTTTTAATATAATTATTACAACATATACCTCATTTTATTTACCAAAGTGGAAAAAATTGTGCCATCTCTATTATTTCAAATCAGAACTATCTAAAGTATTGTCGACACCGTTATTCGGACGATATTTGTTTTTACTTTGCCTGACAAGTTGTACTAAGAACAATTCAAATGTAATAGAATTTTTTTTTGAAAATCAGCTGTTGTTTGAATAGCTTCTTGATTTTATATCTACCCTAAAAATAGTGTACTAAGACATGTGTATAGTATTGTTATTACGAGTATAAATTTAATTTCTTTTCGTAACTTTTTTCTTCTTTAACACGTAAATTAAATGATTGATTTAAATAATGTATTTTTATATTTCCAATGAAGATATTTGTACAATACAATTAATCCTTCTTGCAAACCAAAAAGCTCTTATAATAATATAAATAAAATAAAAATTTATAGTGTCGTTCAGAGAGCAGTGTCCTCTAGGGTGCTCTAACGAGGAATTCAAAACCATTTAATCTAACAGATTAAAATTACAAAAAAAAAATTTGAGTGCCGAAGTAGAAAGATCGTCGCTGCGATCATTAGACTAGGAATTTTCCCGTATTTTTCATATATTTGGAAAAATTTATTTGGTAAGAAAGCCGTAGAAAAATTACCAAGGGAAGTCAAACCACACAGATACCTTTGTAGATATTTGAGGAGGTAATATTAAAAAAAAGAACACGTCCACCAAATCAGAATGTTGTAAAATCGCAAAAAATTGTTTGCGTTAAAATATAAGGCATAATAATTTATTGTAAAAATATCTGAAATCCTTTAAATCCCTTAAGGTGGCTTGATTTATTGTTTAAAATCGAATCATAATAATTAAAATAGTTATTCTAGTTTAAAATATTATGGATATGATCCCTTTTGAGTGAACAGGTCTGGGACATGATGTTTTTTGTTCGATTTCAAAAATATTATACAAAAAAAAATTAAAAAATAATTGGGTAGAGTAATTTATTTTAATTTTAGTAAAATAAAATAAGTAAAGTGTTACAAAATAAGAAGAAATATGTTGTTTATAGTTAAGGCATTAACGTTGTGGAAGTTTAAAGACATTGTACTCGTAATTTATTTTTATCAAACACTGTTTATTCCACTTTTTTGTAACGGTATAACCCTACCGGTTTCAAGGCTTTCACCTCATCTTGAGGGGATTTGTGCTCAGTCTCAGTCTTGTTTGTGCTCCCCTGAAGATGAGGTGAAAGCTTTGAAACCGTTAAGGTTATACCGTTACAAAAAAGTAGAATAAACAGTGTTTGATAAAAATAAATTACAATAAGAAGAAATATTACTATAAAACTATAAATATATGTAGGTAGATAAAGCTGTATAATGCTAGACAATAATTACACTGCACGTACGATTTAAAACTGACAGTTGCTGGTGAACTGGTATGAAGTTAGACACAATCGGAAAGCTATGATTGGTCAATTCGGACATGATCTTTTTTGATTGGTTTGATTTGCCTGGACAAGATTCTTTTTGAAAAAGTACTGTTTTTTTTATTATGATTTTAAAATGATTTATGTGCTTTTTTCATTAAAATGATAATGTTAAACGGCTCCGTACAATCGATAAGAAAAAAATCTGCTTTATCAACACATTTTTTGTATTCGATGGACATTATCTTTTTTTAATGTTACCTCCTCATTTCTGTGTAATACTTAAACATTTAATTTTAAATATAGCGAAGTGTATTTTGACCAGATCTTCCAAATGGCGTCGTCTTCATCTGTTTCCTAAAGTTGCACACGCCACCTAACATATATCTCGAATACTAAAAAGTAGACCGTTCAATGTTACATGATCAGCAACTTTTATAATTGATATTTTTGAAATATGTAAGAAACGTTGTTTTTGGTTACTACACGATATCGAACTCAAAACCAACGAGTGGAGATTTAAACATTGGTTAAGGAGGTCACTTGATTGTTTTATATACGAGTATGTTAGGTTAACCCTTCCCTTACGGTGCTAAAATTGAAACGCGCGCTCCGGCGTTGGGTAGTGAGTACGCGATCAAAAATTAGCGATTTTAAATCGGAAAAATAAGAACATTCATAGATAATCCCCTTAATTAATTATAATTGAAGTTAAAAATTATAATATTTGGGATTTATTTGCTGAAAACATTAAAAAACCATCTGGCAACGCTCACGGAACGGGCGTAGATCTAATCTATTTGCAAGCCCAAATGCTACTGCGGCGCGGAGCGGTAGTGGCTTACTCCCGGCGTGGCTTACGCTTGCGACGATTGAGACAATTGAGCTCCTCGCAATTCAGTGGAGTATGCAAAAGTGAGATGCGAATATAGTGTCGCGCTTCCCGCATACTCTTCACCTATCGTCAAGACCCTAAGGTAGAGGCACTCACAGCGTTTAAATGGGAATTTGTTTCCGATCTTCACAAAATATCCACGATGTAGTCGATACATTCTGGTTATTATTAATATTATTTTTTAAATCAATGCGTAAATATATTATGGAGGAATACCTAAAATCTTAACCTTGTATTTATTATATTTATAGAGATATTGATGGTTATTAGAAGCAACGTGTAGAAGATACCCAACACAGGGAAGGAAAGGTTTTAAGCACTTGCTGGCAGTTAGCCAGTTTGATTGATTTAAACCTGATATTATAGATTCTACATTTTGAATACTGTCTTAAAAGTTTTGTTTTATTTACATAAGCATTCTCAGCACGAGACTATACAACTCAGAAGTTCTGACTTTAATATGCACTAACATTAATAAGACCAGCTCCAAACTAAATGAAGTTTGAAGTGCCAACTTGTTGTGGTTTCTTGGTATGATGCCATACATGGCCCACATTATCGACTCTTCTTACCGCGTTTGGTGTCTTTCTTTAAACCCATAAAACTGAATGTGTCTTATTCTAGTTTATTAAACCTTTCATTTCCTTTAACTGATTTGCTTAACATTTTTGTATTTTGAAACTCATATTTATCCACATTTTAATATAATATTGAAATGTGTGGATATTTGAAAAATGTTACATTACTCAGAATATATTTTCGTCCGACTGTGTCTTTGATTTCTTTTCTTATCTTTGAAAGCATTTCCTTCTTCTTGCCCTATCTCTACTATCATTTTTTAGAAATAAGTCGTTGAATATTTTTGTAAATTTTTTTTTTAAGAAGTCTAATAAATGCTGCAGAAATACATATCATACACTTAGAAGAATACACGAGATAACAATATATATGAAATAATACAGAGTGAATGGATTAGGTGTGAAAGTGAACTTAAGGCTACTGTGATAATTAAAATAAATAAAAGCACCCTGAGATAGTTTGACCACGTAGAACGAATGCACGAAGGAAGACTTACAAAATAAATGTACAGTGCAAATGTAAGTGGAAGACGTTTGGTAGATCTTCAGATATGTGGTAGTAACACATTCAGCTTTTTGGTGTAGTGTAGTGTATATGATATGTGCAGTGTTCATAATCTTCTGAAGGTCTTTCAAATTCAGCTTTTTTTTAGTTCTTAGATAAAAAATAGATGGCGTCGCGAACTTGCCTGGGTCTTGTGACATTTGAGAAGTGTAATATATGGCATTTATTGAAATGGAGTTGTATACAATACAACAACGCATTTAAATTGTTGAATTATTTTATGTACTTATTGTAATCTTCGGAAAGGGTGATGTTAATTGGCCACCAAGTTCATGTGATCTGACACTGTTGGACTATTTTCTCTGGGGTTACGTGAAAAACCAGGTCTATAAGAATGACCTCCAATCAGTTCCTGGGACAAAGAGCTGAGCACAAAGATGTCTACTCCCAGGTGATATTCAACGTTGGGGGGACCTGACATGACACTAGGAAGAAGAAGTGAGTTCAAATCTCAAGCTAGAACACCTTTGAAGAGTCTCAATTCTCTAAAAGGTGTTCATAAATTGTCCTTTTATTATAATTTTTGTCTAAAAGATACATCTTAAAAGTCGGGAAGGGTCTAAAAATGAGCTATTTATCAGGCTTAAGTTCTCAAAGGGAAATTATATGTGTAAACAAATACAACAGAATTTGGTATCAGCCGTTGACATCTTAAAAATGCACTTTTTATATTTCATAGCTCATCTAAAGATAACAATAAGAATAATCTAAGTCAATTTATCATACTTAGATTCCTAATAGTGTATAAACCCCGACATCCCCTCGATAGTCACATTAATGAGATGCTACCACCTTCTAAATTATTCTGATCCCATTTTTCCTTCATGTACATGTAAATGTTGACACAACTTCTTAAGGGTTGGGCACACGGAATATATATTTATCAGGACTTGTCAATCCAGTTTCCTTCAGCGTTTTCAAACCCTTTTGAAACGCGAGCCTATTTTCGTATATGTTTTACCCAAGCGCATAATTATTTGGTTAATGTATTGTTGCCCCTCAGTCGCAACGTTATTTATTCGAGGCTTTGAAAATATAAATTGCTGATAATTTTTGGCGTAAGGCGTGTGTGGAATCAAGGAAAATGTGTCTGGATCAAGTAAATGATATTTTGAAAATAGGAAACGTAACGTAAAGTCAGAGAAATCATAGAAGTTGTATGAGTTGTCAGAGTAAATCCGAAACCTTTGATATATTATTATTTTAAACTGGTAATTAATGTGAAGGGTTGAATTCTCCTTTTTTCAATATGCTATCAAAATTTGGTTTGTATATATATAGAATAATTTTTGTTTGTTTGTTTGTATGGCTGAATTCTCATATCGGTAGTGGCATCCAACTTATTCTTGTATATTTTTTTCTGTAAAATGTATGGGATTGCGTTCTCTTTTATAAAAAAAACGAGAAGTTGAAACATTTTTTCATCAGAAGTCAAACACGCATTTCATAACGGAACCCCAAATTTTATCAAGGATCCTCTAAGATTCCACGTAACACAGGTTAGCAACTCCTGGTATAGACAGTAGGAAATCAGGGACGGTGGGCGTTGAGTTGATTGTGACCGCCGGATCCCGCATTATCCGGCGCGCCGCCCCGCACGTGGCGATCGGATTGTGTTTGTATTTGATCGGCGATCGGTGTGCGCGATACTTATGCTAATATTTAGACTCGCTGCGCCCTCGAGTTATTGTTGTGAAGAAAGAAGTGGACAGGAGAAGAAGTATAAAGGTTATGATGATAAAACGAATGAACAAAAAAGAATCTGGAATGATATTCATTTATTTATAAATTTTTAACGGCCGCAGCTTATATGAAGAATCAAAATTCAATATCTACAGTAGCATGCATGCGTCTCTATAACCATAATAATTTACAAGCATAAAAGCATAATATTGGATTACTCGTATATAATACTTCGTTTTGCAGTATCGAAATCTATGTATTTGTTTTTATTGCAGTTATCAAAATTTAGTCATTACCTACCTAGCTTGACATTCACCTTATGTACATATAGTGGAAATCGTTAAACACGAAAAAGCTTAACGTGAAAAATTGGTAAACATGAAATAATATTCTAGTGCCGACAAAATGTAATTATGCAAAATGCAAACATGTAATTTCATACATTTATTTTTGTTTTAACACGAAATAAAAAACGCTTAACACGAATAGATTTCGCATTTCGCGTAGTCATCAAATTGATTATGAATTATTTTATATTGACTAGACCAAAATATGATAATAAACAATCGATACAACACTGTTTCTAAGTATTCTGATTTTTCTTCTTCCTGACACTGTCCCAACTCATTGCCTAGATAGGCTGTTGGGGTCGGCTATTCTCGTTCTTAGGCTGTACGTTCTTCGGTTCTGGGTGTCGCTTTCATCTAGGCCGTTTCTCTGCAGGATTTTGGAGCATTGAGTCATCCAGGAGATATTTGGTCTTCCTCTGGCCGGCTGTCGAGGAAGATCCACAGATATTTCCTGATTTACCGTATGGTCTGGTGGTCTCCGTCTTATGTGCCCGTACCATCTCAGCTGTCGCTCTTCCAGCTTACTGTTTATGTCAGTGACCCCCAGGCTACCACGAATGCGTGAGCTCTTAATTCTATATATTAGTGATACTCCTACCGACCACCTAAGCATTCGCATTTCTGCTGTTTCAAGCTGCCTAGAGTAGGAGATGTCTAAGGGTTCTTATTAACAATTATAAAAAAAAGAATCTCAAATGAAAACACTAATCATACAAACTTTAAAATATATCATAGAACAAAAAAGAAAATCAACAACTTTCGATAGAAAAAATATCAAAACTTGAACACGTTATCAACACGAAAAAAATATATATATTTTACAAACTTAAAAAAAAAAGTGTCTCATTAAAATAACAATTACATTTGTTACAATAATACTGTGGTGGACTATCATTTTAAATGATTTTGAAATTGTCATGTTCGTTAATATACGGGTTTCGAAGGTAGAAACACGCATTGTGCCTATAAATGTAATTAATAAAGTAAATATTGATAAAACACTCAAATAATAATTTTAAAAAATGTTAACGCAGATATTCCATAACGCAATGTCTGTGTTATTAAGCTTGAAAAGCGCTCGAGTAAAAGTTTAAAATCTCCTTAATACACTTTGTTTTTCAAATCCTCATTCACACACGATGAAATCCTTTTAAAAATGAAATTACGTCCGTCGCGACGCCGCGTTGTACCGCGCGATGCGGCGCGACGCTCCTCGCCCTGGGCGGGAAAACACATTGGCTGTTAATTTCATTTGTTTGAGACACTCGTGGCTTCGGAAAGACATTTTCAGAATCCAGGCTTATTCATTATAACTCTCTTTTGGATATATCTGAAGGAATGGTTGCTCAAATAATGGAAAAAATGTCTCTATTCACACAATTCTAGTACGGACCATATCATCATCATCATCATTGTCAACCAGGGTCGATCCACTGCTAGATGAAGGTCTCCCCAAGTTGACTCCAAACAGTTCGGTCCTTTGCTCGCCTATGCCACGTGATGCTGCCATGCTTCTTGATTTCGTCCATCCAGCGTACCTTCGGTCTTCTTCTTGGCCTCTTTTTGCCTCTTGGGTACCATTAGATTATTTCGGATGTCCATCGGGAGTCTGACATTCTGGCTACGTGTCCGGCCCATTGCCACTTCATTCTTTTACACACCTTTATAACGTCTTCTACCTTTGTTATATTGCGAATCCAGGTGTTTCGTTTACGGTCTCTTTTAGTATATCCCAACATGCATCTCTCCATGCCCCTTTGTGCGGTCTGGAGCTTTTGTGTGTTCTTTAATGTGAGCGTCCATGTCTCGCAGCCATACGTAAGTACTGGAAGAATGCACTGGTTGTAGACCCTTCGCTTCAAGATTACCATATGCAGATTATAAAATACGAGTATTAATGCGTATAATTATTTATGAATGTGCGTATAGACAGTGTTTTATCTTTTTATCATGTCAAATTATTTATTGATATATTTTCATAATAAACGTTTCCATATTTTTATTAATTTATTTATTTATTTAACATTTGATACAAGTTACCCAATTACATAAAATAACAAGAAAAAAAAATTTAAACATTAAAAGTCTTAATAAGGAATAATGACAACAGGGACAATGTTACTTAACATATGCTAACACTCTAAAGGGTAGTTAAATTCTCAAATTATCCACCAAGGTGTGGAGTATATCGATATCAGAAAATGAATTCCATAAGGTCATTCCGTGTGCGAGTGGTGATGCTTTATATAACGTTCGTGAAAACAATCTTAACCCACGATGTCGTAAATAATTTATTAATATTTTGTAATTTGTTTTATCGGACACTGTTTATTCCACTTTCTGTGACGGTATAACCCTACCGATTTCCATTACAATGTATATAAACCTCCACAATGTTAATGCCTTAACTATAAATAATACACAATTGATTAAAATTGTTTTACATATCATCATGCCATTTTCCTGTCGGAGTAGGTAGAGAAGACAGAGCATCAGATTTTCCTTTCTCGATAATATCCTTCGTCTCTTCATTAATTTGTAATTATTGTTAGTTTTATGTAATGTATTTACCTAAATAACTTACTATTTATTAAAATCGAGGCTTATATTAAAGTTGATAAAATAATTAAAATTACTTAACATCGTTACAATGTTGTATTGGGGCAAATTTTTGAGCTGTCATAGGACTCATCCTAGATTTTCCAAACTATAGTCAGCAATTCTCTATCAACTTTGGCTCTTTGAAGAACCCTTGTGTTGCTGACCATATCCATCCTGGGTATCCGTAGCATTCTCCGGTGTATTCACATTTCTAATGCTTTCAGTCGGTTCATACTACCAACTTTGAGAGTACAAGACTCACTCCATATAAAAACTTTTGAGCTGTCATAGGACTCATCCTAGATTTTCCAAATTATAGTCAGCAACTCTCTACCAACTTTGGCTCTTTGAAGAACCCTTGTGCTGCTGGCCATATCCGTCCTAGGTATCGGTAGCATTCTCCGGTGTATTCACATTTCTAATGCTTCCAGTCGGTTCATACTACCAACTTTGAGGATACATGATTCACTCCATATAAAAACACTGACCGAACGTAGCATACGTTTATTATAATTGTTTGAAATAATTGGTTATACATATTATAATTATAATTGTTTAAAAATAAAATAATCGTCATTAATTTGCTGTCGTTTCACATTCTGATCAATATTTGTAAATTTATGACATGTTAGTATAATAAACCCATGAAATTAATATAAAATTATAATGATTCAGCTCTAAAGCCTCTCGATTCCTCATCCGAACGGAGAAAGAGAGAGGTCAGAGTAGGCGAGAAGAAACATTCCGACTTTCCAATCCGTTTGTCGGAAACTTCCCCGCTCGCTTCTTGATAAATGTTGACACTTGACGCGTCAGCTGTTTTAATACATTATGTATAAATCATTGTACAATTTCACCATTATCAAGCGCGATAATTTTTTTAAACATTTTTTATTTATGCTGTCGAGTGTTCTTTTGTAAAAGTTTCTTTTTACTTTCGTGATTTGATTTTACAATTGTAAGTTTATTATAAACCGGTTAGGAACTCTTACTCAGATGTGAACGGTTTTTCTAATTTCTAACGAATTTCATATTCTCAATAATAATAAAAGGACAATTTATTTAGCACCGTTAAGAAAGCAAACTCTCCTTAAAAGTGCTCTAAATCAGGAATCGAGTCCATTCATAATTTTTGATAAAACTCTCAGAGAAGGATTGTCATTAAATAATTCCTAAAGCTGTACACTCCACCCACATCTTTGACATTACGAGGCTGACCATTTTACGCCACAGGATCAGCAACGGTAAAAGCTCTATCTTAATATATTGACAGATCAAAAATATTACAAAATACGTGTAGGAAAAAAAGGTCTGGTAAAACAGTTTGTGTGGTAACGATACTCGCACGTACCGAGTGGTAGTGTTGCCAACACGTTTAATGACAAGCTGCGAGTTCCGTGCTTACTCCAGAGGTTCTCAATATGAAAGGTCGCTTACTGGGGCCGAAGACAATATTGTATTCCGGTTACGCCCTTCAATTTGTCCTATACACTAATTTAAATATATTGAAGGGATACTATACGAAAAAAATAATTTAAAGTTGAGTGTGTATGTGCAGTGTTCATAAATTTTGATAAAACCTCCAAAATGGGTTGTCCTAAAATGCTTCCTAAAGCTGCTCACGCCACCCCATCTCTAATACTGAGACAATGACTATTCGACGCCACAGAACCACCAATACCCCGCACTATTGGACCGATTTGAAATAATCAATTTATAAGATTAAGAAAAATATACCTCAAAGTTCTTCTCTTCTCCGAAGGAATATCTTTGAGACTCACATTCAAAAGACACAATTAAGACGCCCCATTAAGGAACCTCAATACAAAGATGTCTCAATAATTGTAACACCGATTCCTTCGGATAGAACACGTTTTCTTAAATATAAAGAATAAAACACTTGACGACTGGATGGAGCTCTCGAAAAACATGACAACTGAAGACGATCGGCCTCGGTCTACTCGGATAACACTTAATAAACACCTAAAAGGGGTGACTTAACTCAAGATGAACATGCAAAGATGGGGTTACTTGAAAGAAAGTTGCACTGACTGTTATTGTGAGGATATATAGAACAAACAACATTTGCTAGTTAATCCGAACATCGGGACTATAATATGCTCTGAGCAGAAACTGATTGATACTAATGATGGAGCGATATCTGTTGCCTCCTATTGGAAACACGTGGCATGATTAATGGTCTAGACACGGAAATAAACGAATTGTAACGTCGCAATATTTTTATTTATGATTGAGGTGTTCACGTTTTTAAAGATCTTGTATTAATAGATATACGATACGTACATTATCTCCAGTCTTTAGGGTCTAACAGCTAAAAAAAGTTTGGTATCCTGGATTTTAGCAATGCTTATAACACTTTAGGCTAAACAATACCATTGTGCATTAGCCGCTTCGAAACACTTATATCCTTTCTTAATATTCGTGTTGCACATATCTAAGGTTTCCTGGTAATCTGGAACTGATTTGCCTTAACTTAATCTGTGAGTGCAGTACTCGATCCATTCCGTACCTTTAATCGAATAATATAGCTAGTTCCAAGCCCGTATAATAGAGAGGAGAGTATTTTCTTACGGTCAACACTTAGTAATTTGGTAAAATTCTCAAGAAATTTCAAGCCACATAAAATGATTTCCTTTGACGATTAATTTTTTCTTTGGTTATTCTTTTCATTCCTGTTGTGTAGCTCATGACTGAGAATCGTGACTCCCATTATTGCCATCAACAACTATTCATCCCCTCCCAGCACTCCGCGATTCGAAGAACCGTTGTTAAGAGTAGCCCTATTACATATCTCACTTGGTCAGTCAAACGCGTTGGGACTCGACCTCATGTGCATCGTCCTTCCACTTTTCCAGTGACCATAGCCTCTTAAAATTATATCCTTGTTCATGGACAATGTGTCCAAAGACTCGGAGCACTTGTAGGCATATTGTTGACAATTTATAAGTGATTCTAAGTTATTTAGTCATTCTATTAGCGGAACATAAAGAGTTCTCATCAGTAATCGTTTTTTGCTTCTGTTATAAGTGTATCTTTAAAGAATTTACTTAATTTTTCATAAAACGTTTCATTATGTTGAAAATTACAAGGATGCTTAACGTCGTATTTTACATACATTCATGCTTGCGCCATCCTCAATTTAATATTAAGAAGATTTTCGCAGAGGATTCTTCCGCCCCTCGTGCTCAGCGCCCCGTGCCGCCCCCGTCCTGGAGACCGCCTCCGCCCCCGCCGCCGTAGTAAAGTGTTTCTCTTGTAAATCACCGTACCTAACTTTGTTCCCCCGCTTATGTCTTTGCACGGCAATTTTTCTTCGTCTCCTGAAATAGGGTTGGCACTAACATAATCAGACATCAATTAAGTTATAACATACCTCATCTTATTTATTAAAGAAATGTATACATTCTTCTTCTTCTTCTTTTAGGCCTGTTGACCTCTTATGGTCCTGCATCATTGTTTCTATCTTGTGATGTCGACTGCCAGCAGTCTTTCCATCTTTTCGGAGTTCGTCCTGGAGGTCTGCTTGCTTTAGGGATACTGTTCCTGATCATTCTTACGGCTCTTGGTTCCGCCATTCTGGATACATGTTCGTTCCAGAACCTTCTTCTCTGTCGTCCCCATCTAACAATATCTTCAACTTCGCACATCTTTTATGTATACATACTTTACTTGATTGTATTGCATTAAATTTAGTTTTATACAGTACAACGTGATGTTCCATTTTATATCGTTGCCATATAGCAATCTCTTCCAATCAACCAGAAAGGTGTTAAAGAGGCATTAAGTGAAAACCAGACTGGAATCCTCTCTAAAACATCTGGGTATCAGTGGGATTCGAACTGGCAACCTCTGGATTAAGAGAATGGCATCTTACCAACTAGGCCACGGAGGTCGAACTTTATGATCGTCAAAGAAATTGTATCAGTCTACATATCGTTATACAAGACGCAAACCACGATAACTAACAAAATGTGTAGCTTAGTTGATAGATCGGTTGTCTTCCACGTTTCTGGAAATATTTCAGAGAGTACTTTAATTTGTGAAGAGTGAATTTTTTTTCCATTTCGTTCTTAGTCGTAATTTTAAGGACAATGTTCAAAGCATTATAAACTCGTATGATAAACTATAGAGCTGTAAACATTAAAAATAAAATAAAAGGATGAATATATGACAGCACAAAAATAATCATATTAAGTTGAATACTGTCCAATCTGTAGAACGAATGAATGAAGACTATCATAATAAATATATAATGCAAATATGAATGGAAGGCGTGGTAGAGGAAGACCAAAAAAAGTATGGTTGAATTAAGGGAATAATATTTTGAACGAAAGAAACCTATATAGTTAGATAAAACATAGATGTTATATGAGAAGATATGTATGTTAGATGTAGAAGAGACGAATGATGTACGAGTATGTCGAGATAGGAAAGTCTGACACTCTGTCATCTTTACCTACCCTAACAAGGAAATGGTATGAAAGTATGAATGTACATATACAGGGTGTCCCATACCTCAATGTCAAGCCGGTATCGAGGAAGAGGCCAGCTTATGATGGTTCAGAATTTTTAAAAAAATCTTGAAAAAACCTTATACTTTTCGAGTTATAGGCATTTCTTCGAAAATCGTGAAAGTAGCTACCCTGCGCCAAATATTTATATGCTGTGACTACAAATTGCCATATTTTATGATTTTAATGGTTGTATTGCAATTCTAGATAACCCTGTTATTAGTCGGAGTCAGATATAAAACAAAAAAATCTGCACGTTCGATAAAAAAATTGTTTTGGTCCGATCATAAAAATTAATATTTTTTATCAGCTCACTTTTACTCATCATACTGTAAAAATAATGTACTAAGCTAACCAGGCAAGTTACATAAAAAGATGGCCTGTTTAGTCAGAATTTCAAAATAGTACAATACATACTTAATACTCTTTTAAAAATAATTTTAAAACATTAATTTCTGTAGTTAAATATCAAATTCAATAAATTTGAGCGAGACAAACGATACTGCGCATGAACGAGCTAGAGTAAGACAGCTAGCGTCACCATTTTTGACATGATCTAGCAAGTTCATTCATTAAAGGTATTCCGAACTACCCCTAAAGATTAATCGCATTTGACTTGAAACTAGTTGGGTTTAATATATCATACATATATATATATATATATATATATATATATATATATATATATATATATATATATATATATATATATATATATATATATATATATATATATATATATATATATATATATATATATATATATATATATATATATATATATATATATATATATATATATATTCAAGTCAATTAAATAGTGTTTAATTTTTTTTAATTAAATTATTTTTTAGATATTTTTAATTTATTAAGAGGCACCTAAGGGGTTCAGTCTTATTCATACACGTTCTATTAAAAATATAATGAATTAGAAGTTTATGTACGTCGGAAAATATTCCTTCAATAAAACGATCCACTTAGCAATTGTGGCAGCCCTGCTTAATTCTTCATGTATCTTGCAGCGTACGCAATTTGTTAGATACTTCCTCTTGTAGAAAATTGGGTTTAACTTTTATAAAGGCATAAAGATGAGCTGAAATTGTTTAAGAAATCATTGCATATTGGATTCAGTACATTATCCAATTTATTATCTCCGAGAAAGGCGCGCCCAGATGTGTGACGTTCTATTTATCGTTACACACATATGATATTCCCTTTCGTGTTTTATGATCTTTTTCAGCATAACTCATATTTGTTTTTTTTTTTTTAAATAATTATCGTTCACTGAAACATTTTTTTTCAGGAAAGTTAAAAAAACTGGTTTATGCATATATACACACACACACGCCGTGTCCCTTGCAAGTTGGGCAGAGAGAACATATATTCAAACTTTTCTATCCATGCACAACACTTTCGCCTCCTCCATATTCATAAATCTCGTCATGCACAATCTTCTATTATTCATACTTCTCACTTTTCCTTCTTTCAAAATCTGGTCCATTTGATCCAGACACGTTTTCTTCGGTCTAGATCTTCCACGCACACCTTAAACTTCTGGCTTGTATATCCACTTAGTCATTCTTTCATTATTCATTTTCACCACGTGTCCAAACCATTTTAAAATATCAATTTTATTCCTGCATTTATTTCTGATGTCTGCATTCTTTCTTCTTTCATACATTGACACTCCATATATTTTTCATATTACACGGTTTATAATAATAATAATAGATTGTCCTTAAAGATGCTTTAACTCACAATTGAAATTCACAGATTGACATATTAAAAATAAACACATCCCTACAACTTATAAATTTTTATACATTTTTTTAATATTTCAAATCAGTGATAATAGTGGGTTTGAGTTTCGAGCTAGAGAGACTTTGTGAAGAGTTTTGTTATTTAAATGGCGCTATATAAATTGTCCATTGTTTATTTTTATAATTTTAAAAGAATATTGCTAAGGAACATTCAGATAACGAGTATGGCTTTAAAAAGAGAAAAAAAAAACCTTTTTCATATTTACACTCAAGTCTTTTTACATATACGATTATATCTATATATACACACAAACATTTATAAGTGCATTAGTATATTAATGTGACTTAAGTTGTACACTAAATATGACTAATTTCATACACCCATTTAAATGCTGGCATGAAATAATATATTTCAGGTTTTCTCTCATATCCGATGGAAGCATCATTCTTAAGGTTGGGGTATCTGCACCACATAAGCATATATACATAATATACGCACCAGAAATACAACACAGTAAATAAGTGTTATTTCATAGATATCTGCACCCCTTCGGCTTAGATTTTGACCCCTCTCTGAAATTATTTTTAAATAAGCCACATGTAAGTACAGAAGTAACCATATTGGCCCCCTTCCCTCTCGGCTACTAAGTCTACGGGAATCCCCGAATATCTCTCAATACAATGGCCACTAAGCCATGCCATTACATATTCAATTAGACAGGGAAAAATCTATCGCGAGGATTTCCTTTAATAAGAGACATAATCCTTTACAGGGAGGGGAGATGGCGCGTAACAACTAGTGTTTTGTCGGGAAGAATTATTGTTAAACGAGGGAAGAATCTAACGGCGTAGATGACTTGTCCTTTTATTTATGCAAACAAAAATAGCATAAGGCAAGTATTGTTATGCTCGCTTAAAATTGATATTTACTTCTCGACGACAAAATTCTTCTGGTGGGCTTATTTTGTCTAAGTATAATTCACAAATATTTTGTTTACATACAGTATCATAACTAAGACATACAGTATCATAACATAACGTTTACATACAGTATCATCACTATGCTACACGACGAATATAACTCAGCTTATTTAAATAAAAATATTTATTTGCAACATGAATTCGTCCCTTTGCTTGATGGCATGTCAGAACTTGTTTAGACCTGTTATCGACTTCACATTAGCTTTAATTTTCATAAAATTGTGTTGTGGCCGATGAGCCCTCGAATTATTTTCGTAGAATATTAAACATGTTAGGAAATAAAGAAATCTTCGTCATAGTACGCTTTTTGCTTCTAAAAAGTCAAAAATATGTTGAAAACTCTATAAAATGGCTACATTGACGTTAAGATAAAAGGAATCCGTTCCGTGGTTGCAGTCCTAAGACTGGTTTGCAGCAATTTGAACTCTTCTCCTCCATTCCTCCCTGTCCTGTGCGGCTCTTTTTAAGTCTGTGTATGTTGAGCAGCGCACTTTCTTTTTAAGTCTGTGTATGTTGAGCAGCGCACGCACACAAAAGGAATATATACTCGTATATATGATGAAAGTTCTTTAAGAGGGCGCTGAATGCTTCACGTATTATAGACTGCTAAACGCATCAATATGTCCATTCTACAACATCTACAGGTTGAAGAAAGGCTCTCAACGATATGCAGGAAGATAATTGGCTAAAAATGATGAATAGAGTTTGGAGAAACTGGTGGAGAGCGTCGAGTAAGAGGACGGTCTCCACAGGTATACACGTGTGTATACATTTTAAAAGCATTAATTGTGTTATCAGTATAAAATGATGTCAAACTTTTGTTTAATAGCTCAAACATAATACGCACTCAAGATTATGCTGTCAAATTCCTTTGTAGTATACATACATAACTATTACAAAATGCACATAAGAATTAATAATTTAATTTTAATCGCTTTTGAAACGTTAATTCATTGTTGTTTTTTAGCTGTTTTATAAGATATTAAATGCGAATGATTTATGCAGCGAATATTTTACCACTTTTACAAATGTATATTTTTTCTACAAAACATTTTATGCTCAGTGAAGGTACGCACATAATTTGCCGAAATTCATACTGTAAATCTAAAATTCGCAACTATCCTGAGAAGTAGTGGATAGTTGAGTAAAAAAATAGTTTCCACCAGTATCATAAATAATCCAAATAATGAGAAGAATTGTATCTTTCGAATCTATGCCTGAGTGATGTTTCATACGAGAAACGTAGAACTTTAAGGTCTATTTTGTCCCCACTTAATCAATTGTCTATTCCGAATCGATACAATAGGGTGGGATATTATCATGGAGCTTTTGCCGTTGCTGACACTGTGGCGTGGAATAATCTGATTCTGAGTGTTGGATATACCATATATATAAATGGTGCATGCTGCTTAACTAAACACTTGAAAATAAAACTTTTTTTGGGAGCTTACTAAATTCAAAACGGGTGTTGGTAAGACTTGACCTGCCTTCCAGCCCGAAGGTTAAATTTCCTTTGCAAACCAATTCAATTTTCACTCAAGACCTTTTTGATTGATTGCATGATATTGCTACATTCCAACAAGTTGGTTGTACAGTATATAACGAAAATGTTATACATTGCAATACAACAAATGATAAATAGACTCGTATATATATTAACCTTCTCCTTCCTGTGCTAGAAAAATCCGCCCGTTCCGGTTTTGTGTATTCAATTCACATGTAAAAATGAGCGATTTAAAATTGAAGTCAAAAGTGATAATAATTGAAATTTAATTGCTGAAAACATGAAAACACCATCGGCCGACGTTCACAAAACGGGCGAAAAGACCACTTCACATTTCTTCATTCAATGCGTAAATGTATTACGGAGGAATACCTAAAATTTGAACCTAGTGTTTATTATATTTATAGAGATATTAAAGTTTTTAGAATCAATGTGTACTAGTAACACATCACATGACAGGAAGGGTTAATAACAATTTATGATGTTATATGAACATTACATATTACAATAAACTAAACCAAAGCAAATTGTCTTACAATCACATAAAGGAAGACGTACAAAGGTTTATTGTATTGTATAATAGTTCATCTCGCTTAGAAAGTTTTCTGCGGTTTTCTTACCAAATATGTTTTTCTGAATATATGCAGGGAAATGCATAATTTAATGACTCCAGCCACTATCATCCTATGCTTAAAGATAGCTTATATATATTTATTGTGTAATTTTTAATCTGCCAATATGCGTTGGTACGAACCCCAATTTTGAACCATATTTTGATGAGAAATTAAAAATAGCATATTAATGTAAATTAAAATGTATTTTCTAATATTCCACGTCAGATCTCTCCGCTTTGTTTTCTTTCAAATTCTATGAAACAATCAAGACGGATCTAACGATAAACTTAACTCAGCTATACGTGAGCCAACAAACATTTAGTGCTAAACGTCCTGAACGACCGATCAGTCCGCAAGCAACAAGTCCTTGGCCGTTTGACGATCGCCCAGAAGAGTAATTACGTTTTACGAGAAAAACCTGTACTTGTCTCCGTGTTCGGGCAAACGACGAAAGCGTGTCATCGTTGACAATTATTGGCAGGATTAAGTCTTATTGTTTTCTTGATGAATTACTCATTTCCCTTTTAAGAGTTGGTCAGTTCTCTAAATAAGCTGTTTTAAACATTTATATACTAAGTTGGTTCGTATAAAATTAAAGTAAAGAACCAATTTAAAAAATATGTAATTGATATTGGTTTTGTAGCTTTTATCTTTGAATCTCACCAATAAATTACTAGTTAGATGCAGTACGATTTTGTTTGAATAAATGTTACTTGAATTAATCAGTTTCACGCATTGATTTTTAATGAAAGTTTTTTTTCTATAAATATGCAGATGTCATTTCTGGGTTCTTAACCCTTCCTGTCCTGTGATGTGTAACTAGTACACGTTGCTTCTAAAAACTTTAATATTTCTATAAATATAGTAAATACTGGGTTCAGATTTTAAGTATTCCTCCGAAATACATTTACGCAATGAATGAAAAAAATAATATTAATAAGAATTAACACTTATCCGGCACATCAGAGATATTTTGTGAAAATCGGGAATAAATTCACCAATACAATCAAACGTGTGCTAGTGTGTGATGTAGGTATATTAATTCTCAAAATCCGTATGGGTGAGGAAACGACGCTATTCACGTCTCACTCTCACTCTACTTCGGTATATGGGAATGTAAAAAATAAAATCTCAGTTCAGCCACTTCACTCGTTTAGTAGCCAGCTTACTTTAGTTCGTGGTGTTTGCTTCGCCCGTTTTGTGAACGTCGTCCGATGTTCTTTTCATGTTTTTAGGAATTAAATTTCAATTAATATCACTTTTGATTTCAAATTTAATTAATTTAAGCGATTGGCTATGAATATTCCTATTTTTTCGATTTTAAATCGCTCATTTTTACATATGTATTGATGTGTATTGAATGCACATCACCGGAACGCGGATTTTTTTTTTATCACAGGAAGGGAAAGGTTAAAAACGCATTAAGTATTGCAGTTATGAGGGATATCGAAAAACGTGTAGCGATAGAAAACAAAGTTGATAAATGGGGCACTAACACATTTAACTTAAGCGAGATATAATCAAATTATGTTAAGATGACCACAATAGTCCACAATCGTATTTTTGTATCAATTTTGATGTATGAGAGTAAAACGTGAACGTGGAAAAACAATATAGAAGCCGAATTAATGCTGTAGAAATGCGTCCACTGAGAAGAGCACATGAAAAGACAATGTACAAAATAATACGAAATGAAGTGATGAGGGTTGGGGTGTTGAATAAATGAGATCACTCCGAGATGGTTTGCGTACTTAGAACGAATGCATGAAATAATACTAATAAAACAAATATACATTGTAAATGAGGATAAAATGTATGGTAGATGAAGGTCAAGAGAGGATGATTTTATTAAGAGAATGATATTTTGAAAGAAGAAAATTTAAAAAGTCAGATAAATCGTATGTGCTGTATAAGAAGGTGTATGAGTGTGGAAGAGGCAAAATATGTTTGCGGAGATAGTAAAGTCTGGCACTTTTCCTCTTAGTCTACGCTAGTAGGGACACGGAGTGATGGTATGCATGGATGTAGAACTTTACATAATTCGTAACTATTCTTTCCTCAATATTCTTATTTATCTTTCTTACTTGTTTAATCGCCTTGTCATTCTGTCATTATTCATCCTCTCCATATACGAAAATATAATTCAATATAAAAACCATGAAATATTTTATTAAAAACACCAAAAAAAATATAACATAGGCTAAGGCCACACCAAAGTGCTTCGCTAGGTGCTACGTGACTAAATAGACTAGGTGACTTCATGAATGGCCACACCAAAGTGCTTCGCACAAATTCATTTGACATTTGGGAGCGGTTGAGTCAACAAACGATGCCACTCTCAAAACTAACCAATTTCATTACAACTTACCATCTTTATTTACTTTCTGTGCAACTTCATTCCAAAAGTGATTTTATTACAGGTACATTTTTCCACAAAGGCTCCCTTTTATACACAGCTGTCATTAAAATTGCCGCCATCTTGTAAAATCACTTGGTGATACAATAAAATTACCGAACACGTCTGTTCGCTAGGAGACTCACTAGGTGATTAATCGTCATGTAGCGTGGCGAGAAGCGTGCAGTGTGGCCATTGCGATAGTTGGCGGTGCGTTGGTTCGCTAGGATATGTCGCCTAACTCGCAGAGTAGCTCTAAGCACCAAGCGAGGCTCCTACCTGTGTGTTTTGAGCGGATTTAAACCAAAATGTCTTGAGCGGATCCATAAGCGATGTTCAAGTCCTCGGCCAGCTCTTTAATGGTCAATTTGCGGTTTTCGGCCAACATTTCTTTGATTTTATCGATGTTTTCATCGGTTTTCGACTGCCACTGCGTTCATCATCCTCGACCGACTCACGACCACTTCTGAAGCGTTCGTGCCACCAAAAACCACTTCTCCAACATTTCAAAGGTCTGTGGACCGTTAAATTCGTTTTTCACACAAAATTTAATGCAAACTCGTTGACGCACAGTTAATGCCATTTTCAAACTTGTAAAAAATCTAAAACACGCACAAAAGTAGATGTACTCAGTACAGCGTAACTTTTACAAATGTCAAGCTATGACGCTGAAATTTGAAGGGAAGTGTCAATGATAGACGTGATAACCTAACAAAAAAAAATCCCAATCGGGTGACTGACAGCGCCACATGGTGGCCGGTCCTAATTTTTTTTGATCGAGGTAGTATACCTTTTTTTATAAAATGAATAAAACACTTATATTTTATTGAAAATTTATAAACACGACACCATAATGTAAAATAAACGTATTTTTTTAAGATTCAAAAAATCTATAGAAATACTCTATACCATTAATTTAAAAATGAACAGTTCACATCTATAGACATTATTTATCTAACGTTGTAAATAGAACGCCTTATCGACACAGAAGACGAGTAAAAAAAATAACAAACAACAATAAACCCACCCCTATTCTTAGGAAACATTAATATAGAAAAAAAATAGCCGCCATGTTCTCGGTTAGGATCGATTTATAAGACCATTAATCATCTAGGAATAATCTTTCTTACTTTTTCTCTATCTTTCCAGCCAATCATGTACGAGGGTCAGGACAAAAACCCTGAGATGTGCAGGGTGCTGCTCACACACGAAGTTATGTGCAGGTATGTACTTCATCATTTATTTATTTATTTCATTTATTTTGTATTTTATTACACTTTCATTATTTATGTGCAGTTAATACAACCTAGCGCGTATATTATCTCATGGAAATCCCTTCATACTAACTGAAAAGTTGTAATTCATTTTTATCAAACACTGTTTATTCCACTTTTTTGTAACGGTATAACCCTACCGGTTTCAAGGCTTTCACCTCATCTTCAGGGGAGCGCAAACAAGAGTCTTGCTTGTGCCCATCTGATGATGAGGTGAAAACCTTGAAACCGGTAGGGCTATACCATTACATGAAGTGGAATACACAGTGTTTGATAAAACAAATTACAAAATATAACAGTTTCGTTGTATACTAGGCCTGGGCAAAGAGTATGGCTATTTTCAAATATAAACTTTGTAGATCTTCCGATATGTGATTGTTACACATTTTGTGGTGAAGTGTATGTGTTCAACGTTCAAATATAAACTTTGTAGATCTTCCGATATGTGATAGTTACACATTTTGTGGTAAAGTGTAATGTACGTGTACAACGTTCAAATATAAACTTTGTAGATCTTTCGATATGTGGCAGTTACATATTTTGTGGTCAATTGCAGTGTACCTATGTGTGCAGTGTTCAAATATAAAATTTGTAGATCTTTCAATATGTGATAGTTACACATTTTGTGGTGAAGTGTTATGTATGTGGGCAACGTTCAAATGTAAACTTTGTAGATCTTCCGATATGTGACAGTTACACATTTTGTGGTGAATTGTAGTGTACCTATGTGTGCATCGTTCAAATATAAAAGTGTAGATCTTCCGATATGTGACAGTTACACATTTTTTGGAGAAGTGTAATGTATGTGTGTAACATTCAAATATGAACTTTGTAGCTTTTTCGATATGTGATAGTTACACATTTTATGGTGAAGTGTAGTGTATGTGTGCAACGTTCAAATATTAACTTTGCGGGTCTTCCGATATGTGATAGTTATGATACACATTTTGTGGTGAAGTGTAGTGTTTGTGTGCAACATTCAAATATAAACTTTGTATATCTTCCGATATGTGATAGTTACACATTTTGTGGTGAAATATAGTGTATGTGTGCCACGTTCAAATATACATTTTAAAAATACTTTTCTAAAATGGCTGTCTGCGAGTGCTCAAGGATTCACATTATTTATATCTCTAGCACAAAGGCAGACAATGATCGACTCAATTCAAAACTCGAGAATACGAACGTTAACCAAAAATAAAAATTATGAATTCATAAAATATTATGTTACCATAATATGACTTATTTGATAACAAAATCATCATTGTCAACCAGGGTCGATCCACTGCAGGATGAAGGTCTCCCCAAGTTGATCCAAATAGTTAGGTTTTTAGCTCGTTGATGCGATGTGATGCTGCCATGCTTCCTGATTTCATATATCCAGCGTACCTTCGGTCTTCTTCTGGACCTATTTATGCCTCTTGGGTACCATTGGATTATTTCGGATGTCCATCTGGAGTCTGAAATTCTGGCTACGTGTCCGGCCCATTGCCACTTCATTCTTTTGCACACCTTTATAACGTCTTCTACCTTTGTTACATTGCAAATCCAGGTGTTTAAGTTTACGGCCTCTTTTAGTATATCTCAACATTCATCTCTCCATGCCCCTTTGTGCGGTCTGGAGCTTTTGATTGATAATCAAACAGCTGATGATTGATAACAAAATAAATGTATTGAAATAGCAAAAAAACACACTATTATCGACTAAAACAAATCAATAGTGTATCGGACGTGTGCCGTCACCCGTGTGTGTGTGTATGTGATATGAAAAAGACACTGTGTGTAGATCTGTATTATTAAACTTGTATGTTATGATATCTAATGTTCCTGTATTTGTATATGTAAAATGCTATATGTTCTTGTGTTTCATATGCTATATTATGTTATATTTGTATGTAAATATGTATGTGTGTTTGACTCCGATCGCATTCGCGACCACATTGGAAATATGTGACTTGCAAAGCGGTGCGATCGGGGTAGGTCCGGGCTCAGTCGGCGTAAGCAAGTCCCAGACCCCGAAAGTTGTTGTATTTCGCGGGCAATGGGCGCTTGTGACGGCCGACTGACCATTAATATAGAGGGGCCCCTAATTTTGAAATCATTGTTCTTCTAACTTCTCACTTCATTGAAATATAATTCTCAGTAATACCGACTTTACTGTGTTTTTACTCGAGACCTGCTACCCTACATCGACTGCCTGAGAGGGATCTCTCCCTGCTCTTCTTCTTCTTCTTCTGCTGGATCTTCGCTACGGAATTCGCTAGCTCGATTCTATGAGCACTACGCGGCGACCAACCACCTATCTACAATCTTTGTACCTGTCCGGTACAAATAGATTATAAATATTAAATAAATAAACAAAATTTTGAAACATTGTGAATTACTTCAGGAATACCCAAACATGTCCGAATTAGTCATTTCAATATCCGAATTACTAATTCGGATAAGCAGAAGAATACAAAAAAACAAGAAAATATTTTTGGATAAGATTATTTGGTTTATTATATGAAATAATCATTTTTTGACCTTTTAATGAGTAATAAAAAAAAGCTAAAAATAGGGATGAGTATCACAGGATAATTCGGAAGATTGACCCAATTAGATTAACCATTTAATAATTGGAAATATTATCATTAATACGCCCAGGATATATAAAAAAACGTAAAACGAGCTTACATCGGGTAGCACGCGACCATTTTAATTTGCCGTTCTATTGGAACGGAAAAGCAAAATAAGGAAGAGGCAGTAAAAAGGTATTCCCAGATACATAACCTTTTACTGCCTCCACTATCCATATCATAAGTTATTCAAGGCGCCGTCTCACCGATCTACTTGAATTTGAATATTTAATTTCCAAATATTATATGAAAACGTAGTTTTGATATGCGTAGTGCTAACACAACCTCGCTTTACGGAACAAATGTGTTCTGACAATATTTTACGTAAATGGAATTCAGTGTATTAAAAATTATTTTCAATGCATACACACATATCTCTATCGAGGTAGATAGAAAGGAAAGAGCGCCAAACTTTCCTATTGTCTTTAGCTCTTGCTCTGCATCGATACAACTTCTCAATTTCTTCTTCTTTTAAAATATCATACTCTTGATCCAGCCATACGCTCCTTGTTCTTACTCTACCACGCTTTCCACTCACATTGGCACTGTATATTTCTTTTGTTAGTCTTTCTTCAGTCATTCGTTCCACGTGCCCAAACCATCTCAGAGTGCTCTTCTTAATCTTGGTCAACACATAAGCCTTTATTTGACACTCATCCCTAATCACTTGATTCCGTATTCTATCATACATTGGAATTCTATGTATTCTCATTGCACAAATTTCTACAGCATTTAACCAGCACTTTTTAATCTTATTACACGTCCACGTTTCACTCCCACACATCAAAGTTGGTTCTAAAATACTGTTATGGGCCATCATCTTGGCAAATTTTGATACTGTCCGGTTCGAGTGTATATGTCTTAGTGCCCCATTTATTTATTTTTCTATCACTACACGCCGTTCAATATTCCTAGTAACTCTTCGATCGTGCGATAAAATACTACTTAAATAGCTAAATTCTTCAACTTGATCTAATCTTTAATAACTCACACATATATCACATTTACTTTTCTTTTCACACTTTTCAATCACCGTGACTTAAAATCTTTTTTTTTCATTCTCATATCTTTCCCTTTACATCTCTCATACAATTTGCTTATCAAACTTTATAAACCATTCTGATTCTTCGCTTACACTACCATATCATCAGCGCGTATCCCGTCTTATATCATCCGACCACCTAGCCTGTGGTCTCTCCACACCTCTCTTGCCCGTTCTAGGCTGCCATTCCAGGACCTTTTTCGTCCATCGAGAGTCAGAGCATCTGGCAATATGTCCTTCCCAGCTCCATTTTAAGGCAGCTGCTCTCTCAACTACGTCCGTGACTTTGGTTCTCTCTCTTATCCATTTGTTGGTCTTTGTATCTCGCAGTGAAACTCCCAGCATCCTCCTCTCCATGGCTCTCTGTGTCACTAGTTTTTGCGTTATTTGCTTTGTTAGGACAGAGGTTTCGATTCCATATGTGAGGATCGGTAAGATGCGTGAATCAAAGACTCTCTTTTTCAAATGATTGGGGTATTTTGGAGATTTCAGGAAGTAAGAGAGTTTACCAAACGCCGCCCAGGCATGACCACGTCTACGCTCTATCTTGGCCTCTTGATTATTTTTTCCCAGCTTTACGGTGTGTCCCAGGTACACATAACTTGTAACTCTCTATAGTTCTTCCAGCATTTACATCATATTGTTTAAATATATATTTTTTTCTCCGTCAAGTGAGTTTTTCAAATTTATTTGTTTCTTTTTTAAAGCGAAACTTTATTAAAAGAGGTTCTGCAAAGAGAGGTATTGGTGTATTTGGCATGAAAAAATGAAAACCGAACTCAGTCCCCTCGTGGACTCCGGTCAGGCTGGGGATATGACGCTATATCGAAAGTTTTAAGCTGTCCCTCTACGACAGTGGATATTCGTGGTCAGGAAAGCTCAATATATGATACATTTAGAGCTTTGAGTTAACACTGGATTTATGTATTTTTTTATGAAGTCTTTGCATATGACGATCCCGATTCTCTGAGTAACAAACTCAACAGTCGATTACCCGATATATTATTTTATTCACTTTGTAAAATGCACATTTTATATTTTATTTTAATTGGATTGGTTTCAAACTTTTTATGCAACTCCCTTAATGAGATGTCACTATTATATCTTTCAAATCTGTGTCTGAAAGAGATCTGTTCCTTTAGGCCTTGGCCACACAGGTAGGAGCCTCGCTTGGTACTCAGAGCTACGCTACAAGCTAGGTGACATATCCTAGCGAACCAACGCAATATCCCAATGGCCACACTACACACTTCGCGCCACGCTACGTGACTATTCGTCACCTAGTGAGTGTCCTAGCGAACAGACGTGTTGGTTAATTTTATTGTGTCACCAAGTGATTTTACAAGATGGAGGAAGTTTTATTCCGCAATTCTTTGTAGAGAAGTTGAAACTCTCCACTCCATACTTCTAGATAAATTAACATTATGCACCCAACAAGTTCGAATTTGAGATGTTCGAAATTTTAAACTTAAATTCTCTGAGAGAAGAAGCTTTCTGGTTAGTTTTAAGTTTTAGAGATATGGGCAACATGGTGTGCTGCTTTAGGAACACTTGAAAATAATCCTTTTTGGGAGGTTTCATTAAAGTTTATATATGAACAATACACACATACTTTATACTTCACCTAAAGCTGAATGTGTTACGTTACTCTCACATATTGGAATATTTACAAAGATTTCTTTATATTTAGTCTTCCCTTTGTTAATTTTTTTACGGTTTTCTTACTAAATATGTTTTTCGAAACAAATTCAGATGCGGGTAAGTACTTAATATAATGACCGCAGCCACCATATTCCTATCCTCACACTCAACTTAAATTTATTTATTTTGTGTAATATTTTGACAACCTCCATGGCCTGGTGGTAAGACACTTGTCTGCCGATCCGGAGGTTGCGGGTTCGATCGCCGCTGGAACCCAGATTTTTTTAAAATACCATTCTAGTCTGGTTAACACTTAGGGCATATAAAAACATATTTCTGGTTGGTCGGAAGAGATTGCCGCATGGAGATAAACTAGCCAGGTTAAAAAAATGGTATTTTTAAGCTGTCAGTATATAATAATGGGTTCAATCCCAAATTGAGCACCTTTAAGAATAGTCTGCTCTTTAAACTGCTAAATTTCTTTCTAATATTAATAAAACAAAAAAATGTATTACTTTGCTTGGTTTCTTTTTGTATATTTATGTTCATACAAGTATATATTTCCAATCAAGCCATGTGCATTTAGAGGTAGAAAGAGAAATCAAATATCATTTTTTTCTATACTTCCATACATATTTTGCTTTCATTACGTCAATACGCACTATCATACATACTCTCTTATTTTCAGAAACTTGCTGAACACTTCTCTTCCATCCAAAAGTATCCGAATCGACTCTCGATTGTATTCAAATAATAAAAAAGGTTCTAGTCTAGTTAGTGATTGTCTCGTAACGAAACTCGTATGTGCTAAACGTATGTAATTATCATTGACTTTTCACGTGCGGTAGTATTGTCAACTTACTATGACAAACTACAAATTATATCCCTACTCCAGTGGTTCTAAGCCTGAAGACACGATTGAGGGGGCCAAAGAAAATATGTTTTCCTGTTCATGCTCTTCAAAATTGATTATCCTACCATTTTGATTTGACTAATTATTCCAAGTCTTCATAAACTTTCCGTGCCATCATGCCGTTCCATGTTGAGGTAGAAAGAGAAGACTGAACGCTCAATATTCCCGTCAAGACATTTACCTACGCCTTCTCCACATCCATACATATTTTTTTCTGTTTCGCTTACACTTTTCTTTCGCTTATAAATTTAACAAAATAATACTTTTCTCGGTCGTCATCTGTCAAGTCTCCCATGCATCTTGTATTGAAAATTCGTTTACTTAATCTTTCGTTACTCATATAATCAACATGTCCAAATCACTTCAATGTGCACTTTTTTATTCTGTCTAACATATAAATTTTTATCTCACGTTCATCTTTAAACATTTTATTTCTTATTTTGTCATACATCAACCTAATTTACTGATTTCTCAATCCACCATATATTCTTTACATATCCATCTTTTTCATATTCCTCCCGCATTTCCCCACTAAGCAAAATAACTAAATTATCAAGTGCAAGCAATACCTCCAAGGTCCCTAAGTTAAGTCACTATGTAAAGTACCCCAGCAATAGCAGGTATGATTTATTGTACACCCCCGATTGGCAGCCCCTGTTATGGCACTAAGAACCCTCCTCTCTTCCCTCCGTTTCTCTCTCCACCCATACAAACCTGCCTCCCTCACCCACCCCATAAACCTCTTCGTAAAGAACTCGTCTATATGAGCTGGATATATAATATTAAGAGAGAATTTTGGAAAGGTCGTGTTTATGTAATTGAGATATTAAAAACAAATGGTTGAAGCACATTTAATTTTTTAACACATCAATAAATAACAACAGAAAATGTAATCAAATATGAAAAACATGTTGATAATATTTTGTGGACCATATTTTAGCCAGATTTGTATCTACGAGTATATAACGCTATTACCACTAAACGATATTACCACTAAACGTTTCATAATTTATCCAGATCTTGATATTGCTTGATTTGTATCTACATGGTATATAACGGTAAAAACCCAATATTACCACTAAACGTTTCATAATTTAGCCAGATCTTGATATTGCTTGGTTTGTATCTATATATGGTATCGGTAAAAACCGATATTACCACTAAACGTTTATGGTCTAAACAAGTTCATATATGAACATACGTGAGACCAACGTTTAGGTGCTGATGTCAGATAAATTCGAAAGAATCTTAATAACCGCACGGTATTTGATTTTTAACATTTCAGAATTTATCGAAACAACACGGCTCTAGCTGACATACTTCTCAGAATAGAATTATTTTATCCGTAACATCGCTTGACCATGTGAAGAAGGTGGCCGGCATAGTATCTGTCCATCCATGCTCTAACTCAGCGGTTGGCAAGCAGTTTTTGTAAAGGGTCAAATAGTAAATATTTTAGGTTCTGTGGTCCAAGAGTGAGTTATAATTTTCACTTCTTCTTTTTTTGATAGTAACATGATTTATATGCACGGATGATATATTTTTTTAAACAATCTATATTTATTTAAAATAATCCCTGATAGTAAAACGAGAACAAAATGTCGCAGATCAGCAATACGCATGTTACTAAAAACGCTGCCGAATCATAACTGTGTGACATCATAGCAGAGGAAACTGAACGCGGCTATATGAGCGTCCCATACTGTCATGTTTCGCCAGTTCTTAACTCAGAGGTCGGCCATTCAAATTGTTAAATCCATCCTTAGTTCGCAGGCCGTACACATAAAAAGGCAGCGGACCGGATTTGGCCCGTGGGCTGTAGTTTGCCAAACCTTGTTCTAACTTATTTAGATCGAAAACTTTTACACCATACACCATACTGGTTAAGTTGTTAAATTATCTTTCGTCACCCATCTGTACAACATGTCCAAACCGACTAAACTTTGTTTTTTTTCCCCTATTCTGAACACATAAGTTTATTCATCCTTATAGTCTCACCATGCAGTGAATGTAGTATCTGTCCATACACGCTCTAACTTGTTCAGACTGGAAACATTTGGACCTTAGTGAGATTGTTATAATTAATTGAAACTTGACAGACGTTTAAAATATGTTGTATGTTAAAATTAGTACATTAATTGCATATTTATTTTACTTTTTCTTGTTTACAATGATAGATGTCGCATTATTTTTTTTTTACTTTCGTAAATAAAATGAGTTGCCAGTTATAATTTTTTTTGTATTAAATTGAAACCAGTTAATTTTGTCCACGAAATGACGTAACATAGTGCTAGCAAAAATAGTCACCAGTGAAGATTTTATAGTTTTGACATTTAGCTGTTATATCGGGACGGTATTGTAGTGTTTATTTCAGGTGTTATGTCGGGACGGTATTGTAGTGTTTAATGCGGAATATTATTGGAAAATCGATATTAAATGTTTATATGGTAGTAGTAAGTAATTAATCTCGTAAACATTTTATACGTAAGAAACGTTTTGTAACGTAACAGTTTTAAAAAAGTTCAGAAACGTTTTTGAAAAAAAAAACTATAAAACGTTGCATATCATAGGTTAATTGACTAGTATTTATATAAAAATAATTAAAATGCAGTTTATAATACGCCATTTGGAGATCACATTTACTTCAAGGGAACTGTTAATTTTTTTTAAATATTACAAATTTGAAATACTTATATACAATGTGAGAGAAACCAATACTTTTAATATTTGTTACTAATAACTATGATATTTAGAACTAAATTTTTCCCACGAAAAATACAAAAAATAACTAAATAAATTATAGTATGTATAAATGCTTGCAGTTGAAATAATTAAAAGGGCGACAATGTATAACAGAATAAGACAAAGAGTATTAAGGGATAAATGTGAACTTAAGGCAGGGATGTTGAAGAGGATGAAAAAACATGTGGTTTGGGCATGTGAAAGGATTGAATGAAGAAAACCTTGTTAAACAAATACACAGCGCTATATAAGTGGAAGGCGTGGCAGTGGATAGCCAAACAAAGTTTGATTCGATAAATTGAATAATATTTTGAAAAAAAAAAATGTAAAAATTCAGAGGAATACTTGTATGTACGTCGCGATATGAAAGTCTGGCGCTCTCTCCTGTCTGTCGACCCTGGCAGAGTCTTGTTTGTGCTCCCTTGATGATAAGGTGAAAGCCTTGAAACCGGTATTTGATAAAAACGGGTACTGGATAAACAGTTTGATAAAAAAATTACAATGAATTTTTCTCTTTTTTTGACCGCCTTAGTGCTGGTTTACATAGACTACATAACGGCACACGTCAGTTACTGCCCAAAATTTTCTTTACTTAAATATATTTAAATAATTATGCATAAAATATTGCGTAGAATATCGGATACTATAATGTTTGAATACTTCAAATATACACTACACCTAACGCCGAATGTGTTACTATCACATACCAGAAGAACTGCGAAGGTTTCTTTGTAGTTCCTTTTCTCTTTGTAATTTTTCTGCGATTATCATATCAAATGTGTTTATCTAAATGAGTATCAATATGAGGGGGAATAACTAATCCATTGGCCGCAGTCACTACCTTCCTATTATTATTTTTTTTAATAAATATTTTAATCTGTCAACTTTTATTTATTTTTTATTTGTCAATAATAGTGGGTTCGAGTCCCGAGTTATATCACCCATGAGGAAAGTCTGGTCTTTAAACGGCACTATATAAATTGTCATTTTATAATTATTATTGATAGAGTAAGATGATATAGGATAAAAAATAACTATTTGTTAGATAAACTCGTATATATAGTTAAGAAAGGAATCTTGATATGGTTTGTTTACCTAGAAATAATGAATTACGATGAATGAAATACGAGTAATGTGTGTATAATAAACGAACACCGAGAAAGAGCTACATATTTGAAGGAATTTTAACTGAAGTGTGAGAAGAATAAGATACAACAGAAGAGCATGTATAACTAGATGTTAGATGTGGATGTAGTGAAAGCTGTGAGTAAGAATATAAAGGCTTGGAGATCCGTCCTTTCCGTCTCTTTTGTAGTATATATTTATGTATATGTAGTATATATTTATGTGTATGTAGTACATATTCATGTTGTATATATTTTTGTAGTATATATGTATGTATATGTAGTATATATTTATGTGTATGTAGTACATATTCATGTTGTATATATTTTTGTAGTATATACACTTTTGTAGTATATATTTATGTATATGTAGTATATATTTATGTGTATGTAGTACATATTCACGTTGTATATATTTTTGTAGTTTATACATTTTTGTAGTATATATTTATATATGTAGTATATATTTATGTGTATGTAGTACATATTCATGTTGTATATATTTTTGTAGTATATACACTTTTGTAGTATATATTTACGACTATTTATAATATATCAACATATATTATATAATTCTTTTTGCTTCCAAAACAATTAAAAAAATAATAATTCAGATGCACAATTTTGTATCAGATTGCACGGTCGAAATTCACATTTCTTCAAAACCACCCCTCCACCGATTCTAAGGGCAAAGACATTGAGTGAATAGGCAAAGGACAGACTCCCAGGGGGTTGCTCCTCCCCTGAGGTATCTAAGGGGCAGCAGGGACCGGGAGTGCGGGGCGCCGCGCAGAGGTGGGGGTGGAATGAAAGGGAAGATTTGTAAGGGTAGGCCGACGCTAAGCATTCGTACTGAGGCGCTGTCCCAACGAATGTATGATGTAGGGTAGTGTAAGGTCTGCCGAGAAAGACAGTTAGGTAAAATGGTGAATCAGACATTTTTTTCTGAATGTTTCTCATACAAAAAAAAAACTAACAAAAAGATCAAATAAAAACTTTTACTAGGACTTTTTTTGATATATTTTATGTCTATAAAGAAAGAATGAAAAAAGTTAACTGAATAAATTTTAACTAAGAAAAAGGCTAAAAGGCTTTTTGCCTACCCCAAACGAGGCATTGCATGTATTTATGTCTTTAAAATATTTGAGAAACTTGAAACATTTTGACTATTTCTTATTCAATATTATGCTAATTGTAAATATACATTATAATAAAGAAGTATTATAATACATTATACCTGCTTTGTAATACCATATACTCGTATAAAGAATAATTTAATTAAGTTTTATTATCAAAAGTGAATTGTATATGACATGTTATATATTATACAATACTATAATTTATAGCATAATAGGAAATCATTGATACTAAATGAACTTTATGAAAAAACGTATTTGAATTCTAAGCACTGAATTCTTGATACTATAACATTTCAGTTATATCTTATAACATTTCAGTTATATATTATAATACTCGTAGTTATTGGTTTGAAAATATGTATAATAATTATCTTCTCAAAAATATATGTTTCATTTACTATGCACTGTAGGAAGTTTAAGTATGTATTTAGTATATGTTCTTTAATGTCAGTTTTTTTTAATATTGTCTATTTTTTTCAGTCGGTGTTGTGACAAGAAAAGCTGTGGTAATAGAAATGAAACTCCTTCAGATCCAGTCATTATTGATAGGTGAGCTCCATTTAACTATTTTTTTGAAAAGTTACAAACAAAACAGTTTACAAAAATATTACATTGAATAGTTTGTAAAAAAATAAATACATTTTCATAAGGCAATTAAGAACACAAGTGTATGCAACAAAATAATATACGTTTTAGCCATTGTTTAACTGATGTTCACCTACACAGAAAACATGTTTTGATAATCTACATTGAAGGCTAGAAATGAGATAATGTTGAAGAGTTTGGACTAAACATTTGATATCCTCACTGCTGGTCTCGCCATTCTTTTGAGGGGGGGGGGGAGGATCTCGATTGCGAGGGTATTATGAGATCGTCCAAACCTTTTCATAGCTACTATAATCTCTCTGAAATGATTTATACAAGGTATAAGCGTATGTTTATTATTTACATACAACATTGCTATTAATAAACATATGATTTATATTTAATGAGTTGTCATTATGGAGGCTTTAAGACATTGTAATTTGTCTTGTTCGTGATTCTCTGATGATAGGTAGAAAACCTTGAAACCGGTATGATATTTAGTGTAAACAAATTGTTATAGTGAATCAATTACAATATGATTAATTTGTGATATTTTCTTTGCCACGAATACCTAAACAGACAAGATCTAAGTAAAAACTTTTAAATGATTTATCCCAGTTAAATTTGAATTCTTCTGACAAAGTTTATATACTCGTATGTTAATAACAAATAACAGAATTCGATTACTTAAAAAAAATTCAATTATTTTTACTTTTCTGTCTTATATGAGACGCAAAAATCCTAAAGGATGAAAAGTGAAATAAAAAAAAATATTTTATTCGCATTGTATTATATTTTTCTTCAATAAAAGTTATCTTACAAATTTTAATATCATTATTTGACTTTTAATAAAGCTCCAAAAACAAACAACCTTTTAATGAATGAACAAAGGATTTTTGAAATTAAGTAAAAAATAAACTGTAACATAAGTGTATTCGCCTCTATAGATGACTTTTAATATCGACCATCAGTGGATAAAAAAGCTTTTGGCATTTGACTGAAACAAAAGCATTCTCGGTGAAAAAAAATCGCGGCACAAAAGTTTGGCAGTACGTGAACTCTCATACAAAAAACATCATCGTCTATTGAAATATCCTCTTCCGTTTTAAAATGCCAAAAAGCTCCATTATTTTTTGGGAACGCGAAAGTTTTTAAAACATCCCCCCCTCTTTCACTGTAGTCACTTCCGTTACGGAATATTTTTTTACATTTCCGTTTTGGAACAATTCAATACAGTTACCGGCAAATATCCAAAGCTATACGTTCTTGTTTTTACTATTTTCATTCGAGTTGTTCGGTTCGACATGTTTCAAAGGATTATTCAATATTGTATTGTATGTTATTTGAAACAATCTTTTTAATTGTATCCATTGATACTTTTAACTATGTATTTATTGTCATAGAAATTCTTGATAGACAATTTCAGATTTAAAAAAAAAACGAAAAATAAGCCATTATAATTTTTTTTAATTATAGTCTTAAGAGTGCATAAGAAAAACATTTAAATGTCTAAAAATAGTGTTATAATAGTTCTAACAACTGCGTATCTGATACATTTTTTTTACTTTATTTTGGCACATGTTTTAAATAACATTATTTTTTTTTTAAATTTAAAAATCATTTAGTATCTTTAATAGTCTATCTATACTAGATATACTTCAAAATGCAAGTTGAAAAAATTGTTACATTTCCCTTTTGTTGCATGAAATCCCTTTTGTTATATGGAATACTTTTTTATAAAACCTCCCTTGCCATCGAAGACTTTGTTAAATATATATTTTTTAATTTTTTTTTTTTTGTTTGTTTTTGTTTATTTAAAATTGCATCATTTTTCACTCAACATCAAAAATGCAAATCTTCACTTTTCACTCAAAACGTTTGCACATATTGTTGGAAGAGATTGCCACTTGGCAATCACATTGTACAATAAAGTACTTAATAAGTAACTAAATAACTAATTATCCCTATGGTGTATCTAAGATTTTTATTTTCTTTTTTTTGACTTATAATAAATTATATTCGTTTTTTTTAATGTAACTCTTATTTTTTGTGTTTATTTTTTTAATATATTTTAAGGTATTTAAATAATAAAAAAAATTTACTTTAATATTTTAGAACATTCAATCGAAAATATGAATAAATGTGGTAATAATTAAATAACTGTTTATCCCCATTAGCAAGTGACGTGGTGGAGAAAATAAAAGTAAAGCGAAAAATTCCATCCGCATTTCATCACTGTGTGCGCTTTTGCCGCTTGTCATTCCCATATTTGTAAATAGAATAGTATATGAAAGTGCCTACCCATAGCGAAACGTGCGTACAAGTGCGTATGAAGAATTAATGGCGAAAAAAAAACACACACACAAACGCTACGTGCATCCCCTCGAAAAAGAGATGCTTAATTCAAAACAAAAAAATCTGTGGTATGTCGACGTTAAACCTCTTCAATTATTATTTTGATTCGGTATATTTGCATTCATACATAAGCTTTTTTTAATTTAAAATTTATTTGATCTTACATATATACAATCAATCACACAAATTCTCTATTGAGGTAACAGAGAAGACAGCGTGCGAACCTTTCTTATCATGACATACTTCATTTACAACCTTCACATCTAAACATTATCGCATGCAATTCCTTCTATTTATCTTACTCCTTATATTTATTTCTTTGAAAATTGTATTCATTAAGTTCAACCATAATTTTCTTAATCCAATGAATTTCAATCAATGCCATGAATCATTTTCACACTTGAATTATAAATTTGTTCAATCAATCAATCTTTTCAACATATCCAAACCACATCAACGTGTTCTTTTCACCCTACGTAACACACCAGTTTTTACCTCGCATTCATCCTAAATAATTACATTTCTTATTTTATCTAACAACAACACGCTACATTTTGTTCTCACGTTTACTCGACTTCTTTCATTAATTGTCACCATACATGTTTAATTCTTTTACATAATTGTTGGCACCAATACACTATTCTGAATCATCATTTTAACAGATCTTGCAATTTTTTTTTATTATTTGGTCTTTAAATTACAATAAGTTAACTGCCTTGACATGAATAATTTTTAGTTAAAATAATTTATTAATTTCAAATAAAATGAGTTTATTAACTCATATCAAAAGTTATTTTTAATCAACAATTCATTTGACTTTCAGAAGTCTGTTACATTGTTATTTTTAAATGCGTCTTATTCAGGTTATATTTGGATTTTTTCCAGGCATACTTTCCTTTTGGGATAATTATTTGTTTCACAAATAAAATATTATTTTTTTTCATATTTTTCTAATAGAAACATAAACAACTACACACAAAAATCCACAGTACAATTAAATAATAATGTAAAAATCCTTTCCCTTCTTTTTTTCAAGTACAAAGTTCTCAGGACAAACTAGATTAATATTTTGAAAAAAATATTTACAAAAAATACCTTTACACTAAATGTGCGATTATCTTTAAGTTGACGGCAATCGCACAAAAGGTAAAGAGTCTTTCGAATTGAATGTTTTTTTTTATTCTTGGATAAAACACAGATGGCGTCGCGAACTTGCCTGGGTCTTGTGACATTTGAGAAATGTAATGTATGACATTTATAAAAATGGATTCGTATACAATACAACAACGCGTTCAAATTGTTGAATTATTTTATGTATTGTAATCTCCGGAAACGGTGATGTTAATTGATCACCAAGATCATGTGATCTGACACCGTTGGACTATTTTCTCAGGGGTTACGTGAAAAGCCAGGTCTATAAGAATAACCCCCCAATTAATTTCTGAGCTGAATGACGAAATTATTCGCGTTATTGGTGAGCTAGAACCGCAATTATGCCAAAATATCGTCGAAAATTTTGACAAAAGAGTGAACATCTGTTTACTGTTTATTTTCGTGATTTTGATAAAACCTTTTTGCATGTTCGTAATATCACGTGATAATAAAGTAAACAAATGTAAGTCGTAAAAAATATAATATTTATTATAATGTATAATTTATTTTTAAATAAAAAATAAATAGTATCAACTTTTTTGTCTCTTATACTCTGTATTATAAAATGATACAAAGAAGATCAATGGTACACGTTTTTTTATGATAGTTATTTTACTTGGACTCAAATACACAATATTAATTCAATTGCTTCTATAAATGCAAGCATTTTACTCACCTATCCCTCGATTTATGCAGTTCAGAAAAATGCTTTTTAAAAGACAATCGATTTCCTCATTATTTGAATTTTGTCTAGTAAATTATACATCAGGACGACTGCTGATGACGGTCCCGCCTCAATCAGCATATTCGGAACTGAAGGTTAGGTCAGCGGACGGGTTAACTAAATATTTTTCAATTCATTTTATTAGTTAGTACCAGTGTAACGAAAAATAATATTTTTATTCAATAAATTAAGAGGGGGACATTGTTTTTTGTATTTAAATGTCATACATTATAATTTAATGATCAATAAAAAGTTTTTTAAAATCAAATCAAATTGTGTGTTTTATTCAACAATTAAAAAAAATTAATAAAAAAAACCACTCAATTTGAAAGACTTTCTATATATGTTTAAAATTATCTAGATTATTTATTAAAAAAAGTTTTGTCATTTCACTTACTCAATTAATCCCCTTAACACGTGTTTCTATCTCAAGGCTCTCGTAGAAGGAGGTACAAACATTTCTCGGTAAGATTGATGTTATATGATAAGTGGAACATGAAGGTTACTTATTATTAAATATTTTAAAAGTGTTCTAAACATTTTTACTAAAAAAGCTTTGACTGAAAATGTAGTTTTTCAGGCGAAATTTCAAAATTAGAAAAAAATCGCGAAAGTTAAAATTTTGTTGCATACAATGCATGAAACTTTTATGTTTGATTAAAATATACTGGTTCAACTGTATTTACATACTTTGTTTGAGAGGGCGTTATATATTTTAATTGATTGGTTTGCGCTTTGAATCTAATTCGGGACTTGGAAAATTAAATGTGTATTCTTACTGTGAAAACCTCTCACACTGATTAAATAGTTTAATTCGCATTTTTAACATTTAGCAGAGTAACTGAAATAAAAGGAGTATATAGTATGTTACGTTTTTTTTATTTTTATTGTTTTGTTTTATTATCTCTTTTGTACCGTTGTATACTGAGTCAGAAATAATAAATATAACAAAAACATAATTTATAAAGCGACGTTTAGAAGGCAGACTCCTCAGGGGCGCTCTAATTCAGGAATCGAACACAAGTTTATAATAAGATATACTTAACATAGTACGAGTAAAGAAAGCTGGTGATTTTGGCCATTAAATTGAATACTTCTCCGCATAACCACGTGTAGTGGAATCACCAAAATATTTTATTCGTGTGATGTATTGCCACCCTATTTTGATAATAAAAAAACTTTTTCAAAATATCTACAATAAGTCCCACATTTTTTTGTTCTAAAAGGGCTGATTGGCCATGTTAAGGTGAACAAAAGTGCTGGGGTGCAATTGAGAAGCCTAATCAACCAAACAAAAGTGGTTTTTAGTGCTAAATAGAGTACCTTGTATTCTTTGTTTAGAGCTCGATTGTTAAAAATATGATATTCAGGGTTATTGACAGTTTTTAAACGACATTTTTTTTAATAATGAAAATGGCATTTAGTTTTCGTAACAGTAATCTGTGTTTGATATCTGAAGAATTAATTTCGATAAAAATAATAATTTCAAATCAGTCTATAAACGACAACACATCCATTAATGTCGTTTATAAACCATATAAATATTGATAACACCTATCAAAATTACAATATATGTCCTAAAACTTAAGTTTTTATGTTGGAAAACATAAGACTTTGTTCAGGTTTATAATAACTTGATAAGGGTAGAATACTAAGCGGAAATCTAAAATGTAAATAAGGAAATTAAGCATATGTTATATAATTGCTTTAATTTAAGATCGAGAATTTTAAGTATAAGAAATCCTTATTGTTTTTGTACAGGTGATTTTTTTCATTCGGACATTTGAAATAGTGATATTTTTTCCGAGTTCATAGATTATTTTTTTAATTAAAAAAATCTGAGTTATATACAGCCGGTCAAAAAAGAGTAGAAAATTGGCGACTAGTAGTTGTGTATATCTCCAAATAATTTTATTAATTTCCACTCTTTCTTGACAGACTGTACGTCAGGTAATTTCTTGTGATTGAATACGGTTGTCAGACATTCTGTGTATGAAAGACGCCTGTGTTTGTATTTTTTGGTGTTCTCAAACTGTTGCACTTCAGCAATTAAGTCTAGGCGGAATAATCCAAAAATTCCAATGACAAGTAGATTAAAAATTCCATTACAATCGACAAGGTTAATCTGCTGCAAACTTAAATTATGCTTTTTTTTTTACACTACGCTATTTGTTTAAGAACACTTTTCAGATTTAGGATAAGCGGTGTGTAAACTATAGAAAAATATAAATTGATATGTAAAACGGTCTAAAAGTAAAATCAGTCAAGAAGGGAATTCACCAGGAATCAAACCTGGAGCGCCCTCTTGCCTAGCGTGAATATAAGGCTTTAGTTAAACTCATTGATTAAATATGTTGGAAAGTGTATGATTTTAAGATACTGACACCTATTCGAGGTCCAGGAATATATACCTATTTAGATTGGCATTAAATACAATTAACCAACCAAGTGCTCTTCCTACGTATCACGGGATGTCCCTTTTAAATAAGGTTTAGGATATTGACATCATCAACTTTTTTGAGAATATTTTTAAATAAAGTATTTTGAGCTTTCTTAGTAATGGAAATTAGTGGCTTCGACATAATAATTATTCATTTTTATTTCATGCTACTGTAAATAATTATCTTTAACGTTATTAGATTTAACCTGTAAGCTTTATAAAATAAAAAATATATATTAACTTTGCATTTATCGTTAGTCGTATCACCAAATTGATTAATATTGGCAGTACACATCAGATATATGTTTTCTTTGTGATTCATAACATAATGTAACATGTTCAATCATTGTAAAATCATAGGAAACCACGATAGAAACATAATAAGGCCGGCAATAGCCATCGTAATTGTATTGCAAGGGTGGCCTCGCTTGCGGCACGCGACCGTCACGTGAGCACCCCCTCATCTGACGTTATATGTGTACTCGTGTCCTTCCAATTCCGTTACAACATTTGGCAAAGTCAATATAATCGTGTATTTTACCTTGATTAGCCAGGAATTGATGTACTCGTATTATATCACATGAACATTTTTCAAGCTGATATTCTATTAAAGAATTAAATACAAGTATAATGTATATACTTGTATTTTTTAATAGAAAATTATGACCACCTTCTTATTCTAATTGGTTAGACGCTGTGTTTCTACCCAGAAACTTCGGGTTCGATTTCCGATGGTACCCGAATAAAAAATAGCCTTAATCTGGTTAAAGAATTCGTCTGCTAAAAACTTGCACACGCTAGACGTGTAAAAGTTTGTTGCCTCTCGATATGTGACAGTATTTCCAGCACGTACGACAGCAAACTGTGAGTTACTGGCCTACTCCAGTAGTACTATTACCTGGGGCTGAAATAACATTGTCTCCCAGACACGCTCTTCAACATATCCGCATCATTATTTCGCATACATTGAGTGGCATCATGAGAATGTATAAATGAATGAATTACTAGAAAAACATATTTTCCATAAACTTGAATTATTGGATTACATTAATTATTCTGAAATCCGATTTGTGTGAAAAAGCTGAAATCAGATTTTGCGTGCAAATTTTTTTTAAAGGGATGAAGAAGGGATGTTACCCCTGTGCGGTGGTACGCCATTTTTAGAATAAAACTTCAAAATATTTGTAGTAGTACGTACTCTTATCACGAAGGGTTTTGTCAGCGATACTCCTGAGTACCTTCATTTCGCTAGTTCGAAGGAGATTTTTGGTTGTGATAGTGTTGGCTCTGGACTCTATGCTGTATGTCATTATGGGGCGAACACAGGTCTTGTATATCCTCATCTTTCTTTGGATATTTATATGCTTGTTTTTCCAGATAGTGTTCTTTAAACATCCGGAAATAGCTAGTCATTTTTGCTACAGTTGATAAAGCGCGGTTTTTTGTATATAACTCTAAGTGCTCCGTTTACGTTGTTTACTCTACACTACTTTTGTTACAGTGTGTCATTCAACTCGCCCATCATACGTTACATACATACCCAAAACACATAAGTCAACCTACTCCAGTTTTTCTGAGTTAACCCACACTTTTTACCACACTCTTTTTTATAACCACAACCTGTGATTTTACTACATTCATGTTCAAACCTTTTACCAGACATGTCGCATGTAGTTCACTTATTATATCCTTTAAATCAGGCGTTAGTACAATCGTTTTTTTATTAGTATTTAATGTTTAAACTTGAATGTGTTTCAGTCACAAAAAGGACTAACCATATTTTTCAAGATACTTTATATTCAAATTAACATTTTCTTATTGGATTATTCAAGTGAAACGTATCACTTAATTCAAGATACAACAGAATCTTGATAAAAATTATGTCATCCAAGATTTTATGCTGAACGAATGTACCCGCATAATTTATACTCGTAATAATTTAAATGGATTCCATAATCTGGAAATGGTATCATCGTCTTCTCGGTATAGCATCGAACATTAACATATTCCTTAAGCCGTCTTATTACAAGTTTTTAGTTTATAAAAAAAAGTCAACATCTTTACCCCCTACTTGCTAACATCTCCATAAATCAGATATATGAACGCCCCTGGAATTTTAATCAATCAAAATATATATTTTTATCAGCGTTTAAATAAAGATATATAGTATATTATATATGTTTAACTAATTTTGATCCGTGATGAATTTCTATATTAAAACAGTCTGTCTTCTTTTTGCAGTAACTTTTTGATTTAATATATAAAGTACAACCAAGCGGTTGTTAAAGAAATATACTTTTGTTATATAAAAACAACCTCGCGGTTATTACGTAAAAATACTTTTGTTACATAAAGTGCATCATATATAAATATGTACACTTTTGTTATACTATATAAAGTACAACCTAGCGGTTGTTATATAAATACATTTTTATTATATAAAATACAACCAAGTGGTTGTTGTATAAAGACATTTTTGTTATATAAATTACAACCTAGCGGTTGTTATATAAAAAACATTTTTGTTATATAAAGTACAACCTAGCGGTAGTTACATAAAGGCATTTTCGTTATATAAAGTACAACCTATCGATTGTTATATAAAGACATTTTTGCTATGTCAAGTACAACCTAGTGGTTATTATATAAAGACATTTTCGTTATATAAAGTAAAACCTAGCGATTGTTATATAAAGGTATTTTTGTTAAATAAAGTACAACCTAGCAGTTTTTTTATAAAGACACTTTTGTTATATAAAATACAATCTAACGGTTGTTAGCTACATAGTAATATTTTCGAACCAACCAGAAAGCTGTAAAAAAGGCCTTAAACAAGAACCGATCTGAATCCTTTTAAGTAAAATTAGATTTCAACGCAAACCGAACTCGCAAACTCCAAGCTAGAAGTTTTACCAACTAAGCAACAGAGAACAAAGGGCGTTATTTGACTAACTGAAAAATTTGAACATATAAACAAACTTTTTAATTTATTAACAAAGTTTACTAAATCATTTGATTTTTTTATCCAATTATTGAAATGGAAATTTTCTAGTTACTGTATTTTTTTACCATGAACATTATTAAAAATATAATTACGTAAATTAAGTTAGTTCATAGTTATACTATAAATATTAGTTTAGTTCTTAATTTATAAATTTGTATACAGCCTTTGGCAAATGTTTGTATGGTAAATTAAAAATATATATTTCAAATGGATGGTGGTTGAATGGACTGGTATAAAAAAATTGAGGTAAATATTAGAAATAAAACAGCATATTAAATGAGCTCAATGGATTCAAGAACTTACGATTGGAAATATCAACGTAATTAAAAAATGTTTACTTATTTCTAAACTACTACATAACTTATTAAAAATAATCTATTTTTTAAAGTTTTTGCTATTAATTTATATTCAGGTCTATAATGATATTTTTTAACATCACGTATTAGACTTTAAGTAAATATCATTTCTAATCAAGCCATAAGGTCGGTTAGGAAAACATCAGAAATATTTCGTCCCGGGGGTTGCCGGAAATTGCGTTTCGTGGTGGGTTTGTTTGTTTTTCAGCAAATTGATTGCACAAATATTACAGACAATCGGTACTTTTAAATTAGTCAGAATTGTTTTTTAACGTTAATTATGTTAAGGTATCAAATGTTTAGAAATAAAAACCTACCATTTTATATTTTAGAGACGTGAAAAAAAACAACAAATTTATGTCTCGTATAGCGCTGTTTAATAATATTATAGAAACATCAAATGCTCGTTATAAATCAATCATTCAATTCATATGGCGTAGTTTAATCACCTAAATCACTCTAAGGGAGCTTCTGATCAATTTTAGAGTGTCGCTATATGTATATTCTCAAGAAGATTCTTGAAAGTATCAGTGTAATAAAAATTCATGAGCTCTGTGGTCTGTACCTGTCTACCAAGAACCCGTCTACCAGTCCGGTAGTCGCGAGTTCGATTTCCTTTGATGTCCATGTTTTTCAAAAAGATTTATGGTCTGGTTACCACTTAAATCCTCTTTAACAACTTTCTGGTTGGTTGTTAGGGATTTTTACATTTTAATAAGTTGGCCAGATTGTATAATATTATAGACGGCGACGAATACAGTACAAACTCTTGAAAAACTTAATTTTCATTCAAAAAGACCAGTTTTTCTTAAAGTGCGTTAAAAGTAATCGAGCAGAACCTGTTATACAATATTGCATTACACTTTCGTTATATACAATACAACCTAGCGATCATATGCCATACCCATATGGCAATATTAGAATATTTTTTTAGAAAAATCTGGTTACCAATGGGAATCGAACCCACGAACCCCTGGTCTTCCTCTACCGCGTCGTCCACTTGCATCTGCACTGCATATTTTTTATGTTAATATTTCTTCCTTCATTCGTTTCACGTGCCCAAACTATCTCGGGGTGTTCTTCATCTTACTTAAAATACTAGCCTTATTAAGTTCGCATTTATCTAAATTCACTTCATCCGATATTCTGTCATACTATAAATTGTCCCCCCTTGTATTATTCTAAACGCAAGCATTTCTTTAAGATTTTTTCACCATTTAAGTCAAAATTTAAAATATATCATAAAATAATATAAAACCAAAAAAAAAAATTCATCAGTTAAGTATTTCGTTATGTATGCGAACGCACGAGTGGCCGCTAGGTGTAATTTAATAATTGAATTTGCGCAATAGCGTGTTAACGATACCTTACATATATATGGTAGCAACACTCCATACAAGTTGCATTCATGTACTGTGTACAGTAGTTAGTTGTAATGGGTAATATCTAGCGAAGACCTGTTCCTAGGGATGTAGGATATTTTCATTCTCAAACGATTTTCAGGTCAGATAAAACTAACACTATTTTTATTTAATTAAGTAATCTATAAAACAAATCTTTACTAAAAGCTATATATAAATTTATATATAAAGAACTAATCTAGTTTATACTGATATATTATAACTATGAACTAACTTCATTTTAATTTCCTAAATGTCATTTTATTTTTAATAATGTTAATATGTAATTTCTTAGAAATACGAGTAGTTTATTATTTATTTATATATTTTACACATGACAAGAAATACTCGTATACATAATTTGTGAAAAAAAACAACAGGTAATTTAATTTGGACACACAATTTTAATGGATCTGGGTTT